>VZSZ01006760.1:584746-798081 GCA_013398815.1 Ibidorhyncha struthersii | reverse complement strand
CTCCCCCCGCGGGAGGAAAGTCCTTGCAAACAGCCCTTAACAGCTCGCGGCTGGTACGGACCGTGAGGTGTTTGTACACATCCCCAGTATGAGCTTCTGGGCGGTGGGACGGAAACACGCGTGCTGTGGAAGACCTGTCTTTCCAGAATATGGTTACTGAGATCTTTGTACACTAAAAAAAAAAACAAACAAAAAAGTGTCTTTTGGCTATAAATTCTTTGGGCTAGAGATGTGTAAAGACGAGCGCAGAGGAAACCTGGTTTTGAGCAGAATTTTTGGAAATTGTTAGAGCAGAACAAAGTATGGCAGCCTTCTCTAGCCTTTAGCCTCCAAATGTTTTTAAAAGACAAAAAAATGACTTTTAAACATATTTGCCTCCTCCTTACCGACTCAGTACAACCTTCGTGATGACACATAACCCCAGAGCTCCATAGGCACTGGTGTCCTGACTATTAGGGGTGAAGAACATCCACGGTTCTTACAGAGATGTGCAGAAACTAGGTCAGAGGAGAACAAAGGTTTACTTCTATACAAGCTGAGCTACTTTGGAGCTAATAGAGACACTTTCCAAAACGGGCTGACATACCATTTGGTTCCATCTCTTACCATTTTCCCTGAGACACAGAACTTGTTTCTCACTCCATTTTTCGGAATGAATCTCATTCCCCAAGGAGACACTGCTGATGCTGACGCTTCTTTTTACAGTTCCGCCTTAGCCTCCTTACATCACGACAATGTCCTGCCCTGGAGCAAGAGTTAGGAATTAAGTCAGCCACAGTGCCTGCACTGGCTCAGCCGCTCTTTCTGCGTTCATGTAACGGGAACACAATCCCACATACAAATGTAGTTTAAGAAAAGTCATATCCTTCTCACTTGCAAGCAGAACGTTTATATAGGAAGCTGAATTCTGAAAGTGAATTTTAAAGAAAAAGTATTTTGCATTTTGTTCTCAAGTTGTAAGTATTTTTGGTTCTTGTGTTGCACAGCTGCTTTCCTACTGCCAGAATAACTATCATCAACCTTCCTGAGCCTTGCTCCCGTGGCACGGTTCCCTCTCCTGAGGGATCATTCCTGTGATTATCACAGTTCCAACAGGCAGCTCCTCAGGTAAACCAGGCCACACAGGGAATTTTGGACTATTGCAGTCAGTAGTGGTATCATGGTCTCAGACAAATGAGTGAGAGTTTGCTTTTGACTTCAGCAATGTAGGATTTCACTCCAAGAATTTCAGTTTTCATGACATCCTGCCATAAGGCAACACAGGAAGAATTCTGGATGAAATGTGCAGTCAGTAGCTCGTGACATCAAGTGGCAGGTGCTACTACAGCGTGCATCAAATGGAGCTTTTTCACAGTTGGTGGCTGAATTCTTAACTGCAGTGAATTTTCAGTGATAGGCTAGAGAGCAGTATGGTGAAATCAGAGTCCAGCAGGCTGGGTCCAAAAGCTGGTCTTTTGTCACAGTAGAGACCAGCTGACCGGAGCAGGGACCTTCTCCTGCCTCCCCCGAGCCACCGAGCCACTGCAACCTGTTTTCTCAGGAACTGACTTTTAGGTTTCTGTATTCTTTACTGAATGATTTCCTCAGCTGAGGAGAAAACAAAACAAAACAAAACAAACCCCGAACCCCCCCCCCCCCCCCCAAAGGTCACTTTTACAGGCAGAGTGACAAAACCAGCCACCATATATCCAGTTCTTTGACTTGTAAGTGTTGTTTTTGCCTCTCTAACATCTTTACTTGGTGTCTCCAGCGCTTACCCTTGTCACAAGCTGTGTGATCTCTTGTGTATTTCTGGCCAGAGTGGGGCGATGATGGAACTGAAGCAGCTTTCCAGAAAAAAATGTCAACCCCGCTATAGCCCACGGATGCCCGTGAAGACAGAGGCGTGGGGTACACTTTGTGAACAGCACCTGAAGGCAGGTGTGTTGTGCATCCGCAAAACCCAAGAGAGATCAGTGGAGCTTGGCACATCTTTTGGGCAAACAACTTTTTTTACTGAAAGAATCAGTCACTCAAAAGTATTAGTCAATTAATAACAAATGCTGCAAACAGACTGATTTTAAAAGCAGTACTTCAGTACTACTTTTTTATTGTTACAATTATTTTTTTAAAGTCCTACTTTGATAAAGTAGTACATTATTGGCTGGGTCACCAACCTGTTTAGAGCATTCAGCTGAAAAAAAAAACAACCCAACCAAGGTGGAGTAAATGTAAAAGGAAAAATGACATATCAGTTCTCACACGCATGATTGATTCTTGAGGTTTCTGGAGCTCAGGAGCAGGTTGACGCCGTGCCGGGCAGAGCGGCCCTCCTGTCAGAGCTGTGTTTCTGCAGAGACACCGCACGGAGGTGCTGCCTGCCCGCAAAACCACGCTGTCGGGCCCCGACCAACTTCCCCTTTCCTCGCCGGGGGTTGCGCTGAAGCGTCTTTCGGTGGGGAATTCGGGAATTTCACCAGCGTCAGGGTGGGGAAGGAGGTGTAACCTGGTAGATTAGATCTGATCTTTCACACAGCTACTGGACACAAGCGATTAAGTCCAAGGGTCATACTACATGAGCAGCCTTTGTAAAACATCCAAATGCCGTGGGGAGTTACATGGCACCTTGCAGTGAGAGCTTGGAAATGACTTGTTTTGCCGTCGCAGTTCACATTTGAGCGCAGTACCTGGGCTTTGTGTGCAGTCAGGGTTGGGGAACTCTACTGCTGGTCACATCTCCCCACGAAGATGAGGTGGTGTGCTGGCAGGACAGGAACACCCCAAGCCCAGGCATGGTGCTAAACCTTCCCCCCATCACTCCGGCGCTGTGGGAGACTTTCCTTTAGCCAGACACAGCCTCAGTGGGAGTTAGGCCCTGAGCGTCTCATGAAAGCCTGGCAAGTATCTGCTTTGGTTGCAGGAGGGGACCCTCCGGAGGAGTCTGGCTTCCTAGCCACCGCCGGGGGGTGTTCTTTCCTAGGAAGACATTTTGGCAGCTGCATTTCCACCATAGAAGTTGCTAAAAAAGGGATCAGAGTGGCTTAGTAAATTCACTCTTCCTCACACCTGATAGTGCTATCTGCACTCTGTCCTCAGGACGTTCTTAAATATATTTTTTCTTGTTTTACAGTCAGTAGCTCACTTTTGAAAAATGGTGGGACAGGAACGGTACCCTGAGAGTGCACTATCTGCAAAGAGAAGGTAGCAGAGCAAAATCTCTGGAGAGGGCACATAAAAACTTCTCTGGAGGGCCCACATGTGTAAGACTGGATATTAAGCACTGACAGATGGGACGCAGGCAAGGAGCGAAACAGGGACAGACCATGAATGTGGATAGGGCACGCAGATTTAAAAAAGTTCTTCTCAATAGAGGTGGTCAGGCACTGGAAGACGTGTCCAAGGTTGCTGTGGTATCTCTTCGAGATTTTCAGAAGTTCAGCTGTCCACGACCTTGAGCAACCTGATCTAATTGTGAAGCTTTGAGCAGGAGACTGGGCCAAGTGGCCTCCGGAAGTCCTTTCAAACTTAATGTTTCCTATCATCCTACGATTCAGAAAAAAAACCAGTATCAAGGGGTAACAAGTGAATCAGAGGGAGAGCCCTCTAAGTGTATGAAAGGAGCTGCAAGGCCCCAGCAGTAGGCATTTTTGCCTGCTGTTTGGTGGGAGCCAAGTGCAGTAACGCTGCTGCCTGGAAGTCCTGCTCTGACTCATCCCAGGACACGTTTCTGCAAGGCACAGCTGAAAAGGAGAAGTGACTGCTGAGCCCCGAATGGGGGGGGGGGAGGGGAGCTCACCCCATGGAAGCTCAGAACAGGGAATTTTAGTCTTACTCATCATATTATTTTTATATTTGGTTTTACAGATGTAAACCTCAGTGTTTCTGTCAGCATATTAACTCTCTGTGCACCGTAAGTTTGTTCGCTAGCCCCGGTGACTCCTTTAATGCCTGCCTCCATGCACAGACGCACAGCTTCCAGCTGGGAGCTCAGTCTGACCCACTGCACTTTTACTAGTGTTTGTAAGGAATAAATGGACTGCCTGGGGAGGGCTGTTTAATCTGGGCAGATTTCAGTGTCATGCTGGAGAAAAAAAGACAAAAGGTGGGCCTGGTCTGGGAAAGATACAGCCAGAGAGCAGGTTAGGGCAGATGAGTGAAATGTGGCAGATGAGCCATAGAGGATTTACAGAAGTTAGAACTGAGGTTCATCCTGAAAAGGTGCTCAACCTAGTCTACAAATGTAAGCAAGAAAAGGAAGGGCAATATATGTGACCGTAAACAACGAATAATGCTGGAAGGTCTAGCAGAATCTAGACCTCTAGCAGAAGACCAGCATGGGTTTGTCCTTTGCTGAGGTTTCAGACTTAAATAATGGGGCCACAATATTACCCTTGCCAAGCTGGGTATCAGTATGTGTTATGTGTTTGATACACCATCTTTATCTTATATCTAAATGTAGTTAATGCTGGATTCTGACCATGAAAGAGGGTTTTCTTATGTTCTTCAGTGGTCAATAATGAAAACCCAGATTCCTACAACCTAACACATCTTCTTCATGTCTCCAGGGTACAGCCCAAACAATGGTTCCTGCCCTTCACTTGACAGAGGGCAGGCTGCAGTTCAGTATGGATGTTTCAATATTAGTGTTGCAGGTGTACAAATACTTTATAACCAATATTCACGCTTTCATTCTCTGCACAGAGTGAGATCTACATCCTTCCCTAGTGAGGTCCATATGCTGAACGCTAGTGCCAAGATTCACACTCTCAGCTACTGCGAGTAGTGAGACCTGTGCTGCCACTCACCCTGAGTGGTGCAAGCTCCAAACTGTACTACTGTACTACTCCACTACATACCGTGTAAATGGAGTAGCCATCACTTGCCAGAGTTGTAAGATTAGTGTTTACACTCTAAGGCATGGTGTGCAGAAAGGGTTAAATATCAGGCCCCTGTAACGAAGCGGTTCATGGAGTACAAAAGGATCTCCAAAGCAGTAATACTGTGATTCAGAACAATGCCCGCCTCAAGCCAGAAGAGACAGAATTAAATTCTCCAGCTTCTTAAATGCATGAGGATCCATTATTAGTATTCACCACTCGATTTTAAGTCCAGGTATTACAGCCTAGTCCAGTTTTCTTCTAATGAAGAGACCACAACGGTGTAGAGGTCAGTGGTTTACAGTCTCCTTCCAGACTCTTGATGAATATATGCAGTCTCCACTTGGGTAGAATACAAAACTACTCAGTAGGTTGGTATAAACAGTTCTGTAAGAAGACCAAGGAGAATATCTCCTGCTATGTTTCAGTCTGACATGCTGCATTATAGAATATATTCTCAAAGACGGAAGAAAACTATGAGATCAGGGTTTTTCCATTTCTATTTGTCTAAGGTGACAGAAGTTGTATAAAGCTGGCACTAAAAAAAATGCAACTGATAGCAAAGTTCATCTGAGGTACTTCAAAGTAGGTGGGGGAAGCCCTTTTTTTTTTTCCTTTTCTAGCTGGCAAAGAAGCCCGGGACTGGAGCAATAGTGGGAGTGCCACAGGCAACACTGAAACTCAGTGGCTTATGGAGGAGGATTCAGAACAAGAATAGCAAAGAGAATTGCCACTGAAGCTCAACTAACATTCACTGTTACCAGCCATCTGTGAAACTCAAAGTTTTGGTTAAACAGAACAATTCACATGCAACATTCAAGATGAGCAATCCAGCACATGGCAATGTTTTCCCGGTACTATGATCAATGATGAAAAGGTGCCAGCAGAAGTAAATTTAGAAGAGACATCAAGAGGAATGATTAGAAGAAGGAAACAAGCAGCCTGGGGCAAGACAGGTTGTGTAGAGAACGACTCAAAGTAAGTCTTAGGAGGAGAAAATTGGGATGCAGGCATAGCATCTCAAAGATGAGGTCTAGAAAACTGATCTTAGTGTAGCTGGATATGGACAGTATCAGATACAATAGTGATAGAGAAAAGATAGCTGAGAAAAGTTGTGAGAGACAGTACTGCCAAATCCTTTTTTCCCCTGCAACTTCACACTAAATGTTTTGGATTTTATCTTTTGTTTTGTCTTCTCAGAAGCCAAACCTCTCAGCATACTGAAAGGTCCTGTGTAATCTCAGTTTCTCTTTCTTTCACAAGTTTTTTATCAGGCAGCTTGAAAAATTTGAAAACATGAAACTGACAAAATTGAAAAATCTGAATGCAAAAAAAGAGAACCTCAAATTAATACAAAGATCTAAAAATGTTTTAACCAACCATGACATTTTTAGGTTCATCCTGTATCTTTGAGCTTCACAAATTTTGCACTATCAGAAATGGGGTATGCTTCGAACAGCGCACGGTGCGTTTTTTCCAGTGCAGGCATTTACTTACACTGAGTAAATGCATCTGCTGCTTGGCAGAGACAGTGACCCCACAAAGATCACAGATCCTGAGTTTGAAAGCTTATCTACCACCCTCATTTCGGGCTATTGCCACAGACCTCTTCTCAGCAGTCTGGGGCTTTGCTCCCCTAATGCTGGGCTTGTCCTACACAGCTGCCCACCCCTGATAACACAGCTGAGGAGCCCAGAGGAAGTTGTACAAGATGCTTTTGTCAACACTCCTTCCCACACAGACCATCTCCCATCTCCTTTGTTACTGTAAATTGACATCAGAGCTGCTGAATCATGATACGGGAGTCAGAAAAATGTTATTTATGCTGTAGAAACAAGGCCCCCTCCCTCTCATTGTTTCCTGCCTGTGTCAAAATGGAGTCACTGATTTTTGTCCTAGCTCCTCCTGCACTGGCACTTTGGGTGAAGCAGGCTGAGTTCTCCTCATTCGGGCTGGGATGAAATACAGGTACAGACACAACCAAGGTTTCATTCTGGCCTGCTAAAAGACAGTCTTGCTGAGCAGACACTGTCTGGACAGTTCACCATGAAAAGCCATTTGGAACTAGCTTCTAAGAGATTTGCCTACAAAGTCAGAGCCCCAAGGGAATTTTTCAAATGATACACTGCACATTTGAAAAGTTGGCCTCCCACCCAGAGGACCCAGAGGACTGCAAAAATATTTTGTTAGGGTGCTTAGTTACAACAGGCTTTATTCCTCAGCCTGTAGCTGGAGCTGAACTATGGTTTGCCTTTTCAGCACTGTAACTGGATTCCTAACAAACCAGAATGTTGAGGAAAGAAAATGATGCAGTACCTGGAAAGGGATGCATGGAATAGAACAACTTGGAAAGCATTGGACAACATAGAAAGACACAATAAGGACACAGAAAAGAGAAGAAGGAGGCAGGGAGAGGCATGGTTATAGTCAGGGAGACATTGATGCCCAGAGACAAGAAGTTACAGAGAAACGAAATATTAAAAAAATACGGGGAACAAGGGTAAGTTATGTCAAAGAGGAACTCTGATAGGCCTGGCAAAACACAAGGAAAGGAAGAGATTATTATCAAGCCATCCAAAAAACTTCAAAACTATCAAAATTTTCTATGTATAAAGTCATAAACATTTAAAATTTTTATGTGCCAATAAATGCTTTTCAAAGTCATATTTTCATAGCCCAGTGAGATTTAACTTTCCTACTTCAGACTAATGCATAGACTTCATATAGATTTGCTAAAGTATGCACGGGAAACTTCCAAACTTTGACTGTCTAAACAAATTTACCAGGAAAAGATACCTATATATCTCTTGCAGAAATTCAATTTAAAACTGTGACATCTGTTAGAAAAATCTAGGAAAATTCACAAAGGAAAAGAAATAATTTCATTCACAAATGAAAAGAAAGTTGTTATTTGTTTCACCAGAATACTGTTCCTCTGCTGTTCTCTTCCAAATTCTTATTTTACAACCAGTTAAGAAACAGACAAAGCTGTACTCAAAAAGAAAATATGGAAAAGCAATAAAGATTTCAGTTCTTCATTTACTGACAGTCTTCCCCACTAACTACAACTCACCCTAAGATTATCAAAATACATAATAAATTCAAAATAACAAACTACTCTGGAATTATGAAATACTGTAGCCAACACAAATAATTGGTTTTCAACACATTATAAAATTGCTATTGTTGATATTATTATTTTAGCAGTAGGTGAGAACAACGTTTGGGTGAAAAGATACATGTGCAAGAAAAATTTTGTAACCTAACTTGAAATCAAAGAAACAAGTGAATGACAGAACCTATAGAAGAAATTATTGGAGACAAAAGAAGATAAATTAAAAAAATACAGCTAGTGACTTACATTAACTGTGTGACTTAGGTCATGTGAAAAAAATTCTTTTTTTAACAACAAATGAAATCATCTCCCTTGCTCTGTTCAACTATCATTGTTCGGCTCATAGCACACTAAAGCATAGTACAAAATTAAAAATACTTATATAGTTATTACTAAGTGGTTAGTTAAAAACAGACCTTTAAACTCTGCATAAACTTCCTTATCCTGTCTTACGTATCTCATAGTTTCAAACATGTCCATCCCAATTCTACTGAGAAAACATCCTTTTGTATCACTATTATATGAAGGTTTATAGAGCTGTGCTATAATGTCATCTGCTGTTGAACTGCTCTCCCTTTAAATAATTAGCATACACTTAGTAAAGACAACACCACTTTTGGCACCATATTTCCATTAAACGTAGGGCAGATTAAAGACCAAGTGGGTGATTTATGCCCCATAACTGATAAAGGGTGAGTGACAGCAGTGACAGCGGGAGGAAATCCTTCCCTGTATTTTTTTTCCCAGAACTGTATGGATTTTAAGCTCTGTAGCACAGTTTCAGCTGAATTTTCTTTGTGGAAGTAGCATTTAGTGCTTATATTGCCTTTTTTTTTTTTTTAAATCAACATATCTCAAAACATTTTACTCTTCTTTAGATACAGTATTTCACTTCAAACAATGCACCAAACAGGTACCCCCCCATGACCAACAGGGAAAATAAAGGCATAGAGAGTGCAAGTGGCCGGCTAATGAGTCCAGGAGCTAGAAAATTAACCCGATATCCTGTATTACAAGCCAGACCCCAAACAGTGGATCATACTCTCCTATGTTAGCATTTGCAATTCCATTTTCTTTTATGAAATCTACCTGTCCACAAAAGTAATTTGAAGGTCACAGGTAATTAAAGTGACATTTTTGCAAGTATTTGAGGATTGAAAGAGAACACCAAATGTAGTAGAATGAGATCTCAAGAGACAGGTGGTCAGGAAAAAAGCAGCAATGTGGCTTTAATACAAAGACAGGTAAAGGAAAATTTTGGGCAGTTGGAGTGCGATATTATTGGAAGCAGGAGATTAGTCACCTTTCATGTTGGGGAGGAGTTATTTATAGCTCTTTGTTTTCCACATGGTTTGCTGTGGGACTTTGACAGAAAACACATGGTTCTCTGTGTCTGGCAAGATGGGGAAGGTGACAGACTGGTCTTAAGAGCCAGACAAGACTTCAGACCTCTTATTTTGCCAATGCAATTAGTAGATTTCCAGCCATGGCTCTTCAAAAAACTTAAATTGAGCATATTTAGTAGTTTGTAATAGGATAAAATAAAAGGTTTGAATTTTGGGTAGAATATTCTTGGACACTGAATGGCCATGAAATTTATCCAGTTACACATGGAACATTTACTTTGGATTTTTTCCTCAGAATTAATTTGAAATTGGTCAGATTATCAGCAGGAAATCAGGATGACCCAAGTTCAGACTCACCACAAAGCCTCTAAAATTTGAACTTGTGTTTATCAACAGTTTAATACTCTCCATTCCTAAGAGACTGAGAGGATAAGCAGATGGTCTGCAAAGCAAAACTGTAATATTTGAGGCTTGATGGGAGATGTGCATTTTGGCCAAGAGGCACGTACAGTCTCGCCTGCTATTTATTTCCTCTAACATTTAAGACACACATACATCATTCAACAAATTGGCTGCAAAATAGCTGTTCCTTGTCATCATATGCCTATCCTAGGATGGGCTTTGTCATATAATTGAACCTGCTGTAGAAGAACAAAGGAACAGTCATTATTTGGTTAATACAGAGCAAAATGGTAGTTTGACAGGTCTTTCAAATACAGAGGATAGGCCTATTTCTGTTGCAGGATGGACATAAGTTCAAATTAGAAAAGGTGAGGCAGAGACTGTTATCTGAAAAGGCTTTTTCCCCAAGACATTATTTAAGAAGCACAAAATCATAAAGTCAGCCACATCTGTCATGAAGGAGCTGCTTTTTCAAAGTCTGCTAAAAGGGGGCTGGCCCTGCTAACAGGCGAGGAGATGGTCTCAATGCACTAATGGTTCTTTCCATCCAAATTTCCTGTGTGTGTCACAGCTGCTGGTCTGTGCAGCTGTCTCTGTTTTTTGGGGTTTTTTTTGCTTATCCGATCTCACGTTTATAAATGGCTTATCATTTTATGTTGCAGATCAGGGAGATGAAGAGTAAGAAATACAATTCTGATTTCTGGAACGTATAGATCATGAAACCCTCAACAACCAAATATCTGTCCTGTTTGTTAGTAACTAAATATTTAATACCAACATATTCTTACTCAGCCAGACTTTTACCCTTGGGCTTTAGATTTTCCTTTGTTTTCTTTTTGTTCTCCAGACACATATGCTCAGGGATTTATCCCCTGCCAAAGGCTTTAGAAGGCCTCACTCCTTGTGAATTCCAGTAAGCGCCACTTTTCCCTCCCTGTAGAGATGATTTACCGGAAATGCATAGAAGAGTACAACCGGTTTCCCCACTTATTTGCGGGGTTCAACAAATTTCAAATCAGATGTGGGGTGATGTGACTTTTTAGTGACGGAACCTTATGGGAGCTGCCACCAACCTCCGGGTACAATGAATATATTCCCCTGGGACATGGGGGGGCACTGGTTTTAGTCATGGGTGCCTTCCGGCAGACTGTAGCAGGTGCTATGACCCTCTGATTTCTTCAGCTTTCTCTCATTTCATTCAGCAGTTGCTGGTCAAATTCACTTTTCATCACATAGAGGTGAAGCTAACAGCTTCTGACAAAAAGAAATGACTGATGAAAAACCCATCCTGACCACTCCAAAGCTCACACACTGTGGTAGGTAGTAGATTGGCACTGGTTTGTAAGAGAACCATTCCATAATTGTTAGTCTTCATGCTGCCCACCCATCTTGCGTTCATGTCATCCTCCTTTTCCCTTTCAATTCTTTAGGCAGATAGACCTCAGTTGCTGAGTGTTGCTTCAGTGTAAAATAACATGTGGTGCTTGTGGTGTGGGAAGGAAGCTGGCTGTGAGAGATAAAGGTTGAGGTTAAGAGCAGACCGACTGTTACGCTCGTGGGGCTTGGCTGCTCTTTGTATAACCTTGGTGTGGCTGAGTGATACAAATCTGCACTACCATTTCTGATAAAATCCATCTACCAGAGGCAAGCAGCAGCCATACCGCCACATCTTTTTGTAGTTTATTACAGCCCTGGCATTCCAAAGGGTCTGAATGGGTCAAAGGTCAGTTTTCCACTGTATTGCTGAGAGTTTGGTTGGGGCTCAGAGACTTAGGAAAGAAACTGAAGAAAAAAATATATTGAAGGAGCTGCAAGAAACAAAAGCCTTTGGGGAAATTCCAAGATTGCCAAAGAAAAGAACAGTCACTGAGAATGTTTGTGCAAAACCACCGTCTTCTCCTTCCTTCCCACAAGGAGTAGTGCAACTCACTTTGAAAGAGAAAGAAAGAATCAAAAGAGCAAGAAGCATTTCACCCAGCTGTCCCACTCCGCAAAGCCCCACTGCTTTACTTCACCCAGACCAGCAGGCAGGCAGAAATGCAAAATCATGCCATTTGTGACCTGCAGAAACAAAGCTCAGTGTTTGCATGGGTGGGGGACAGATACAGTCAAGCTTATCACCAGCTGGAAAAAATGCAGAGTAGAAATGTTCTGGTTGTGTTTTTTTTTTAATTATTATTTTATTTTTCCCCCTTTATGCATGCCTTAATTATTTTCCTTCCCAGGAAATGCAAATCCTAAATGAAGCCCTGCTTCATTGCACATAATCATAGAGACCAAGACTGATGGTTTTGAAGGCTAGAGACTGAAGATGCTGCACCAAAACCAATCCTTAACTCTTTAGCAGAAAACAATAATTAAAAATAAGACAGGAAGAAAAAAAAAACAAAAAACAGAGAAGATCTGAGCTGATCTCCTCAAAGTGGTTGCTTAACCCATCTTAAGGAAAATCTTATACCTGATCTTCTGAAGTTTTATGCAGTAACGAAAGTTCTTACACTACTGAGGGCTAAAGAATAAGCAAGTCTAGATTTACCAGGCAGGTCTATGGCAGCTGCAGTCTCTCCCTTTGCAATGTCCAGAGCAGAACACACATTATCCTTGGATGACCTTGTCCAACCATTCTGTCATCTGATTCAAACTCAAGCTGCCTGCTCAAAAGGAAGAAGTACTGTGAGCATCTGCATAACTGAAACCTGGGACAAGCATAATGTTAAATAAGGTTAAAACTGCTAAAAAATTTCACAAAGAAGGCAAATAAAAATCTGTTCTTTCTCTGAAGTCAGCTCTATCCTGAACATAGCTCTAGCTCTATCACATAATCCTGACATAAGGAATTACTTCCTCTGAGAAAATTTGGTGGAACCAGAATGGAATTGCCATGTAGAAACCCTCTGTCATTCAAAATACACAATTTGCGTATTATAGATACTGATTTTATTACAGCAAAGCTAAAACATTTGCTTTAAGCAATAAATAAAGCTAACGATGCTTTTTGCCTTTTTGCATCAAGAAAACCTGAAAGTATTTTTCTGCACTGGTTTAGCTTCAAAAGTATTACTGATCCTATAAAATACTTTATAGACCATATGCAGCTCGGAAGAGGATTAGATTGCTTATTGGTAAAATATCGAGTAGTCAAAATGTTCCAACAACTGCAGTTGAAATCAAGAGAGCTTGGGACCTATGAAAATCAAGTCTTGAGTGTGTAAGAGGAGAACAAACTGTTTCCCTTTTGCACTGTAGAACTGTAAGCAGAGTCAGAATTAAACAAAATTATGCTTCAATTAATGTAACTAAAAATATGTTTTGACCTAATGTTCAATTGAGAAATAGATGGACTAATATATATATTAGTCTGAAAGTGATGAAACTGTTTTTAGCTTTCAGCCTTCCTTTCATTTCTCTCTTTCTACACCATTCCAATTCTCTTTCGGTCTCTCAGTTTCGTCAATTAATAAATACAAGCAACCAAACAACAAAATAACCAAGTAAAGCTAAACCATATCTCACCAAATGAGTTCTAAAAAGTTCCAGCTTAGCAAAATTAGGTTATGAGGTGTTAAAAGAAGCTGCTGACTTTGGAAAATATAGTATGGATACAGAACAACCAGAGTGATTACCTTGCCAGTGAATTTAAGAGAACAAGTGAAGGGGTAGAGTGAAGTGTGCAGAATAATTTTCAAATTAAAAAAAAAAAAAAAAAAAACAACAAAAACAAGCCAAATGGTTTTGAAGTAAGAAATATGTGTTATAGAATAGCTACTGGAGAAATGATGCTTCCTGTTGCTCTCAGTGAAGGCCTATAAAGCTACACATTTATGGTCCTTACCTGAGGCCTTCTATAATCTTGGTAACAACAGTTGAAAGGAAAACTAGAGGAGCCAGCTCAGAGACTGCCCAGGCAGAATCATAGGCAGGAGGGATACCAGCAGCTTGGCATTTTGAAAAAGTTTTCTCTGAAAAATAGTAAGAAATAATTGATTGAAATGTAATCAAACATAACTGACAGCCTCCTGTAGGACAAAATTTGTTCTTCAAAACACTGATCATGTCTGCCTCTTAAAGACTGCTTTCCATTTTTCATTTTCAAATCTGCACCCACAAGATACAGTTTAATACAAGTTATATCTTTGTTCACAGAGGGTGTTTTTTCTAGCTTCAAGGGCAATTTTGTACCTACTTGACTTGCAAATGCCTATGTCAAATCCAACCAATCAATGCTTTCTCCACCGAGAGGCATGGAAAGTCTTTCTGACTACAAGACTCTCTCAGCTTCCTAAGCACTTAAAAGTCACTAGTCCTGAACACTTTCTGAGTTCATTTGCATAAAATGCAACCCTTTCCTTCTATTTCTTGCTTCACACATTAGATTATTTTCATGCTGCATATTAGACCACTAATAAGGTACAAATTTCAGAGAGCATGATCTAGTCTAATAAGCACACAAAGTTTAAGAGGGCTGAAAACCCCTGTTTTCCCTGATCATCTTCATTTGCTCTGCGTTTTAGTGCAATGAAAGTTAATGATAATGTGTGATTTGTCCTCTCAGAACTCAAATTTTTATCGTCAGAAGTTAATAATACTCACTTTGGATAGGTCATAAGGAAAAAATCAGTCTCAATAAATATTAAGCTAGAAACAGGTTGAGATGAATCATCAGACTTCTGGAAAACATCTGGAAGCAAATTGTGAGTTGTAGTCAAAGTTGAGTAAAATAAATAAGGAAGAACTGGTGGAATAGTTTGTTTCTGAATGTTTGGTTTCCAGGATGGATTTTCACAGTAACAGGCACAATAAGGATCTCTCTCTTGCTCAGGACAGGCTATTTTTCACATTTACGTGGCCAGGAGGTGGAGTCCCAGAAGTCCAATCTTAAGTACAAGTACAATATTCCCAAAGGGACAGAATTCAATGCAGACCTCAAATTTAAGTGAGATAGTGACTTTTTTTTTTGCGTGGATCCAGAGTGCTAACACATATCTTGGAGTTTAAGGACATGGCGATTTGTCCACAAAAAAAATATAAAATATATTCATTAAGCCCTCCATGGAAAATATGTGACAAGTGTGTGAACTGGGACATTTTACTAGGAACAAAAAGGATCAGCCATATATTTAGCCTAGTCTGCCACCAAGAGAAAAGGATAACCATATGGTAGTTTTCAGGAGAAAAGACATGAACAGCACAGCACTATTCTGTCCAGTAAACTTCATGATTTTATTAATATTTTCAGAACTTTGGAAACAGCCAACAAACAGAATAACCAGCAGGAAGAGAGATGTTAGATTAAAATCCAGAGAATATGGATGTGTTAATATGGGAACTAGTCATGTTGCTAATCGCAGTGCACACTTGAAATGAAAATGTATTTTGTGGCAGAAAAGAACCACAGTTATGAGCTTTAGAAAAATTCCAAAGTGTGTGCTGTTAAGCGAGTTAACGTAATGAGGGGAGTTACAGGACAAACTGAAGTTGCCTGCTGAATGACTGTGCAAAACAGAAACAATTTGTATAGAATGAGTTACTTCAAAAGGAAGTATTATGAAGTTCTCATCTCAAAGTAAGTATTTTCAAAAGTAAGTTGTGCTGAAAGTGTTATAAATTCCATTCTAACGCATTTTGGAGAACAGGAATCTGGATAGAAGACTCCCCATAGTAAAAGCAGCAGGTAAAATATTCAATTTATTTTTGGTAGAACTGCATTTCCGTTTGCCATAGAGTAAGATCAATTGAACTGTGACAGAGAAATAAGACACTTAGGAGCTGGTGCTGAGAGACAAAGAGATAAAGCATTTATCCACTCTGCTCAGTAAGATACTTGGCTGTAATCCACATCCAGGCAAGATCACTGAAAGATTCTACATAAAACTTTGCTGCTTTAATAAAACCAAGTCAACTTCCTAGAGATATTTGCCTAACGTTCTGCTGACATTGTCTTCAAATCTACGTTTACTTTCTGTGTAGGACTTTCAGCACTCTTGCAATATAGCTCTTAATATTCTCCGTCTTCCAGTAATGCTGAAGACCAGATTTCAGGAATCTGACCTCTTTTCTCAGTTTGGTTGGAGTTGTGGGAATAATTGACTTTTACGGGCTGAATCAAAAAAAAAGGAAAAGGAAAAAAAAAAAAGGAAAGCTGGGAATTCATTTTCACTCTAAATATTTTTTCAATTTTTTTACCAAAATGGAAATCCCCCAAGATTTAATCATGACTTGAATGATACATTTGTTTCAAAGCAAAATTATATACCTGTTCATTTCAAATTGTGTTAAATTTTGAAACAAGAAAAAAATTCCAGCTTTCAAAAGCTTCAACTGTTGACAAAATAATTCAGAAAATTTAACAAGAATTTACAAACAGTTTGGTTTCCAGGACCAGATTCTCACATCTGCAATTATTGGACAAATGAAACATCTAGCAGAAAAATAATGCCTAGATCTATGTCTCAATAGCTAGCATCATCTTCCATTGCTGATCCTCCCCTGCCTTATTATTGCACTTCTTTTGCAGCAGCTTCTCTAATTCACAAGTCCTGCTTTTTTAATTTAAAAGCCCCTACTAAAATTTTACTTGGCCATCATCCAGCACATAAACTTGCATTTTTTCCCCTTTGATTTTGCAGAACAAAGTTTCAAGATGATTTTAGTACCCAAACACAACAAAAAAAACTCAAATTTCAAATCTTTTTGCATGTTGTATCTCTCTTGTCTCTTTTGCTTGTTGTGGAACATCCTGTTCTTCTCTTGCAGCCATTCCTAATTCTATTCCGTGCCCCACAACACCCCTAAGGAATGGTGTTTCCTACTTGGAGCAGTTCCTCGTGCTCCTCCTTTTATATGCAGAAGGAACCTCTATTCTCTGAAATGTTATGGTACAGTCCTTTCTCTGCAGTCATGAGAGTGAGAAGTATTTTTTCTTGTTTAATATGAAAAACATCCAAATCACAAGATACACAAATAAATCTCCACTCTAAAAACAGCCGTTTCTTCCATGTTGCCAAGGAAATGAGTACATAGTTAATCATGATGAACAAAACACAGTCCTCTCCACCTTCTCTATTTCTATCTTTCAGTCTGTCAGCCCTCCAGACAACAAGCTTCTGACTGTATTTCTGTACAAATTTGGGAGATGAATCAAAATTATGAAGAAAAAGTCTTCACATTCTGGGTAAGAGCATCCTACTATAGGGGATTTAAGCTGCAATGACTGAGAAACACAGGACATGTTGGTGACTGAGTTAGGCTACAGGCCTGAGAAACTGAAGCCAGGAATTGCACAGGCACCCAGAGGTCAGCACATTTCTCATCTCTTTCTCTGTGTACCCTGCAGTGTTCTGTTAACATTTTGCAATAGGGTCGGCAGCTAAGTTTTTGGGGTGGGTGTAAGAGCACACCACTTCCTGTGGTGGCCGTTGTGCTTCCTGTTTTCTCAAGGCTGATGGAGACAAGCTGGCGGGGCTGCTGATTTTGAAACAGGGGCAGCTGCATGATTGTCTTGTGAGAGCTCAGAATGAATCACCATCTCATCCTTATAGAAAAATCCCGAATCTTTCCAGAGTTGGAACTCTAACTGTGGTGGTGTTTGGCTACCTGCTCGTGCACTGAGAAGAGGGTGGGGAATGCCCAGAACGCCAAACAGTAAAAAATCAAGAGCCAGACCACAACAGATCATGAGATTAGTTCAAAAAATTATACAACTTTTGGAAAAGATTTTTTCTGTTCACTTAATTTCTATTCTTTGAGATATATCCCATTCTTTGCAATAAGAGCAAGAAATATTTTTTAATATGAAAAACACGAAGTATCACAAGACTTCTAATAAAACCATAAGTCAGTAACAGTAGATGGACAGGAAGGTTACTGAAACACAGAACTACCTTTACACAGACTTTTGACCAATAAACATTCAAACCATTGAAGAGTTGAAGGATACACTAAATACAGTTTGTTAATGAAAGAAGTGAACTTTTGGATAAAAGACAGGAAAGTAAGGGAAAACCAATTGACAAAAAAACTCCTCTGACGTAGGATAAAAGATGCAGAATAAATCTATCCTGTTACAACTTTATCCAGTTATTATTATTAAAATTTTTGTATCAATATGAGACATTCTTCATACCTATTTACAAATAACTACAATATAACCAGGAGTACAGAAGATGCTTCTCTGAGCAGGACACTCTCAAAACTGAAATGAATATTTAAAGCAGTTGCTTGCAAGAACACCCATCCACCCACCCACACCCCCCTGCAAAAAAAAACCAACAAAAACCAACCAACCCAACAACAGTGAAAAAAGCAGTTATATTCATACTGTGCTTTCAGCTCCAGACTCACATTGGCCCCTAGATTGTCTAGAAATTTGAGGGTAACACCTGTTAGCTAACATATGCTAATAAATATGCTTGAGAAACCTTGCATAGACAAGGCAGTGTGCATTTTACCATGTACCACTTTACCATGTCACTGACTTAAATATTAGGCTTTTTTCTATGCTTTAAGTTACCTATCACAGCACTAGATGTTTTTGGCAAACTAACATGATTTTTTTTAAACCTGTTTCAGTTCAGATCCAAGCTCCCCGGTCTGCTCCAGATAGTTTCATGATTAAAGCCTTAATTCATTGCTGTTGTCTTCAGTGCCATGCCTAAAAGCAGCCCAGGTCTACATTTTGGAAACAAGGCCTACACAAAATGAAAAGGAGACAGTGAGAAAATAAGAGCCTAGAAAATCTCTCTTAAGACTGAAAGGAGCAGTGGTAAAAGGCAGGACTGGTGGGACCCTCCTGGGGAGGTATGTGTGGTCACTCCTGACATTTGAAGCCAGCCCAGAGAGGAACAGAGACTACTATTTAAACCAAATAGTTCTGTTGCTCCTTGATCTTATTGTAAGTCTCATGCCTTCAAGTGATCGTGTGTTCAACCCAACTGACTGTCAAATGTTTACATTGTGCTGGGTGCATTTAACATGCATACTAGAGAATGCTTTTATATTCCATTATCTGTATGCTAACACCTCTGCTTTTAACCATCTACTTGAACCACATGCTACATTGTCTAAAATACTCCCAAATCATTTTCCACTTCCTGGACCTTCACACCCTTCTACTCCTACTTGGTCCCCCATAATCTTAGACTGTGCTTTACATAAATATTCAATATGGATGAATGTCCCTTTGCTTTCTGAATTTTTGTCATGGGCCTGCCCTGAGTTTTCACAGAGAAGTGAATACGAAAGAGCTTGAGTTCCTCTCTCCACACTGCATTTGTTTCACTTTCTCCTCTTTTCACTCACTGATTTAATCTGAAGCTCTCTGAGCTCAAGTTCCTGAGTTCCCAGTTCATAGGATGAAGACATCGGTGCTGCTGGAGGATGCAAGAAATGAGTACATATTATTAGATATCTTCCTGATCCGGCTCAGTGGCTTTACCTTCACGTGTCCATTTCTTTACTCACATTCTTTTCTGAAAATCTCATCAAGCCTGCTTAGCAGTATCTACACAGGGTTTTGCATATAAAACACTAGAATAAGAAAAGGCACAGCCCAGTTTCCCTACATACCACTGAGCAAAACCCTTCTGAGAATCAGTCTATGGTACAATATAAGATAACTTATTTATTTTCCCTTCCTGGCTTTAAAAGCAGAATGACTGCAGTCCCCAATCATATACATCTTTGACAGTCTGGCATGCAGCTCAGTTTGCAGCAATATGGAGCTAGCATGGTTCTTGTGGAATAATTCCTTATAACCTCGACTGAGGTGTTACAAACTGGAGAAGCAGTGTATAGTGGTGCAGACATGTCTCAGAACTTGAGAGAAATGCAATGCTAAAAGATGTGGAGGGTGGTAAAATAACATGGACGGTGGTAAAAAAAAGACGAAATCTAGGGATATGTCATCTATGGATTTATCGGCGTCCATCATTTTGTATGACATGATGAATTATACTAATTTTCCCAAAATGCCCAACAGTGTTTTCTGGAACTGAGCTAACACAGAGGATCAAATCACATCACTTTGCAGTTACTGATGTACAACAGCATCTCCAAAACTTCTGCATGAGGAAGCAGACCTTCGCAGTCCTGTGTGATAAACCTGCCCAGTCCTTTGGAACCACATACCATGATTGACAGAGCCCATAGTGACCAGAAAGGCAAGCTGCTATCTGGAAACTGGCTACCCAAGACTGCTACAAGTCCGTGGCTAACCATCAAGTCAACTGTCAGACTTCTAGGTGGGGGTGGGGGAGTCACAGTGTTGTTATGAAAGTTGTTTATCCACTGATTATCAGCAGCAAGAATGTACGTGAAATAACAGCAGGCTTTTACAGAAAGAGCCTCCAAATTGCGTTATGGTAACAGATGATGCACTGTGTCCATGGTTTGTGCTCCAGCAGAAGCCCATGAATAATCTAACTAAAACCAATCCTACTCCTCTCTTCTTCAAGGCTTGATAAACACAGACTGATCAACACCAATGTGGACAGCGTTAGCAAAGTGTGGGATGTGGGAGTTCTAGGGAAACCATGCATATGCAGTGTTGGGCAGTCTGGAACCTTATTCTTTCCCATAGAGATAATCATCAGCAGAGTCCACTCCAGACACTGCTAATCTGCAGTCTCGTCCTTTCACATAACATTGGTGTCTTCACTTCAGATGGTCAGGTGGTACGGCATGAATACAAGCTTTAGCCTGGAGCTGTCAGTTAGATAAATCCTAAGTCTGTTAAAGAGGAAAAGTTGCTGTGACAGAATTTCGCAGAATTTAATAAATTCATATCACTGCATAAAAGAATGTATTTGTGAGAAGTTGCAGGGCTGGTCTGGATGACAATTCATAAAGAAGTGGTTAGGAATTCAGGGCCCAGTTCTTATTTTCCAGGTAACCTCTTTTCTCTGCTCAGGACCAAGACCATGTGTGGATATCAAACCTACAAGTTTCTTAATTTGGATAAAATGGTATGGAATATGAAGAAGAACAAGAGCTTCTGTTCTTATGTAAAAGGCCCGTAAAAAGATACTACTATTTTTAAAAAGACAAGTCCTTTTCTTCATCTTGTTTTCACTCTTGCTCTTCAGGTTCCTTTCCTAATCAGACTGGGAGAAAAGTAATATGCTCTCAACACTCTAATAAGAAACTAGTTAAAAAAAATAAAAACCTTCCTAGCTTGGGTGAAACCTCTTTGACTCCCTGCTATATAAAAGCTTCTCCAAGATATGCATAAGCATATCTTGGAGACAGGTGCAACCAAAGTCACTGCAAAATATGAAAGAAGTAGCAAAGCTCAGCAACAAACTGTTCCAAGGTATGTTTTCTGATTGTTCTATGAACAGTTTTATAGGTAATTTGAAGAAACTGGACCCAGGGGGAAAGTGACTAAAGAAATATTTTGTGGAAATTCCTTGCATTTCCAGTCCAGTCAAATACAAGAAACATGCTCCCCTGAAACATATACAGAAAATCTAGAGATAAGTCATCTATGGATTTATCAATATCCAGAGAAGGAGAGGCTCTGTTCTAAGAAAGAAAGAAAATTCCTCACCTGTGCAAGGCTGGTGAACGTAGATCATACTTGTGATACACGTGTATGTGTGAGAGGCCTTAATTTTTTTGTGCAGTAATTTGTAGTGAACCAGATGTGTGCCCTTTATCCTTATACAGCTGGAAGAAAAATAAAGAAAAGTAGTACCTTGTCCTAATAGCCATATGTTCTAGAACAAATCCAACATCTCATTGGCAAAAGGCATATAACGAATATGAAGGGAGAAAGTGGCTTAGGGATCCATGCGCATAAAACCAGAAGAACCAGGAACTGCAGAAGTGCATAATCATTTTAAAACTGCTTCAGATGGTTTGTTTGTAATGATTCCAAGTGGATTCCCTAATGACAAATTAGCAATTTCTGACTGCTAGGAAAATGACGACTGGAGTCCTCACCACAGATTCTAGAGGAGGTCTCCCCCAAATCTAAAGTCTAATCTGTCAGTCAGGTCACCAAGTAATATGTAATGCAAATGCAATACATCTCAGACAGGCTGAGAAAACAGTTTTAGCCTCAGCGGAGTGTGCTAAAATGCTAAAATAAGAGGAAGGTCCTGCTGGCTGACAGGATTTGAGAGAAAATTGTCCTAGGATTGAGACAAAGTGTCTGGGGGAGATTTTTTTTGGTGTGCTATAAACTGTCACAAAGCATATATATCCTGAATAGTATATTATTGTGCAGAGATCTCCAATCTGATGCCTGGGGGAGGTATGTGACATACAGTGGCATGGCCAGACCCATGTCTGAGCTGAAGTTTCTTCTTAGTGCCTTACTGTGTAGGTATACCGGTTTGTCTGGAGGATCTTGAAGATTCTGCTGCACTCTGGGGTGTGGATAATCCTGCTGTGGCCCTCTCAACTATTTAGCAGTATTTTGTGAACAGAAGGCCCTCCATGTCTAAGGTGTGTGTTTAGCATCATGAAACACAAATAAATAAAGCTTAGGGAAAAATCCCTGAAAGATTTTAAACTCACATTTAAATTAGCAGCTATTTTAGTTACTCTTGTATGAGGCTTTATTGTCACAAGATCACCCTGTAAGGAGAATCTGCCAAGACAGCTTATTTTCAGGCAACTCGTCTTTTCTGAAGTGAAAGCAACAATAAATAGTTTATGAGGAAAAGGTGGTAAATAAACAGACTATCACAGATTTGACAAAATTTGACTCATCGGGTCATTGGGTTTCCAAAATAGAGGTGGTTTTCTATAGGAAAAGAAACATGAATCAGACTTACAAAGAATATAATGCCTTTTAAACTTATGAGGGCTACAGTATAACATATCTAGTTTCAAAAGTTGTCTTGATTGTTTCAAGAATGTAAAGAATAAAGATTTTGAAAAGTAATCTGGGATGGGTTAAGACTTTACTTGCAAAAAAACCCCACTGGAAATGGTTTACATTTAATTTCTTGAAACATGATAATGACTTCCTGATTTGTTGGTTTTTTTATATTTCAGTCAAGTGTCTTTCATCAGTGACGTTCCCAACACCAAGCCAGACTTAGTCCTTTGAGATCAACGTCAAAAATTTGTCCTTGTTTCTTTGAAAGCATATCCAGACCATTTGGTTATGACTGGCCATGAAGGTATTGAGGATCTGTTCACTATTCTTGTCTTGGGAATCATGATTTTATGAATAACTACAACAGCTGCATCCAGTTTTGATCTTCCTAAGAACTAATTGGATCAGGAGAATAAACAGAAAAATATTTAGGAAACTTTCTTTCCATGATAGCAGAAAGGCAGCTGGGAGTGATTCCAGGCTTGTGAACGTTGCAAAAGAACTAAGTGTATTTGTTGGATGGAAAGGGAGCTACACAGTGTCTCTCTCCAAGCCTACACATACTGACCATAAAGAAAAAACTGATCTCTTCTGACCTCGTGCAAAATGGGAATGGAAAGAAATGGGGAATGTTCTCTGAAGGAGATTCCGAGGAAGAATACATATCCATTAGGCCATCCTTTCATTGTCAAGAGGTAACTTGTGAAAGGAAGTAATTTTAGCATTGACTCTTTTGAAGGTTTGATGTTAGTGTTCCAGCAAGAAAAAAGAAAAGAGCACTGCCGATCCCACTACCAACTCATAGCTGTTTGCTAAATATAAAGCTGAAAACACCTTACTATATACTGGTATCTTAGGCACTACAAGCAAATGTACTAACAGATTTGGTGCCAAAAAAGTCAACGATAAAGGGAAAGAAATAATTATTATAAAGTTCGGGTGCTTAAACAACCTTTTGCACCTACACTCAGCATTCTAGCTGCCGGGAAGTCATGGGATTCACATGTTCTGTCACTGCGTTTTGCCTCACACTTACAGAGGAGAGTTGGCTAGTGTTGAGATCCATACTGCAACAATATAGATTGATTTCAGATTAAACATGTCCTCAGTTTATCCTGAAGGATCATGCCCAATGCTTCTAGGGCATGCCAATGGCAGCCCTCTTCCTAGGACTAGCACAGCTACTGAAACAGATTATGTCATCTTTGTATGTATTTTTGCTTCTTTGTGTTCACATTCAGAGCAATGAACATGCAAAGAGACTCTGCCAGGTCTTTCTTTCAGAGAGCTAACTATACAGTATAACACAAAATGCAGTTAACCTGCAGAGGTCCTAAGGTCTTTCGCTCCGCTATGTTTTCTTCTTCCTGAAGTCTTCTGACTAGCTCTACAAAAAGTTAATCCCATCTCAACTGAAATACACAGAATCAAAGCTGTGATCCTGGAATGATACAAAATAAAGGAGACTGTAATCCAACTAATTTTAATCATCAGCCTTTCTCACATTATTCCTCTGCTTTCTGGGTTTAGCTTTCCACTTACACTCTCCCTTTGATGCAGGGTATCGCGCATCACCTGGCTTAGCACCTATAATAAGACCCAAGATAGAACCTCACAGGAGGCTTGCCTTCTAGGTAGAGAACCTCTGATCAGCTAGACTTCCTTCCCACAGTGAAAGAAGTCGGTCTGTGTCCCAGTGCCCAAAAGTGAGCTCTTCAAGAACACCTTCCCATAGTCCTAATACCCAGTACAAGACAATGCAGTCAACAGCACCTTAGATGATTTCCTGCTACTGGTGGTTTGAAGATGAGAAGCAGTCTTTCCCTTTTCATAGGACAAGAAGAATAATCAAGTGAAATCCACAGCCTCAAGTGGATGGGAACATCAGGAAACAATCTCAGGAGAACATCCCAGCATATCATGCAAAGGAGAAGTAAAATGGCAAAAGCTGTTCAAGTAAACTTCTAGTTACTGGCATGCTATTGAGCAATAGTTTTGGTAACGTGGTGTATATTCATACTTACATACATACACAGATTCTCAGATGTATGCACAAAAACATAAAGAAGTCCCTTAGAATTGGGACGTGATTTGCAGGTGGTGTTCAGAAAGGGATAAATATTGTGGAGCTTTCAGTTTGTGAGGTTATCGCTATTCTTCACAGCACCCTCAACAGCAACTTAGAGCCAAATCTATTTAAAAACAGTAAAGGCAGAGAAGTGAAGTTGCCTTTGGTTGTGCTTTTTTTCTCTTTCCCTTTGCAGCTTCCTCTTTCTCTTCACCAGCTCAGCACTGCTGGCAGCTTTTTATAAACCACGATTCCTACTGCTGTCAGCTTGTTTGGAAACTACATGGTGAGCTCAGTCCAGCAGCTACTGCTGTGGGTTTGTGTTTAATTGCAGACCGGATTTGCTTTAAATTCTGTACCCAGCACCATAATTTTCATTCCAAAACACTCAGAGAGCTCTGCATATTCAAAATATTCAGTACAAAGCAGAATTTTGCACTCAATGTATGCAGTTATGTAGCATAAACTAGAAGTGGAACTGCATTCCCATAAACAACTAGTAAAGAACTTCTGCACAATGCATGTGGGAGTGATGGCGTCTGGAAGGTTAAACCATGGCAGGGCGGTCAGTAATGTTGGGTTATTCTAGGCTGACAGTAATCTGCACTGAGCATGCAAAATGATATCATGACCAGAACAATAGCTGTGAAGCAAAAAGCAGTACTGAGAAATCTTCATTTGTAGAGGAATCTTCCACAGCACCTCAGACATCTTTAACATGAGAGACAGGGTGGACAGGTGAGTAGGGTGCTGTCCAGAAAGATTATGATTATATGAATGATCAGGAATAAACCAGGGGAACAGTTTAATCTAGCCATAGCATCAAGGAGAGATTACTAGGAAAGCAGGCAGAAACAACAACGGGGAGGAGCAGGAGTGGGACTGAGGAAACACTGTGGGTTGGGATAGTGAGATAAACAGCACCAGCACTCCTGAAGTCTTTGTCCTCTGCCTCCTGCTCCAAAGGCAAACTTTGCCATTGGTTTGGTGGAGAAACTAACTTGGGACAGACATGTTATATTTCTTCTCACCGAAGCAGAAGTCCTACAGCCAGTTTGGGACTGGGGGATGATGGCAAGATCTTGGCTGAAGGCAAACAGTACTGGGAAGAAAAGCTATACAAAGAAAATAAAATTGGAGGTTTCTTCTCTAGGTCACAGAGTTCAAAAACTCTTTTACTTGCAGATCTCTAAAATGCATCCGTGTAGGTGCAAACATACATGCAATTTACATGGTTAGTTCAAGCCCACTGATAACAGGGTTACCTTTTGTTATTTTTCTCAGATCTCTCAGAAATACTCCATGGGCTTGCAGAGGCCTACAAACCATGAGTTGAAAAGTGACTTAATCATGACTGGGAAATATAGGTCTAAGCATAGTACTTGTACTAGTTAACCTAAATTTTATTTCTTTATTACTGAATTAAACGAAAACAACAACATTGGTAATAGCATGCTGCAACTGCAAGCTATGTTAAATTTAGTCACTGTTTAAAATACACAATCCAGTACTTGAATTAAATTTTAAATAAACAGTTAAAGTGAGGTCTGTGCCTGAAAAGACAAGAAACTTGAGTAAGCCCAGGGGCATAGGAGTGGGGGAATAAGGTGACTGCAGAAGAGTTGAAGCTCTATTTATTAGCAGAGCAGATTTTATCAGCAGCTTTACCTGTATTTGCCTATGCTGTACGTAACTGCATGTAGTATTCCTAATAGAACTGTACCTATCTCAGCCCATTGTGTTATCGTTCACAATGGGTCACAATGGTTACTAACAAGACCCCGCTCAACAGACAAAGCCATTGGGAAAGTCTGTCCCCTTCTCAGCTGGCAGGAATCCCGCAATCTGGGGACACAGTCAGCTAAGTTATAAATACTCAGCCGTGGCTCTGTTTTGGTGTCTACTCCTCTGTCTCCTACCATCTCCTACTCAGAAAAGAACCATTTCCCTTTTCTTAATGACCACTGAAATCATTTAGGGAATTTCCAGCACACGGTGTACAAATTCTGATTCACTTTAACCCCAGAAAATGTTTAACTCCTTCTGGGAATTATTGTGAATTGATCCAGTCCTACAAATTAAGATACCCCAAGTTCCTCTTTCCCTTTTTCTCTTTCAGCCAAATACCAGCACTTAGCATCCAAAGCATGCTGCTCCTCTGCACCCCTGCCACTGCAGTGAAGTCTTAGTCATGAGACCTTAGGCTCTCCACACTGTTAATTGGGTCAGATCTATGGACGTCTCTCCTCCTAAAATGGGAAGATAGTTTCATTTTTCTAATTTTCTGAGATACATATATACGTTTTATCTTATTCTTCTGTAACATTCTTTAAAATATTTCACTGCTGCCACTAATATAACATGATCAAAATAAAGCCTCTCTGTTTTCCTTCCCTTCCACCTCCTTCTTTTAGCAAAGCTATTCTTCTTAATCTCACTGTCACTTGGGTGTTGTCTCTGACACTATGCCAATCTACACAAGCAGGCTTTATCAAGGATGTGCCCCTTCCTCTTGCAGGACACCTGTAAGATCAAAATTTTTCACTTTCTTTTCATTGCCTAAACTCTCACCCAGCAATGTCCTCAACTATGGCAGTCTCCTTCTCTCCGGCCTTCCTGGCTTCAGACTCTCTTTTCCCTTTCTCTCCTTTCTCCAGTGTAAAGGGGGATCAAAATATTGTTCAAATGCTCTCTTTTGTATTTCTCTACTATATTCCGTTCAATTACCACATCAAAAACAAATTTAGAAGTCCTTTTAAGACCCTTCACACAAATGGTCCTCCCTAGTCTTTCTTTGTTTAATGTATAATATAATACAATAATGTAATTGTTTAATGTTTGATGTAATACTTCTGGCACAACAAGAAGAAGAGTTAAATACCATTCAGTACAGTCAAATACTGGACTGTAGGTACAGAAAATTGCTTGTATTAAAAAAAAGATTGAAAAATTAAAAGACCAATAACTACAATCGTGAGAACAACAGGAGGGAGGAAATAAAGTATCTACCCATATATTGTTAGCACAACAACTTTACAAAAAATATAGTACCAAAATACAGAGCAAAACAACTGCAACCAAGCAAAAAATTATCAACTCCTTCAATGGGCCTGCATTTTTTACATGGCTGATGTAGCATTTGTCAAAGCAGTAAGCAAACTGTGCTTCTAAAAAACCTGAAAAGCTTAAGATGGAGCTACTTACTTCTAGACTGTTAATTTTTTCTACTGGCAGATTAGTGAAAGATGTCAGCTTTTTACCAAACCCTGCAGATTTCAAGGCACCTGAAAGGCAAGAAGGCAAAAATGAACACTAAAGAATCTGACTGCCTGTGACTTATATAGTAAAGATGGTCTAAAGTTACAAAAGGATGAAATGCAATAAATTCAAACACTATTTTTCTTATCAATAACTACTTCTGTAAGAAAAAAGTTTCTACAAATAATATGCTACGGAGTGTGTCATACACAAGTCATACACACCTGTCCTAGACATACACATAAAGCTGTGACATGAGGCTTGCATGCCTGCTTCACCTCTTATACAGCCAAACGTCTACTGTGAGGATGTATAAAGAGCACTGGCTTCTAGTACTTCAGTTCCTCTGTTTATGCAAAATTCCAGACACAAAATCTTTGTGGAAGTGGTGGCAGAGAACAGGAAGCATAGTTGTAAACCCACTGGCTACCTAAAAATATGTTTCTTTGTGAATAGTGTTTTTCTCTTTAGAATTCTGAGAGATTACTAAGAGATATAGTCCTAATAAGATGCAAGTCTGGAAAGTATTATTTCCATTAGGAGAGCAAGACTTCTTCCTAGATATTGCTGCACTCTTAAGAAAGAACTGCTGCCCAACTATCCATATCAAACTCCATAGAGCAGAGGTATTTCTGACACAGCTTGGCGGAGGTCACTACGGGCCCAGGAAAAGAATTCTCTCTAATGTTGGGGGTAGATCAGCAATTCTGTTCACATCATAAGTGCACTTCTGAAATTAATCTCCTGATCATCCTGGCTTACTGTACTTCAATTTGCACCACATATTAGAAAGCATAAACTGGATTATTTTCAGATGAAACTGAAGATGTGCAGGACTCCAGCTGCAAATGGGAATTCAGTCCCTGTCATTGGAGTAGAGCCAGTCTGAGTAACAGCTCCCAAAGGAAATACAGGGTGGTTGTTGAGCATTCAGCAACAACAATTTTTTTCTCTACAGATACACTGTTATTGAGCTATATCTCAGATGCACCTCATCCTTATAGTTTAATTTTGAGTATTAAAGTATCTGATTTTGGGAGGGGAAACCTCAACTGGACGGTAAGTTTGAAATACAACTCTCTAATGGGATGTTCAGCAATACGGCTTGCATCTGGTGCTCCAGACTGTATGGAGTATGTAGACTGGATATAGACTACAAGATGTTATTAGACCACTCTTCTGTATAAATTGCTTGAAATGATACAAAAGTTTTGAGAGACTGGATGACTACAAATGAGCAGGAATGTGTAAACTGAAAATCTGTTGCCTCCAGAATGCAGAAGACCATTAAAAACTGACATCAATTCTTATAGCTATTTGAACACGCCTTAAAGCCAAAACAAGCTTTTCCAAATACAGTAAGTAATAAAATGTAGCTGAAATGTGAACAGATCTTGAAGATGTATAAATTAGCAAAGGGAGATTTTTTTCTTTGCTGAATTCTGCTTTATGGACAGTTTAAAAGTTACTAATAAAACGAAAAATGAAGTGCTTTTCATTTCTGTAAGTTACCGCATATCATAATGTTTCTTAAAAAGTCCATGAGGCTTTCTGGATTATTACTAACTCAAATTACTCCTCTTCCTCCCAGTGAAAATGGATATCTTCATTCTGATATGGATTTAGTGTAGTTTATGCTTGAAAATTTTTGCCAATATAGTCAATTTAGCTAAGACTGTGATATTTTAATGACATTTTTATCACATTTCCCACTGGCAAAGGCCCTTGTACATGCTCTTACATAAAACTCAGGAACTCATGAAAGCTGGACTGTCAAAAGCACTTTTTGCCACTAGGAACTGCATCAACTCTAGGAGGGGTTGCCCACATAGCGAGGAAAAGTCTTTGTTCAAATGTAGCCATGGTAATAAACATGTGGGTATCACAAATAAACATCAGTGAGTGATAACCTATCACAGTGGAAAGGGGAGCACATATTTCAGCAGAGTCTACATTCAGACTGTTAAGGATCCTAAGGTGAAGCTCCACATGAGGAAACGTGTTAACCGATTCTTCTCAGCCAGTAACTTGCAGCAGCTGTTTTCTGGTTCTTACTCTCCTATTATGGAAAAATGCAACAAAGATATTTCAACTCATATCTTCAACTTAGTAGCAGTATATGTAATGAAGAGTTAAATGCAGAGGATTTTGCTCTAGAGGTCCAGACCCCACAGGTTCCACAGTCAGAGAGACCAACAGGCTCTCTTAAGAGAAGAGGGCAGACACCCTCCCCCCACCATGTCATCTGAATGGATATTCAACGTTAAAGGATGGCATACAAGACCCACAAGCCATATTACCTCTAGATAAAACAAGTTCAATGGAAAACATAGCTCTGGGAAGAATATAGAACATGCAAAGGAATCCCTTTCTCAAAGGTCTTGTCTTACTGTTACAAGAAAACTCAGTCACAGAATCTATGTAAACACTTGTTTCTGATTAAAAGACTTCAGGATGACTGATGTTGTATGCGGTTTTAGGAGGGAGAAAAATTACCTTTCAAGCACCAAACAAGGTTTGAGGTAACGGGACCTCTCTGTGATGTGGCTTCGAGTTGAAACCCTTTTGCTTTGGTAGCTTGTGGTTAGAAATAGCTCGAAGAATAAATGGGTAGAGGTAGGGGAAGAACTGTTTCAAAAAACTGCACACAGTGATGTGATGCTTAGAGGGAAGAATCTCTCAGATTAATATGAATGTTAAATGTTTTCAGAAATAATCTTTCAACTCAGCAGGTTTTCCTCTAGTTCTCCAAATTCCCATGATGGAGAAGGATCCCTACACTACTTCAAAAGCCTTTTGGAAGGTCAGATTACACTCTGTGAATAGCAGTTCACATCATATGACTCTGGAAAGTCGTTCTCTACTACAAAATTGTTTGGTAACTTCATCTGTGTTCTGCATCTAAGTCATCCAATAAGGTACTGCAAGGATCTGTGCCAAAAGTACCGTCTCTAGTGGGCCTTCCTTTAGGAGTGAGAAGATTCTGTGATTACAAACATAGAATAAAACACCAGCTATATGCAACAGTGAGAAAGTAATCTATGTTGAATTTTAGCAAGGTTGTTACTAGTCATGTTCTTATACAAATATGATAGTGTAAACAAGCATTTTATTTCACTTTTGGCATTCCCATTTATGGAGATACTTTCCTTCCTAGGAAGCTTATTCAACTTCTGGACTTTCTGCTGGTCCTCAATCTTTATAGCATATTATTTGGCTCTAATTCACCATACAGAGAAACAATTTCATTATTTATATTGATAACGTTGGTGCGCTTATGATTACTCCTATGTTAAACGTGGTTGATAATGTTGGTAATCTAGCATTCCCTGAGTGCAGTAAGGCTGGTGCAAAATATCTACCCTTATTAGGTAATTTCCTGTGCTAAGGGACAGCACAGAAATATCCTCCAGCATATGAAATAGTTGCATTCCACTTTAGTAGAAGCCTCTCTGTGTAAAACCCTACATTTTAAAACCTTCCAGTAGCTGCTTAAGCTATCTTTCTGTGTACGATGAATCAGATAGCATATCTTCTTTGTTTTGAATAGCCTTTTTAATAGACACACAATTTCCACAATTACTTTTATCACCTATTATCCAATTACCCACTTTAAGATTTGTACATGCTATTGTTCACTCCCTTCTCCTCTCTTTGCACTGAATTTTATCATCGGGACTGTACTTTGATTCTTTCCTTTTCCCCCAGGTGGTTCTCATCGCTTCCAGGGGAAATTTGAGAACCATCTCAGAGACAGAAGTGGACTGTTTAGCAGCTTGCTTATTTCAGGGTTAAAGTAAAAAATTCATGGTATTAATAAAATAAGAATGAAATGCTTATGTATCAACTGATGCTGGTGAAATTCAGTTTGAGGCTTCAAGAGTTAATCTCCCATCATGTTCTTGATCTTATCCCACTGCTAATATGGTTTACTTGTTGAGTTCCTTAGGGTGGGGAATGAGGGGAACTTGTGAGTGGCCTCTGGTTTTACCAGTGTACAAGGGAGGAAGTCTGTAGTGGCTGAAATTCCCCCTCACACATAGGCCCAGGTGAGTGGTGAACAGGCTACTTTCAAAAGCAGAACCTGTGGCACATGGGCATAGATTGAAAGGGAACAACACAGACAAAGAAACTTCACTTTTCCAAGACATTAGTAACTAACTGCAAAGCAAGAAGGCATTTTGCAGAAGGGGAGTGTTCTGCCCTTGTAGCAAGGCCCCACCCTGTACACCCTGCCCTATGGCCCACTCACCCCTGCCCCTGCCTGAACCTCAGTACAACGGGCATTTGTTCAGTTCAGCCAAATGCAAGTAAAACAGTGGGATAAAGAGAGGGGAGAACACCATGTGATAAGAGCTGAAGCAAAATCTCTACAAGAAATTTCAGCACCTGACTGTTTAGATACAAGTCTACAAATCTTGGTCTCCACTCACTGCTAAAGGCACTCAGGATGTGAGAGAAGTCATCATTGCATGGAACATGTATGACTTTTCCCCACTTGCTTTCTCCTTGCAGGAGCTAGAAAAGAAAAGAAATCACAAGAAACAAATAAGAGGACTAAGTATCTTTCACTGAATCATTTTGCTCTATTGCAAAGTTTATGAAGAAAGTCTCACAGGCTTTTAACTTCAGTGTTTTGTAGAAACCTAAGACTGTATATGTGAAACTGCATACTATTTTTTTCCTTTCTGCAAAGTATTGCCACCTAATTCCAACACAGGACTATTATTAAAGCAAGTCTATGCCACCGCACTCTCCTCACAGAAGTTGTCAGGACTGGGTCTCTATGATACATCATTAAACCAGAGAGCAGCACCATCGTTATGGTTCATCTACAGTGGGAAGCACATAGTCTTCCACAGAGCACTGCACCCATATGCTTGTTTATTGGTAGCAGGCCCAGGCTCTGCATTGCTGATTATACAGTAAGCACCTGCCCATGGCAGATCTGGCTCAGGGCAGACTTCCTGTTACAGCGCCGCAGCTCCCTGAAATGAGATTTATGCAAACTGGCTAAGAGCTGTGATGTCACAGCACACTGATAGACCCAAGGGCTATCTCCCTTCTACAGACATTTGATAAAATCAGGAACTTCACATACAACTCGGGAAGAAGTTCACCTCAGAACCTATTAGGGCAAACTATGAAAACTTGTTAGGGTCCTTCTCCTATCCTGAGATCCATCACTGCAAAGGGACTCCACGGAGTCTGAGGATCTCACTTTTTTCTTTCTTTTTTTTTCCCTTTTTTTTTCTTCTTTTTTTTTTGTTTAATGTGATTTTTTTCAAGTCAGTTATTCTGGATGTTTGAAAACTGAATTAAGAAAAATTCACTCAGAAGTTGGCTGAATGTTGCAAGCTTGCAAAATGGAAGGATTTCCCCTCATTCCCCCTGTGAGTATATGGGGTTTATTCCTAATATGGATCATTGGGCTCAGTAGCAAAAGTCAAAGTAAACCAGGTTTTATTATTTGAGAATATCTCTGTTTTGGTCTGTACTTGTAATGCCAGGAAGTTGGGCTTAGGTCAATATATAAAGCTAGTGACAACATTGCAATGAATGGGAAAGTAACATTTCCTCCCTAAACTTGTATCTGATTTTGATCTCCATTTGTTTTCACAGATTAAATGTATGGTATTTTTGTACAGTATGTGTATAGCAACTCGGTAAATTTTTTTCTTCAGTGCCGGCTTTGTGATACAAGGCCGAGTCTTTCTTCAGGTTGTAATTCTTCATAATCTAGAGTCTCTGACATAGTTTATGCATTTAACTGTCTACCAATCTGTGAGAGAAGAGTTGCTGAATGCTGATTTTACATATTGCAGATTTTAGGACTCTGTTCTCTTTATGGCATTTTAGTTTCTAACTTCAGTTTCTCTTGAACTGAATTCTCTTGAATTCACTTGCTATGAAAACACAGTTGGTGAATGAAGGGAAAAACCCACAGCCCTTAATTGGGTCTTTCAATGTTTTCTCAAAGATACAAATCTTTCTGTATGCTTATGAGGCTTTTTCTATCCTTTCTTTAACTCTGAAGCATTGTTATGCTGCTGTAATTTATCGTATGGTGACTTCGGAAATTATTATTTATGAAGAACGTAATGTCACTAACCTGTTGTTCAGAAACAAACCTTAATGGGAAACCTCTAAGCAGAACGGGTAAAAGAGGCCCTAACTAGATTTTATTAAGTTTGTAGAAGCCGAAGACATGTCAGATAAGGTGTTTTACTTGGCTTTTTGTGTGGTAGATGACTTACAGTTGTTGCTATATGTGTTCAGAAAACAGAAAGAGACAATGCAAATCCACGAGTCCTTTCAACAAAACTTGTATCAAGTTTTCCTTTTGTATTGTCTCATCTGATGAAGGCTAAAGACACGTTTCCTTATCTTCCACCCAGAAAGATGGCCCTTTGAATTCCTTTCATGTTTGGTATCCACACTGACTGAAAAAATATGTCTTCTTTTCGGAAGCTTTATTCTAGCAGCTCATCATCAGTGTCCCTGAAATCCCCTATCTACCCAAAGGGTGAGAAGAACCTAAAAATCTTTTTTCTTTGTCTTTTTCTTAAATACACCGAGTTGTCCAGTGGATCTACTGTAAATCCGTCAGGACAGAAATCTGAAAAGAACCTGAGAAAATGAAAAAATTACACAGAGATTTTTCAACCTGTTACTTGTTGGGCTTAAAAAAAAAGTCTAAAAGAAGCCCAAACCTTGCCCTCAACTACCTCAGAAACTAGTATCTCCATTTAAAAAAAAATAAATTGTTAATTTTCTGTCCAGTCATTCACTCATAGCCAGGTTTTCTGGACACTTTTTTCAGTATTGAATTCCAGTGCATACGTTGAATAAGTGAATAAATCTAACACAGTCCGGCCCATATTCTATTTGTGTTGCAGTTAATATTCTGGCTGAACTCTGCTCAGATGAATGATACAACAGGCAGTGAAAACACAATTATGTCTTACAGGAGCACTTGACAGAGCAATTTGGTTTTTATTTTTGTGATTAAAATGTCCACAGATTAATAATTTTCTTTTTTGTACTTTCAAAAGTGTTTTAAGTGCACTTTGAGCACTGCCAGTTAGAGCCCCACATGGCATCATTATAAAAGTCTGTGCCTCCTGGGACTTTTTCAGAGGGGAGACATAAGCCTGTTTGTAGACAGGGGGTTCTGTAAAGCAATACTTCCCTCCTCCGCCCCTCCCCTTTCAGTTGAGGGTGGGTCAGTAACTGCCTTCCTCTTGACTACGCTAGGAAACTCTTACCCTTCATTTGGAAAATGCTGCTCAAATGGTTTAGGAGTACTGCATTTTTCTCTGAAGACTAGGAATTTTGTATGGAAAAGTTCTGCAAACTGGGCCCATGTCTTCAAGTGCATGACAGAATCTATTTGTGCTATGGGGCGAAAAATTACTGAGTCAAACACCTTTGCCTAAAGAGGGCCCCAATTATATGTGGATCCCTAAGCAGCCACCTGTAGAAATCGCAGCTTTGAATGGAAGTATATTTGTATGAGAGCAAAAATACCGCACAGAAGTGCTCTGTTCCACATAACTGCATTGCCAGCACGGTCGAGTGAGGCTGGCCTAGTGAGTGATCATAGAATTATACAACGGTTTAGGTTGGAAGGGACCTTGAAGATTATCTAGTTCCAACCCTCCTGCCATGGGCAGGGACACCTTCCACTAGACCAGGTTGCTCAAAGCCCCATCCAGCCTCCTTGAACACTTCCAGGGATGGGGCATCCACAACTTCCCTGGGCAACCTGTTCCAGTGTCTCACCACCCTCAAGAGTAAATAGTTTTACTCATCTTTTCTAAAATAGTTATACTGTATTTTTTTTCCAAGGAAATATGGTTAATCTTGGCCTTAAAACTTGTCTCAGCAGCACATCATTGGAAACTCTGTGGAGTATTTTTGAATCACATGCCAGTGAATAGTTATGTCAGTATAACAAAACAAGATCAGCATTTAGTGAATTTACAATCACCTGGTATCATGTGACAAAGTCATGGTGAACAACAAGAAATTTCAGATTGCTGTTCGGTTGAGTCCCCTGTATCTCTCTTAACCAATGCCAACCAAGCTTTCTCCAAGTAGTTTTGTGGCTTTTCCCTTGATTTTCAGGGAAAAGAAGGAAGATGAAGGCAACTTTCCATTTATCAAAGTCAGTGACAGATAAAGCATTGATTGTTGACCTCTTGCTGGAGGTTGGAATATGGTTTTAGATAGTGTACTGCACCTTATGGCATGTAGGAAAGGAGATATGAACTTCAGACCACAGCTATGAGTTGCTAACAAAGCTTTCTGTCACTCTTTTACATGAAAACAATTTATAGAACAAATGGCCATTGTCATCAGTTAAATATTAAGTTGTAACATAAGCCGTTCTTTGCTTTTTGTCAGGGGAAACAAAACAGTTCAGTGTCATGGAAGTGCTATTAGTAAGTAAGATGATGAAATGGGTCTGTGGGTGGGGAGGTTCCAGAGAAGGACAGGGCAAGTGGGTGAAGGTTGGTGCAAGAGGCAACAGCAGCACAGGGTGAAATCTCTTTTCTCTAACTAGAGAAAAAGCTTCTAACAAAACTTAAAAAAAAAACCAAAACAGAGAGAGATTAAAACCAGGTTCTTGGAAATAGTTTCTCTAATGAATAGAGGAAAATATCCCACCTTCCCATAGGATAAAGATAATAAGAGAGAATCCATACTGTACTGTCTCCTTTGACCACCATCTTATTAAGTTTATGATATATGAACTTTTAAATATTTAATATACGTCTTCGCATATTAGTTACTGTACCCTTGAAGATTCGACACTAGATGGAAAGTGGTGCCAATTCAAGTCCTTTGTGGGGATGGATTGGTCCAGGTTGCATGAGTTAACAAGGATATACACATAAATATTTCATCAAATGGATCACTGAGCAGAAAACAATTTCAAAGAAGAAATTTCCAACAATCCATAATAAAGAGATTTTAAGTCCCAGAGTTTCAAAACAGAGTGTGTAAAAAACCAATGGTCTATGTAAAAGCAGACTGTTTTTTAGATGTTGAGTATCTGCAACTCACTCTGTAGTCAGCCAGATCTGTAAAAACTCAGGGAATCACTTTTTTAAGAGTTTGTTTAACAGATCTTCCTTTAGATCTAATCATTGAATACATATCTGAGTTTGTAAAACAAGCTTTTGAATGGTAGAAATAATTCATTCTCAGCTCTCAGACTGTGAGACATTATTGCCCATTACAGGATATTGAACTGAAATGGGGGAATTTGGAAAATCTTAGGGAAGAAGAGACATCAAAGGAAGAACACAACTAGGAAAAGTCAAACATCCTTTCCCATGCCTAAAATTTGTATTGTTCATCTGCTTTTGGACTGATGGTTGGTCTTCCTGCCAACCTATGCTTCTGTAAAGATATGAGTGACAGAGCTTTTCATGTAGCAGTGGAAAGTTTATACACAGCAAATTAAGCCTTGATTGACAGGACACTGACTTCTTTGGAAATTTGTTTATTTTTGTCTAAATATTTATCAGAACTACAGCTTTTGATGCATTTAGATATGGAAAATGTTTACAATTTCAGTCAGTTTCTAGTATTTTAGTTGAAAGGAAACAAAGATTTTTCTTTATATGACTTTTTTAACCTCCATTTCTCCCAACTAGTATGAGGCGCATTTTCCATTTGGATGTTGAGATCTCTCCTTTCACAGAATATGAATGCTTTCCTTTGAGTTATGACAAATTAACAGTTCTGAATATGAAGGCAAAAACTTCACACATTCTTCAGGTTTACATGATTTAACAGGAAGCATATATTTATGAAAAGGAAATAGAGGAGTGGGGTAAATTAATTTGCAAAGATAATGAAAAGTAGAAATTCCATTGAGAACTTCATCCTGAAGAAAGCAAAACACAGTCCCATTACTTTTTCTTGTCAGAGATCAGAGTACACCACAGGTCTAAGGAATGGGAATGAGTGAATTCATATAGCCAGTCATGGTTAGAGAGAACACAAAGAAAATACGGAGGGGAAAACCAGAAGTATCAGAGAGAATCCATGCTGTACGGTCTCCTTTGACCACCCCTCTGAAATCTGGAAAATAGGTTATACTTCCGATTAAATCTCTGTGTAGATGGAGAGCAATTCTACTGGAATCATATTGATTTGGAAAGGGCAACTGCACCTACATCCTCTGGAGACCAGAAATGAGTCCCTTCACTTGTATCCTTACTGTGGCTACAATTAAATGATGATTTGCTCCTTTTACTTAGTATTTCGCTTAGATTATCTTTATTGTGGGTTACCATTTTCTCAAGATTTCCCCAAAATAATTATGCACCACCACAGATTATATTGTGATCTGACAGCCAGATGATAGATTTGCTCCTGAGGCTTTGAATATTCCACGGATGTGATGCCCAGTTTGTGTGTATTCTAGAAGTCACGACATTTTAGGCAATCTTACCTGTCCATTTTAATATGATATGCTAATACAGCACGCAGCTGCTACTAAGGATCTAACAAGGTCCGAAGCAATTTCTAAAAGTATTTGCTATTACTTTGCGCTCTAACATCTTAGTCCTCTGGGAATAAGTCCCTCTTTTTCGTGATCTAATTTCTTCAATGTCACCACAGAAATCATATCCCTAGAAAAAGACAATCTTTAAAACCCAAAATTCCAACAGAATGAACTGAGGCAGTTAACTAGAAGAATTAAAGAGATAAAAAGCAATGGTAACTCTGATGTAGTATTCATCAAAAAAAATCTTTTCCTTTTGCCAGCTGCTTATCTACCGCTTCCATCTGGATTTTAATGGCAGCTGCAGCCTTACGTTTCATGTTCTCGAGCAGTCTAAAGGAGGAAGAAAAAGAGAAGCTTGCCTGCATTTCTGGCAAGCTGTCACCACAGCCTAAGCTTACAAAATGTTGGTGTTCCAAACATGAGACAGATCTATGGATGGAGATGAGGATTTGGGACATACAGATAGGCATATGAACACATAAACATATGAACATAAAAAATATGTCCATCATGTAAGTTCTCATGTTTTACGTATTTGTCCTTTTCTTTAAAGTTAGTTATGCTAATATTATTAACAGAGGAAAAATGTTTCTATTAGTACCTCCTAGAAATAATTTCCTTTCAGAACAAATGGCAAGAAGGTGAGTTCTACATTGCTGATGACACCATCAGAATTTTTTCAGATTGGGAGAAAATATTGTAACAAACAACTGGACAAAAGTTTAGCAAAGCCCTGTGAAGGACATTGCCCTGCTCTAACTCTTCTTTCCAGAAAAAAACAAAAAACAAATGTTAAATGAAGCAACAGAATTATGCACAACTAATAATAAACAGATCACTTTTATTAAAATAACATAAGATGTTAAACAGTATTAACATTGGATTACTAGGAGAGAGGAGGAAGACAAGTGGGAAAGTTGCCCTACGTTACCGTGTTTTAAGAAGATAGAGAGGATTTTAATTACACAGCTAAGCATCCAATAGGTCCCAACTCAATATCTGCCCCACATTTGGACTTTTTAAGCCTTCTCTGTCCATACCTAACAGCCCTGTGCAGCTGATTTGAACCAGCAAACACTTACAGTTCATTTAGGACAAAAACTGAGAAAGAAAACGTATTTATGCCCTCTGTCAACATCATTACCCTCCTACAAACTGCCACCATTTAGTGAGACCTCCTGGAAACATTCAGAATAACATGCTTAGGCAAGACAAATTTCTGCTTTCTCTTTTGTGTAACAGAGTAATAATAATAATAATAATAGTCTGTCACTACCAAAGAAAAGGTTTTCCTGCTGTGCTGGTGTGATAGCATCTTGGCTTGGGCCTGATGTCCAAGATAGTTCTCTAAGTAGTATCTGCAGAAGACTGGAGGGCAAGATATCAAGAACTTGTGTAATACCACAGGACAAGTTCTGCTACACATACTGGGTCTAAGGTGATGGATTAATTTTTTTTTTTGTTTCACAAACCAGTGTTTGGTGTCAAGCATTTTATTCCTGCTGATTCAATAAGAATTTGAAGCCTGCCTCCCCCTTCTTTTCCTAGGCAATATAAAATGTGCTGGCATTTTCCCTTCACTAACTATATGAATAATTTCAAAGAGATTTGTGTAAGCTTACAGTTCTAAAAATTCCTCTTCTCTTTACAGCCCTCTGAAGATATGGTACCCTATGAGTCAGACCTCTACCGACAGCCCCATGACTATTACCAATATCTCAACAGTGATGGAGAGAGTCATGGTGGTAAGTTAAAATATATCTCATTGGAGCATAAAGTCCTGTGGGATACCACAGGGAAGAGATGTAGGACATTCAGGATAAGAACAAACATGTTGCAGTGATCTATAATGCATAGGCACATATTTTCAAATCAGAAACCAACAATATTTCATTCTGCTTAATGGCACTGTTCCAACCCAGCAACTGCAACACAATTTCTCTGAAAGAGAATTTTAGAAAGCACTGAATGATGCAAGGAGCTTCCAGGACATTCAATGTATCGCCAGGAAGGTGGGATCTCATGATCTCTACCCTTCATTATCTTCACTGTGTTTTTACTTTCCTCTGCAGATCAAAAGCACTGTGCTTGTTTCAGAACTCTTTGAGGACATGGATTTGCAATACTATATTTCTCTTCTTGTGTTCCCATCTCCAATTCCTTAGGACTTGGGTCCTAAAAACTTTATTTGTGCCTTCATTTTAATTATGTTTCTTTGGTATTTGGCCTTTTTCAACTCCATATATTTCTCCCTTTCTTTTGATCTCTTTTGCATGCTGCCACACCTAGCTTTAAGTCTCACTCTTCCTCTAGAACACCCAAGTACTTCCTTGTAGCTGTTTGTATGTAAACCTAACTCAATATAAAAATACTGTATGATTATTTATTGCTTCAGTTTATGTATGTGATTTCAAAGCTTTGGTGTCTTTGTATTTTCATGTCGCCTGGGCACTGGATTGTAAATCAATGCAGAGGGGAGAGTCTTGCTTTGTGAATTTTGTCTCTCGTGCAATACAATGGTCCAGCAACACCACCCTGGAAATATCAGAGTCAATATTGACTCAGGAAGGAAAAGCACCGTTCTACTGTATCACTCGTGGCAGTCCCTTTAGATCCTGGAGTTTCCCTAAAAGACTCCCACTGATACAGCAACTAGACCCATCGCTGCTTAATTTAAGACATCTAACAACTTCACATAGCACTGTTTTATCTGTGGCAACAGAAGCTACCTTAAGGGACAGCAAATTACAGAATAGGATTGTTCTGGGCATTTAACTGAAAAAGAGTCCTACCTAAATTTGTTCTCTACATTGCGTTCAAGAAACACCTATATTATTCTTAACACCTGGAGACAAAGAATTAATTCTGTGGCATCTGTCAAGTCATATTATCAAACCCAGCAAATTCCACGTGGAAATTCAGGGTTTTTACATTATAACCTGTACCTGTTTACACACCCATAAAATGAGGATAACATTTATTATCTCAAAAGGCAATTGTGGCAATTAAACAATAAATATAAAAGATGCCATGCAGGAAAATGCACTGGGAAATAACTTTTCTGGCATTAAATCTAGGCTACCTCAAGCAACAACTTCCCTTTCTCTTTAATAATCTTATCATTCCATCTGGTTTAATGCCCACTTTTCTGTTGGAAGGCTGTTCCTAAGCTACACTGCTCAGATCATTAACATTTTTTACTCATCATAATGAACACAACAAAAACTCAAAAGACACCTATATGGGTTATGGCCTAACAGTACCTAAATACCCACTTTGAACAGAAATTTGTCTCTTCCTAAACTTGTGTTGCACTTGTCCTAAAGGTTCCCACAAAAATATTTTTAATGCTTTAACACCTACAGTAAGTGGTTAAGGAAGAGGAAATTTAGCCCCAGCCTGCACATTTCCATCAATTTTTTCTTTATGAAAGCACCTGTAATGTAGTTGGTTCTGTCTAAATATCTTATATGCCCTATGCTTTCCTGAATTGCTCAGAGTCCAAAAGAGCAATGAATAACCAAAGAATACAAAGACGAGTGAAAAACACAAATTAACACAATTTGCTTCTTTCCTATAAAAACTGACAAACCCAACTTTGGATTTTGTTTTGTTAACGTGACAAAACTAGTGGGTCTTGAGAAGAGCCATGCAAAAGAGCAGGAAAGGGATGTCACAAACTACTTTAAGAAATATGTACTAGGTGTTCAGAACAATGTGGATAAAAGCATAATGATGGAAAAATGGCAGGGAAATGAGTAAAGAAGGTTCTGCAGTGATAGCAGTAAAGTGAAAGAGCTGAGAACATGTTTAGATAAGAAGAAAGAAGAAATAAGTAGGCAGACTTCTAAGAGAGGAGTTCAACTTGGGGTACAGTGAAATCACTGACAATATATAAAAAATAATTTTGCAGGTCTACTTGATAACACTATGGGCCTCAAAGAAAAGCTACCAGATAAAGTAAATAGATACCACAAGACAGAATAATACTTCTGACTTTGCTGATAAGGGACTGCTAAAGAAGTAGAAAGTCTTGCTCAAGTGTCAGACTACCTCTTGTCATTGCTAGCAAATTAATTTCATGAAAGGGAGAAGGCAATAACTTAATCTGTAGATCTGTGGTACATGTATTACTGTCACTTTCCTAGAACATAATGCTGAAGGCAACCCTTACTTTATGGTTACGTGAGCAGGCAGTAAAGTGCACACAATAGTCTGTCACTAATTTAATATGTAGGAGATCATTGCCAATAAGCAAACACTAAATTTAAGAAGCAAAAACACACCAGAAGAATATCCATATGTTCATCGCAACATGCATTTATTTTCTATACTGTATCTTAACTATTTTGTAAATATTGTAATCAACACAAAGACACAGTCATGCGGGACAGAAGCTACTTCAAGTGATCATGTATTAGTCCATCACCCTACACGAGCTTGTATGCTAGTAACTCTGTAAATGTAATACGGCATATTTTGTAACACTAATGCAACATTAGTAATTACAAAATGCCACTGAAGCTTTGTCTTTAAGTTATTACTAAACATTATTGGTTTAGTAAAAATCACTTTTTGTATGAAGCTGAATGCTGACCCCTGTTCACTTTGTTTCTAGCCTCAGGGAGCTTATTATATTTCATGATTTGGGATTTCATTTTCATCATATGATCATTTAAGAAACTCAGGTTTGATTCTGTTAGGATTTTAATCCATGTAGAAATGGAGGAAAGTCCAAACATGTGAACCTTAGTCTTAAATGCTATATGGCAAATAGAACTACAAACTTTGTTAAAAAATCCCCTTGCTTCAAAGCCATTCTCATGATTTGCTGGGCCTGACTCATAGATTTCGAACATTTGGCATTATTAAAATCATGACATCTGTAAAGTGAGAGTTAATGAGATCCTACTGTCATTATAGACAAGACTGCTGTACTGCTTAGGAGCGCAGCATTTCACTCAACAGAGATCGATTCTGTAGGGAGTCAAGACATTCATTTTCCAGTGTCATTCAATATTTTTCCCATTCATCTGTGGGCTTTTTCTTGACTTGTTTTTTCAGATGAGAGAAACATAGTGAGAACATCTAAGCTGTGCAATGTGGCACTGTGTAAGAAATCATCTCCTACTTCAAAATGAGTTGGAAAATCTGTGCAGCACAGAGCAGAACCACTCAGAGACACTAGCTCAGACCTCACAAGTACAGCCATGTCAACACAGTCATCTCCTCAGAACAGGCAGAGTGCTGTGCTGACAGAGCTGTCACGTTTCCGGTTCAAACGCTGGCTCATTAATTTCTGCATGGTTTTGCACTGTGTAATGCAGATTTAGCCTGTTACTCCACTTTATAATAAATACTTTCCTTAAGCCTATTTCATATTCTAATTGCTGGTTCTAACATTATTCATCTATTAAAACAGGAGCAAAGCGATGTATATTGGTCAGAAGATGACCGAGAAAGTTCAGTTTTCTCACTTACAGAGTGAGAATCTACTTCCATGCTGAATATTAACACAATACCTTTAAGTCCGCTATTGCTTCCCAACAGGCTAACATCCTCTCTGTCATGGGAGGGAGTTCAGAATTCATGATTGTCCTTCCTCTAACCTTTCACTACATACAAGACCAAAACAAACATGATCTCCATGTCTGTATAAGAGAGATTTTTTTTCACATCCTCTTTCACTTCACATGAAATTTCTCATAATGACTCCATTGTGTAGCTATAGCTTGGCTTTTAATGGCATTTTCCTTTACCCAAAGAATAGACACTTTCCATTTCTAGAATTTTTCTCTTATTTCTTTTTTCTTCCTTCCACCTTTACATTTCTGAGAAAAGAACAGACTTGCTACACATTACTGACAAAACACTAACAAAGAACATGGAAGTAAATAGCTGCTGACAACTCTAACAACTGCAGAGACATTTAGAATTTTTTAATATTTTCATGCGCAATAACTTAGCCAGAATGGTTAACTGCAGAGGGGCTTGTGGAAACAGAATTTGGAGTCTCTTTTTTAATGCAACTAAAACAATACTGTTTTTCCTAAGCATCACTGTGAAATTATAGGTAATTTAGAAAGAAATAAGAACTTTTCCTCCTGTCACAACTTGAATATTTGGACATAAATTTATGTTGAAGTAATTTCTGACATAGATTTATTTTGTAACATACTAGTATTATGTGGTCACTGTAAGTTCCTAAATGCTGTGCTATTAGTACTATTCTATTATAGTATTTTTACAGCAGCACCTAGTTCCATAAGAAAAGAATTCAGTAACGACTAAGCTAAATGTTACATAGTGATTAACATAAATATGCAGAAATAGTGTTCCATAGGTTAATTTATTTGCCAAGAAAGAGTTTAAAAGAACACTCTTGGGGGCAGCAGGAACCTTGTTATAGGCTCCAAAAAACTAAGAGGTATCTTGCATTATAAAAACGTGACTGCTGATAAAAGATATTTAAGAAGAATCAGAAGTAGACTACTCGGGGCATGCACAGATACTCATGGCTATGCATGTTGGAAATGTACTGTTTTCTCTCTTAACCACCATAGTTACGACTAGTAAGACATTCCACCACTGAAGACCTGCAACTGACAGCCTCAGAGTTTTGCCTGGGCTTTGACTTCCTCACAATTGTGCATTGATCTCATATGCTGTAGTAGATTATCAAAGACAAGGGGTCTTTGAGAATATACGTTGCCATCTGACAGAGGACTTTCTGCACAAGGAGCAGAGCCAGATCATTCTAAGGAACAAGAGCACAGATTACTCTTGCAATGTATTATCAACATTTTATTATACAGGGCTGCCCATGGTATATGGGCCCTCAATGGTTGGCTCCACTTAGAGAAATCTGCAGTAATTTAGTCCAGAGAAAGCATGAGTTAGTGTGGCTCAGTCTTCCAACTAAATGGCTCAGTCTTCCAACTAAACAAAAAAGTTTCAGATTGAAAGTGCCCAAAGCCTCCTACCTGAACACAGCCTTAGATGACCTGTGGATTCAAACTCACACACACTCTACACTCCTGGGCTGGAGCAGATGTAAATGTAAAAGTACCTGGGTACTTTACACCCATAAAAACCACTTTTTTACCAGAGAAAACAATTTTTTTTCCTAACACTGCAACATGAAGGAGTACTGCTGCGCATTATAATTACAATTTAGGCTATAAAATCTATACATAGCCCACAAAAAGCACTATACAACAGAGCAAAGAAATTACAGAGTAATGCAGCATCTCCCTGGGTGCTTTTATAAGCACTTTTTCTTCCCTTTCACATACAGTGACGTGGTAAGTGGTAAGTAAGCACTGGTGTGGTAAATGGTCTGATGGAGCCTCCAGATAAATTTCTACAGACCTGAGCCATAAAAGCAGCTAAAAGAGCTTATAACTTCTCAGGTACAACTATGTTTGGTACAAACATATCACTGGGTTCCCTTTAAAGGAAGCCACGTTCAAAGTCACTGTCCCAGATTTCAAATCCTCAATGAGATTAGACCTAATTGTTTGAAATATAAGTGGGGAAGGATGAGATAGAAGCTGAGCAAAAGAATGAAACTGGTATTTAGGAAAAAATATTCACAACACATTAGTATTCAGATAATGTCATAGGCAATAACATCATATTTCAGAATGAGACAATTGCTCCTCTATAAATTCAGTACAACTACACTTGGAACAAAACATTCAGTTCTGTCCATCGCATTATCGGAAGGATGTCAGCTGCTGGGAGGGAGCTTGGAGAAGTGCACAAGTATGATTAGGGGGGTGAATATACTGATTTATATCGAAAGACTGAGTGCTAAATACATGCAGCTGGGTTAAGTGATAATTAGGAGTACGCTATAAGGGTACACGATAGCAACCTGAAAACATGTAAACATAGGTAGGACAGAAATTATTTATAATAATACAAGGGAAGAAAACTTGGAATAGTAAGATATAAATTAGATCATAAAGAAATTTCAGCCATGCATAAAATGTTGCAGGAAAAGTTAAACTAAGGAAGCTTAGCTCAATTAGAGCAGAGGACATGATGTTAACTTTGATTTTAAAAACAGAGTGCACACAAATATGTGCATAATTATGCATGCAGCTACTGTATGTAAGAGAGAAATAGAATTTGTGATGCTTCACGTTTCCTCTAGCAGATTTTAAATTTTGAGCAGCAGATATGAAATTCTAAAACTTTTGGAGGCTTTTATTAAAAAAACAGACATCTAAAAATTAGAGCTATATGGAATTTAATTTCAAAAGTAAATAAATCAGGAAACAGTATAGTGGTTATCTGAGTACTCCCTCTGTTTTTGAAAAAATATAAATTATCACAGAAACGTACTAAAGAGATAAAAAAGGTAGAGAAAGAGTCTGCATCAGAATTTAGCCTCACTGTAAACAGTGTGCACAAGACTGCCACAACAGTTTATCCTTTTATTGTCTAGTATTGGTACTGAAAAATGGGTGACATACCAACACATGATTACAAGAAATATCTAGGAAAGCACCGTGCCTTTTCTGCAACATTCCTGAAATTTTGCTAGCAGTTTAAAATAAAGACTGAGGGTAGCTGCAGAATGATCTGTAATTTTTCTCTATCATCCCCTCATTTCTATGCCATGAAGAAGAGTATAATGAGAATACAACAATAGGTAAATCAGTAGAATTTGTTGCCTGAAGACTGAAAATGTAAGATTGTTATGGTCTCTTCTTGAGAAAGGTGGTAACATTGATGTCTTTTGCATCTTGTGCAAAATTATCATTGAAATCCATCTCTCCACCTAAGAGTATTCTCCTAATTAAAGTGGCCTAAGTATTACTTGCCAGCCACAGGCATTTATGAGATTAGGAAAAGAAACTTTACAGGGACCTATATAGATTGTCACAAGAGACAGACAGGTCAACAGGGATGATGTGGAGAGGGCGGAAAGGACAGTGACAGTAGTAGGAACCAATGAAAGACAGGTAAATGCCATGTTTCTTAATCTTGTAATGACAGACAATCTGTTTTTATTTTCTTTAGATCATTACTGGGAATATCATCCACACCACATGCACAGTGAGTTTGAGACCTTTGGAGACAATCACTTCACAGAACTGCAGAGTGTACAGCCTCCCCAACTGCAGCAGCTGTACAGGCACATGGAGATTGAACAAATGCATGTTTTGGATTCTGCAATCCCAACCACACACATTGGACTCAACCATCAGGTATGGTCATGAACCCTTACTCAGAATTTAGGATGATAGTTAAGGGTAAGGAAAGTAACGCATCAGGGAATGCATACTTTTATATGAAAGAGATTGCTGAAACAAATTACACAAGCTCTTACTGCAGAAGCACTCGATATAAAACTTCATTCTCAGGCCAATGTGGTTTAAGCATTCTTTTTATCTGGATAATGAGGAGTCATGTTCCTCAATCTGTGCCTAAGAAGATAATTGGATTTTGTGGAGGTTTTTAAAATTTCAAAATTTTCTTTAATTTGGAATGAAAATCAACTGGTTTGAAATCCTGCAGAGGAACTGGACCTGAGAAGCCATGCATTGTCATAGCAAGGCTGTCCATGACTACTGGGAAGTATTCTGAGCCTCAAAGTAGCAGGAAATTTTAAAATATTTCCAAGCAATCCTGACAATTTTACATGACCCATACAAGAAATGCTAACAAAAATAAATCATTGGTAATTTTACCACAGTGAAACAGGCTGAGGACAACCTACTTGCCTTTTTACCTGAAAGCAAATAAGCCATGAGCCAAAACACACCGTCTTGTCTGTGCTCAGATTTTACATGAAGCCAGTCATCTCCCTGTAGAAAAAGGTACTCCATTGTACAGTAAAGATAGTCACCAAAGTGCCAGTGAATTCTCACTAAAGCTGAAAATAGAAGACGTTCCGTGGTACTGCAAAGACACTAAGCAAAGTGGGTGTGGTGATCACTTTTAACTCTTGATCCTACAAGACATATGCCCAAAGTCATTACTTGGAGCAGTAAGAAAGCTGAGTGATCTTGTGCTAAGGAGTTTCCCAAGGCGGGCAAACTACTTACAGTGTGCTGAATACAAGACAGAGTAGGACTAAGGTCAGAGAAGAAAGTGTTTGCTCATTACAGTGCTGCATATAATGGTGCCATTGCTGAAGTTTTGTGAGAGAAACTGCATGCATGGAGTTGTCATTTTGGGCTTCTTTGTTCAAAGCAAACTGAAATTGTGTACAAATACAGTATTAATCAAAAACAAAGAAGGAAAAAAATTGAGTGAATAAGTTAACACTGTCAACAGGAAACTGACTGACTGAAAGCCATCAAACTTCTTGCCTACTACTCAGAAAAAAAATCAGGAATAGAATATAAGACGTAGATTTAAACAAAGAATTAGGAACAGAAACTTACAAATAAAAAAAATGCTTAATGGAACAGCAGTCTGTGGGAAGCTTCAAGTCGTTTCAGTTGCTCACTGCAACTGCTAATACATAATGACCAACCGTTACCTCCAACCAAAGGCAAAAAATAAAAATTAGCCCCATTATGGATGTCTTTGGAAGTACCACCAAAAAACAAGAGAGGGTGCTCCTGCTTATCGCACTTCTTTCTACTCAGTTACCATCTTTCATTTCAGGACAAAAGGCAGAGAATTAAATTTGTTGCAACTTTTGATAAAGAGCACTGTGCTCTCTCTGCCCCACCCCATACCAAGCTGCAGAAGATATGAGGAGGCAGAATTCACCACTACCCTCTTCTTCCTTACCAGCTGGGAGTCTTTGGCTTTTTACTTAAAACTACAGTAGCTCATGCGAGTGGTACTCAGCATGCTCTAAGGTTCACTCTGATGTGTCTCAGCCACAGTCCTAGGTGACACATACTATTATTCAAGGTACTCTCAAAGAAACAGAAGCAGGAAGCAAGCTTTAATCCTCCGCTGAATTTGCCAGTTACTAACTGCACCCATCCATGTCGTGCAATATTAGAGTTACAGTTTGCAAATAAAGGAAGAACATGCAAAGATATTTCTCTAATTTTCTGTTGATATCACATTATTTTGTGAAATCAAATTTGAGGCTCAAGTTGGTCTTGGGCAAGATTTCTTTAAAAAAGTTTTGTTAGCCTGCCAACAGGCTCACCAAATAATAAATTAAGAAAAGAATAGTCATTCTGAAGAGAGAATGGAAGAAAAGGTTGGAAAACTGTGAAGAGCTTTAGAAAGATGAAAATCACAAATGGATGCCACAAACCCTGAGACAGCATCAGAATATGGAAAGTAGCTAGCAGTTTCTTAAGGCTTCTCTCTCTGGAACTCTATTAGTAACCTGGCTGTTTCAAACACACCAGCAGGTCCTCTGCGACTCTGTGTAACCTAATTGTGTGACACTGTATGTATTGACCTACACTGAGTTTCAGGCGTAAAGTAAGTGTAAGCAAAAATACAGCAGATGATAGGGAAAGTGAGGATAGTGTGGGGGAAGCTTACTCAACTCCCCAGGCTGGTCTTTGTAAGTGCCATTGCTTGTTAGACACCATTCCCCCTGCCTCCTCCACAGTCCTCTCCCACCGTGCCCCTCCAGCCCCAGAGAAGCAGTTTCCTTCCTCCCACTTTATCCCCCAACGCACTCCAGGTTTCCACGACCTTTTTCTTTAGAGGGGCACCAATCTCTGTTTCCCTCCCCCATAAGACATCATCCCACCTTCTCATTCCCCTTCCCCCATGGCGGATTCTCTCCCTTCCTTCCTACCCCTGAGGCCACAGCTTTCTTAACTGTAAAAAGCTAAAGGTGACTCTGTGGTGAGGACTGAAGTTTCACTCTTGGGGATCTGACAGGAAGCTTACACACACTCTTACCCAATCCTGGCCTTCCTGCCAGATCGCCTTCAGCCAATCTGCCAACTCATTAACCGCCAGCTGCTGCACCCCAAAACCAGCCCTTTGCACACTCCTTATTGGGACATTTTAAGCTGGTGCAAAACTCATCTGAAAAGCACCACTCGGCAAAGCCCGACATGGGGTGGGTGGTGTGACTCATGAAGTGAACACATGCTCTCCGCTTCAGTGCCTAAGGTCCCCTGAGAAAGGAATCAGGCTCAAGATGTCCTTTCTTGGTGGAGGGAAGGAAGAGCAATTCAAAAGTCACCTTCCAGGACTATCAATTTGGCCCATTTAATGAAAAACATATTCTATACACTACTGGGTTTGGGGGATATTGGTTGTTTTTCTTTTATTGTAGGAATTGGGTTCTTACTCCCTGTCCCTCAGACTGATCTCATTCTTAAATAAGAAGCTGCAATAATTCCTAGCAACTGGTCATGATACCTAACAAACCAGACTGCAACTGAGAATTTACAGAGCTGCGGTATATTCCACACTGCTCCTGACAAGACCTCTATATAAGGGCAATAGAATTTAGCACAAAAACTGGCTTGCTAGCTTTGCAGATGAGAAATCCCCATTAATGGGGAATTTTCAGATAGCCACTTAGGAAAAGAGAATGTGAGCCAATATGATGTATCCTTTATCTTAGCGCTAAGGCTGTTCCCCTCCTCACAGGGGAAATTCAGGACAGGAAGCTGACAGATCCATGTAACCCCTTCTCCAAGATCTGGATGCAGTCCTGTAGGCATTTGGTGCTGTCAGAAGGTACTATGCCTGAGAAAGGAAGAGGACAACAGAGCCAAAGCCAGTCAAAGCAACCATGCTAGGGCAGAACTGTTCAGCTCTTTCAAATGTGAAAGAGTAGTTCCAGAAGGTCTGTGTTAGAGAAAAGAGTTGTTCTCAAAAGCAGTTTTACACAGGGGATAGGCAACAGGGATCAGAAACTCATTAGGAAGAATGCTAGCTTTGGGGAGGTATGGGAGAAGAGGGGCAATATCACTTGCATAGGATATAACATATAGGAAAGTTCTGACTTTCACAACCTTATTTCTCCTTTCATCTTGTAAAGATGCAGCTTTTTACGTGTGTGTTCCCTGTTAGCTGGAAGTGTTTTTTAATTGCATAGTATTTATTATAAATGTCAACAACTAAGCCAGTATTACCCTAAACAAACTCATATGCCTCTTACTTTCTCCCCCCTTTTCTCTGTAACTCTCTCCATGACATTTCTTTTTTTTTTAATCTTGATGCCCGACTCTCTATCTCTACCTCCTCCCTCTACTACTCTTTTCTCCCAAAGGTGTCCTATTTGCCCCGGATGTGCCTACAGTACTCCTCTCCACCACAGCCCAGTTCTGATGAGGAAGACATAGAGAGGCAGAGCCCCCCATTGGAGGTATCAGATGGGGAGACTGATGGTGTGGACCCTGGGCCTGGAATTATGCATGGAGAAACAGGTCGGTGAAGACAGAGGTACTTCATCAAGCTATGTACTGAGCAGCTGTTACAGTACCATGATGATAATGAATAAAACTGTAGAACTGCTGTGCTAGTATTTTTTCCCACAGCCAAAGCTTCACTTTCCTTGACTCCTTACGCTCTCCTGTCCTCTGAATCTTTTATGACCATAACTGTGTCTATATCTCAAATCTCATTTCTTCATATACTCCCACTTCATCCTTCTGCCTTGCCTATTCACGTTTCCTGAATGGAAACGGCTTTTGCCATTTCTACTCCCATTTCCATTAACATATGGGAAAACCAAGGCAAGAAGGTCAAGGAAGTGATTTTCAAAAATATTTAGCTCTGTTTGCTCAGTACCTGAAAGTCAGGTTCTGTATAACCTGCCCAAATTAGCTTCAGATTAGTTTCAAGTTAGCAATGTTTTTCAGTTAGCTTCAAATTAGCAAATTAATTTCAAAACAAGACTTGGGCCTTTGGAATTCCTTATTCTTGTTTTTTCTTCTTAGTACATCAATCCACTTTATATTCTTACAGTGTAACACTGTTTATTGTTATAAATGTTGCAAACTAAAGAAGTTACATGACTGACAAGCTAGCCGAAACAGTTATATGAATTATATACGCTCTGCTGTTTCCCTAGGAACTACAAGCTAATCCTAATGCTCCACTGCCTTCCTTCTCTGACTCTCACACAGGCAGCAAGAAAAAGATACGTCTGTATCAGTTCCTTCTGGACCTTCTTCGCAGTGGAGACATGAAAGACAGCATCTGGTGGGTGGACAAGGAAAAAGGTACTTTCCAGTTCTCCTCCAAACACAAAGAAGCATTGGCACATCGCTGGGGCATCCAGAAAGGCAATCGCAAGAAAATGACCTACCAGAAGATGGCACGGGCTTTGAGAAACTACGGCAAGACAGGGGAGGTCAAGAAAGTCAAGAAGAAGCTGACCTACCAGTTTAGTGGAGAGGTGATGGGAAGGGGGGTCACTGATAGGAAGCATTATCCTCACTGAGGCCATGGGACCCTGAGCAAGAAAAATATTAAGACCTCCTGGCTGGATACCAGCAGAGGAGATGGACGCATCTTTCTCTTTGCTTCCTGTGCCCCCTTCTCTGCCTTTAAACGGCCTTTACCATCAGATGTTTCTGGTACGAATTCACTTCTTCAGCATCTGAGAATCCTAAATGTGACAGAATTCTTTGCTTCCATCCTACAAGTTGGACAGAGTTGGGAAATTTAAACAATGTACAAATATATTATTGCCAGGAAAGATTTTTTTGATTGTATTGTAACTAAAGAATACAGCTGATGAAGTTTTGCCTTCAAAGGTGGTGCTGTGTCATTCGCAGTGACACTGCATTAGCTTACAGCTTTCAAACTAGCATTAATACAGGCTCTGCCGCAGCTCTCAAAGCTAGAGAGAAGTTTGCAGATCTTGGAATGATACTCGTTCTTTTAAATAGTAATAACATGTACATATTTAATAAAATTTGATATAATGAAGTTCTGGTGTTTGCATAATAAATGATTACTTCACAAACAAATCTCATGTGCATTCAGTTATGCCGATACAGCTCATGTGTGGTACCTGTACAAAACACACACTGAGTTATAGGGCCTTATCCATCTGTCACTACTTTTTAATTTACTCAGAAACATCATCAGTGCTATCAAACTAAGTAACAAAGAAAATAGGTGAGATACATTACTGTGAAAGAGACTACAGTGCTGAAGTAAATTTTAAAATATATATATATATACACATCATTACTTTTTCCTGTGCAAGTGAAGCCCTGACAGTTGAATAATTTCTATTCACTGATACCAAGAATGGTATTTATAGCTCTATCCAGTTTAGAGCATAACAATTAAACATGTTCTTCTGTGGTTTCACTCATTTTCCTGCTCCTGTTCTTTCCTCTTGCTTGCTTACTGCCACAGTGATATCTTGATTTTAGCTTATGAACCTTACTGGGAAATAAGTTGAATTTAATCATGTCTTTGCAGAATTCTAGTACAAAAGGTTTTCAAGCTTTTAACTGTGGATTTTAGTCCCTACTGTAAAACAATTAATAGTAACTAATAACAACTGCATTGTATAGATTACATTCAAAATGCAAAATAAAAGATAATTCAACACCTGAGAAACAGTGGTAAAGTTACCCAGTATATCTAAACACAGAAAAGAAAACCAAAGTCAACCAACACTAAGAAAATTAGCGTTTTAACTTTTAACATTACTTAGCATGTCTCAACTGTGTTCAGGCACTCAGAAATCAGGAAATATTATCATGACTCTCCCAAAATAGATGAATCGAAATGAGATAGGTCTATAATGAAGAGAAGGATTTTGTTTAACAATATTAAAATGTAGTAGAACATGCCAAATATGCCATTTTGGATGTTGTAACTAAGTAACCTAACTAACTTGAAGCTTTTCAGAGCTTGCTCCTCACTGAAACATTGAAAACAATGAGCTTCTTACAGACTTGAGTTCTTGAAATTGTATCTAAATGTAGTCAGTTTTATCTACACTAATAATCTCACTGTGGAAGTGAAAAGTGGTGACATCACTGGGCTACAGTGTCTCCATGGAGCCAAACAGAAAGAAGCTCCTGCTTCAAAAAAATCACAATGTAGTATTTCTCAATTCTTCTTCCCAGTTCATGAACATGATAACTACATTAGTCAATGCCAGAAATCAGCTGAGAGTTAAAAGCAGGTGAGGGCTTCAGAACTTTCTCTATCCAACCCAAGAATAATAAAAAAAAGAAATTATCTTTGTCTTATAAAAAATCATCATGTATATACTCCTAGTCAAATACTTTTTATTAATTTAGGTTTAGGACATGTCAAAGCTATAAAACAATTTAAGAAGAGATTTTGTTTCTAAAATCACATCGTAAGAATTTACTTCCTGTAGGACACAATGTGGTACTCGCTAAATTAGACTCATATAAACTCTGTCTGCATCTGTATTGCAATTGCAGTATGGAAGCTGAAGACCCTGAAGGTAGCTCTCAGAAGACAGAACACTCAACACTGATGTAATTAGGGTTTCTCCAATGTTGGGCTAGAAACTCAGGACTTTTCTGCTTGGTACTGATGATGACTCTCCACCACTGACTTGCTACTAGAAAGAGACAAAAGATACTGCCCTCATCATACTTGCAGACTTGATATTCAAGAAAACTAGAGGATTCATAACAGTATCTTTATCGCAAACACATCTTGAAAAGCAGATCTGATTATTCTCTGACACTATAATTTGGAGGAGAGGATCATTTCCTCTTGCAGGAAAACTATGACGACAGAAAAGAGCTAACTGGTGAGCTAATTGTGGAGATGTTTAGTATATCATGAAAGCCATTTCAAGCTTGTCAAAAAGCCTTCTTAGATTTCAGAGACAGTTTTCCATTTTCCTAGCAAGTCTTGCATAGAAAACAATTAGACACTGGAGAAATAATACAAAATTAAAATAAACATTCAAACAAAACCAACAAGAACCTTTAAATGAGAGATTTGAGCACTGTGCATTACTATGAAATATTATTTTAGAGCAGTTACTTGTACTTGAATTGAAGAATTTGCATTTTACATAGGTTTTGGTCACAAGTAACATGGAAATGGAAGGATCTAAGGAAAATATTTCTGGAAACAGTATTTTTTATAATTAAAACATTTAAAAAAATACTCTTGAATATACTTTAACAAGGAGGTTTAAAATTTTCTCTATCTCCAAAGTTGAAATCTTTTTCTCTTCCTCTTGTTAATGCTTTGAAATACTGTTTCTAAAAATATTCACTCCCCATCTGTTTCTGGTTAGGTTTTTCATCTGTGGCATAGAGTCTGAATAATCATGTGTTGCAGCTGTGAAGGAGACCAAATGATGAGGCTTCTCTGCCACAGTACTGTTTGTATCTCATCCAATCAAACTGGTCTGGATAGTAGGCTGTCTAATCAAGCTGAATTATCGCCATTCAGTTGCACATGCAAGCAGAAGGTCTTTGGCTGTTTTAGAGAAAAATACCAAAATTAATGTGACAAAATCACTGGTTCAGGAAAATTACAGAGAAGCAAGCATTCTATTTTCTCTGAAAGTGGCCAAGTATCAGACAGGCAGAAGTGCTGGAAAAAGGTAGGTTGGGTCATTATCTGGAGAGATGACCCATGATTAGCACAAGTTTATTGGAACATTTTGTGGCCCACTGCTGTTAGAGATCATCAATCCTCTTTCAAAGCAAGCATTTATACTATAGCTGGATAGTCAACTTACATATGACCTTTGCAGCCTGCTTTAAAAAAACACCCACCTTTATTAGCTGCTGACTAGTTCCTAATCAATTCTTGTGGAAAGAAATTATTCAGAAAACTATTGCTGAGCTAAATCCAAAATACTGAACTTGTACAATATTTTAGACTCCCTCCAGCCATATATCAGAAATGTAGAAGATAGAAAAATTGCACTGGCTGTACTGAGGGATAATCTTATAATAATTTACAGACATAGCGTATATTTTTTAATCCTACCCAGTCAAACTGAGTTTTAGACATTTCTAGATCTGAGCTGCTACTCACCTACATCAGACAGAATGGCATACAGTTAAAGGTGCTATAATTTGTTTTTGCCTGGCAATCCACGTTTACTTCCCCCAAAACTTCCTGAATCCCCCAAACTTCCTGAAAAATACATATATATATCCTAATATATTTACTGGGGTTTTGTCTCCTCCTTCATTAAATTTTATCTCCATAGCCTCATTTTGAGATCCATACACTGCCAGAGTCTTATAATCTGTATTTGTCTTCATTTTCGATTAGAACAGGGCTTATGCTCTGTACTTTGTCAAGTTTTTTTTCCTCAGTAAACCTTCTGCCTCAGTTTTTCTATTTGTATCCCTTAATTTCTTTTTCTTTTTTCCATTTCTTTCTAGTTTTTTTCTGCCCCGTTCAAATTTCTGCACAACATAAGTCACTTCATGATCATCAAACTTAATTCAAACTATCGTCCCAACTTCATAACAAGTACATATATCACATAACAGTTCAATTCAGTTTATTTACTCTATTGTTCTAATTTTGCTTGTACTCTAACATAGTAAATTCATAGCAGAGACTTTATCACTGATGACAATACAATAAGTATTTTTTCTTTGACAAAGCCCAGAACAGTATCTTCTCCATGGGAATCCCACTCTTGTGTATTTAAAATGTATGTATTACTGGTAGAAAAGACTATGATATGACACAGACTACAGCACTCTGTGGGTACCAATTCCAAGAATTTGCATTTATTTCTAATTTATTTTGTGTGTTAACTTGCTGTCTCACCACCTTTTCTTATTCTAAGCAATACTCAAACCAGTTTCACATAATTTTGCACACCCATATACGTAAAACACTAAAATTGTAAAGGTTGTAATAAAAAAAGCTACTGTAATGAATCCACTAATCCCATACTACAGGCAAGTAGACAAAGAGCTTTGCTCTTTGAGGCAACTGTTACACAGCTAGAATTTCACTAAATTTCACCTTCCCTCTCTAACAAATTTGCATGTTTCAATTCAGTTGGTTCATTTGAGCTGTGGTATTAGGGAGGTCTGTATATAATCCAAGTCATCAGAGTCCTATTTCAAGAGCTGGAGAATGTGAACTTCTTCCAAGGAACATGACAACAGCAGTAGGCTGCAGATGTTTCCTCACTCATAACTCATCTGTGTCTGGTTTAGCCCCATTTATTTCTCTCACAACACCTCACAGGATCACAGAGTAACTTAGATTGGAAGGGACCTCTGGAGGCCACCTCATCCAAGCCCCTACTCACAGCCAGCCAGTTAGAACAGGTTTCTCAGGGCAACTTTCCATTCTCTGTTTCTTTCCATTCTCTCCACTCATACAGCCACATCCCCCTTCTTCATGCCTTCAGTTCCCCACAGTGTTACTTTTTACTATTGGGGAGTCAAAGCAGTACGTGAGAATGAGCAGAGCAGTCTATGGACAGGAGGAGAATGAGGATGTGGTAGAGCAGATAAGGTTTAGCAGGAGGTGGTGGAGGAGAAGGAAGGGTGGGAGGAGGTGTTGGGGAGACCAAGGTTATGCAAAGGATTGGGGAAGCGGCTTTGTGGTAGGAAGGAATGCAGTTTCTGTGCTTTAAGGGCTCCCTCTGAGCTTTTGCTTTAACTCTCCAGCAGCATAGCAGCAGTGCTCTTCATATGAGAAGCCCTTTGACCACTGATATCTTTGCACAGAATGCTCTGATGCCTCTGCTTATGCAAAGCAAAGAATGTTTGGGTGCTGAGCTGGGCATTTGCGTATACAAATCAGTTTGGGTTTCTTTTAGATTTAACTTACTAATTTTCTGACTTTTGAGTGTTTGTTTTTAGAAACATAATTCTAGAATTCTTTAGACATTCCCTCTTCCACTTTTTCCCACCCACTAACACTCTACTCTGTTCCCTTCTTAGCCAGTCCCAGCTATCCACTCCCAGCTCTTCATTCAGCTTTTCTCCATCTCTAGACTCAGCCACCAGACGCCTCCATATTTAGTAGATCCCAGTTGCTTTATTCTCAATGTGAGGTTTCAACTTTCTTCCTCTCAGGACAACTTTTCTGACATGTGCCTCCAGTCAGCTTCTCTTTATGCAATTGATTCTCAGTTCCAATATATTTGTTCAGCCATTTATAGCTTTCCCATCCCACATCCTCTCACAGTTTCAGTCTTATCACCTACTAACTCCCAGTTCTCTTCCCTCCCTCCCATTTGTAACCCAGCTCCCCATTCAATATTCTTGTCCTTTGAGGATCTGTTTCAACCCCCTCCCACAGTCCTAGCTTCCATTTCTTCTCCCCACCCATATCCTTCAATCACACATTTTTATTTCCTTGTTCGACTCTTACTTGATGTTTTCCCTTCTCTCTCTGAAGGTGCAATTCTCTGCCCCCCCCCAGCTCTACCCCCCATTTTGTATGTAGCTGAGGGAGATGCTATTTGGAACACAGGACACACACGCTGTTTTCTCCTAGTCCAAGTGTGTGGATTCAGTCCAAGCCCCACAGTAGCCCAGAAACAAACACAGAGAAAATTCCACTGACACCTACACGGGACCAAACTGACACGGTCAAAACTTCTTCAGAGGATAAAATCTAGAAAGTTCTCACTGAGTGTATGTAGACTGCATTTTTTTCAATAGTCTAGAACATGGAGCAACTCAGCTTGGTTATCATGAAGCCAGTTGAAAGTACATGCCTGAAATAAAAGCAAGTTAACTGTCAAATATCCAGAAAGATCCTAAATATGGGGTGTGAAGTGTAGGGATACAAAATGGTTTTGCAGAAGGAAGCTCAAATAAGTAGGATCAGTGTTACCCAGATCTCATAAGCCCTTGTAAACTCAAGCTCTGTCAGTGAGGCCAAGTGCCTTTGCAGCGTACAACCCAGCGTTCTGTGTTTCAAAAGCACAAAGGAAACAGTCTGCCTGATTTCGCGGGTGCAGCACTTCAGTGAATGACTGCTGCTGGACCTGTGCTCTGCACTGAGCCAGCTCAGCTATCCCACCATTCACACCAGTAAACCTGCAGCCCCTGGAACCGAGAGTTAATTATACTACCTTGTCCTCAGAAACTGCTGAATCGTGGAGGAGTTGGTATTTTCACAAAACAAAACTAAGAGGCAGAGACACAAATAAACAGAGACAGAGACAAGAAATCAAATGGCATGACAGAAACTAAAAGCAAAAAAAGCCCAAAGTAGAAAAGTAATATATAGATTTTCCACCTGGATAGCTACTTTTGGGCAAAATCGTAACCATCTAAAAACATAGCCTTTTAATAGGAAGTTGGATAGTCTTATTAGAAGGAGGTGCTGCCAACTTTGTCTATAAATAATAAATCCTTGGGTTTCTCTGCACAAGCCATGCTGCAGCTACCCAAAATCAGGAAGATGCATCACACAGTCTGTCACTGCAGGCCACCTATTACTGTAATTTTTGAACTTGACTTTGAACTACATGATGAAAGTCACTGTCTGAGGCGCAGACCAATAATTTCAGACTTGCAAGATAATTCTTCTGACAAGGAAGGACACCCTTTTCCCTTTCTTTCACCTTTTTAGCAAAGCCCCCAAGACATTTATTACGTGTTGCTTTGCTATGCTTGTACATCAGTTTCATTTGAATACGGGATGAAACTTTAGACACTTTCTAAAAAAATGTCTAGTGTTGTGGTGCACTGGTAAGAAGTTATCACAATCCACTACACATCTGTTTTAGGCCCGTGTAGCCATTGCTATCATCCATGTCATTTGCATAGCAGTTTTGTTATTAAAAATGGCCACATAAATAAATAAATAAATAAAATGTAGAAAATGCTAGAAAAAAGTTTACTATTACAACAATGCTGCCACCTGGTAAGCAGAAGTGTAATAGCAGACAAAACATTATTGTGCTCTGCCTTGAACATGCAGACACTATTTTAAATAACATTTAAAATCACAAAAGCTCCAAAGTTATAACTGGAATAAAATAATTTCCCTGCATCAGATTAAATCATTCTCGTGGCTCTGTTTCATTGTGGGGAAGAAGTAACTCATACCCTCCCCAGATTAAACTCGATTCTGAATCCTGGAAAGTGTCTATGTCGATTAATCAGCTAAGGGACAGACTCGCCACAGTACTTGAATTAAATATGCCCGATTTTGAGCACACAAGTAGTCAGAATTAAGTCCACGATTAAAGTTATTCATGTCCTCCAGTAGCTTGCTGAATTAAAACCGTACCACTAAATGTTTACAGAAAGAAGCAAGTCTACAGTGAGAAAGGTATGGAACAGATAAAATGAAATCCTGAAAAAAGAGATCCAAAGAAAATAAGATGTCAGGTGTTGTCGTAGGTGGAAAATCCATTCATGAAAAGGAAAATGCTACAACCACATTAAATAAGGAATATTTATTTAAACAGAGAAAAAGAACACATGTAAAGGTTGGGAAACATGAAATGCATTGGGAAGAGGTTTCCAGGCACTTATGACAGTCCATAACTCTTTGAGTCTAAAATAGTTTCTAAGTACCTGTGATAAATAAGCAGGCAACAGTGCAAAACAGAATAAACTTGTTTATGTGATCCCAGCAAGCATTGTTGGGATGAACTCCTGCACGCTGTACTCCCTACATTGATAAAGAAATGCAGAGTATATTGTCTATACAGTGCAAATGTTTCATCATCTTATTATATATTTTAAGAGACCTATTGTCCTAGCATATTTGATTTTTTAGATTAACATAAACTTCTTTCACATTCCCTAGGAAATAATGGCTCATAGACAGTTGCTGGGATATTACACTCAAAAAACACACCCTTAGAATTCAATCTAATGAGTGGCTGTATCTCCTTTGAATGGCAACTCGGCTTAGATCATCCCATAAATTTCCAGAGACACATACAAACACCATTATTCTGCAAGCCATGCGATAGCAGAATGAACTCCCCATTTGTCCTGACAGAAGCAGGATCCTTCCATCACTGTCAAAGTGATGGAAGTGACCTCTTACATATATGTTGTCGTCAGACACATGCCTGACAATTTTACAGGCAAATACCTGACAATAAGAAAGTGTCAAATAAAGGAAAATGCTTCCGTATGTAACATCAGGTTTAAAAGTGTTTTAATGTAAATTTACACAGGTGTATTTTTTGCCCTAAAAAATAGAAGGTGCTGTGACAAAAGTATAGACAAGAACCAACATTCAGACACTGAATGGCAATTTGTGTTCTCCCGGAACAAGAGGATAATCCAATTAAAATTTGGAAAACTCTGAAATAATAATAGAATTCCTATTTTTACAATGTGCATTTCAGTAGTGGGAGCACCACAATTGGAAAGTATTGAGTCCAAGGAGTTCTTGTCATTTGAGAAAGAAAAGAGTATACAGGTGAATCAGTAATATCAAGAGTTCCAAGAACTTAGAAGTAATATGTAAGTATTAATAAGTAATAATACTTACATCAAGTAAGATGTACTTGAGCCAATATCTATTACTATTCAGGATGAGTTATGTGTTAGATATGCATTCTCCCATATTTAATTATTCCAAGGTTCTCAGTTCTTGCTTTGAAGCACCTCCTACTGGACACTCACAGAGAACAAATACAGGCTTGGAGTATATGATAAATACTACATGCCTGCATTTTAAAGAGTTTGTATCTAAGTGTATTTTTCCTTTAAACCCATACAATGGGTTTATTTCTACTTAAACTATTTAATTAATGGTAATAAAGTCCTATGGTGTTAAAAACTTCAGAACTGAACAATCTTTTGAATCGAAATCTAACATAACGTGAGCACACTATGTATTTTATCAAATCAAGAACCTCAGAACATAGTATATAAGTTTTCAGTAAAAATAATTATTTGCTAATAGGTGAGGGAGAAAGGATGAAGTAGCAAAACTAAATTCTCTAGGCAAAATGGCTCCTGAGGAAGATTAGTATATTCTAATGGCAGTTACAAGAGGCTCATGTTTTAAATACTGCAGAAGTGACATCTAGTCAGCTAATTTTCTTTGTAAGCATTATTTCAAGGACACATACTAGAGAGGCAACTAATTTGAGAAGTGTGGCTCTGACCACAGTCCACCTCTGTATAATCTGCATAGATTTTTTTTTTTTTTTGTTCTCCATATCAGTCTGTGGTAGCTCTGCCTTCTGTGGCCTCCGTTGTCTAAGGTTGCAGGGCAACAACTCTTCCCAGAAAGGATCTGGATGCAGTTCCAATAGTGTGTTGGAGATCAGCTCTGGAGACAAGAGAGAGTTAATGGCAGCTCTCTATTAGAGAGAAACATTTAAGAAAGGAATAAGGATCTTCACTAGTCGAGTGACAGATTTTTCATACTGTGGGACCCAAGCCCTTTGAAAGAGTTCAAGCCAAAGCAAAGAGCCGAGATTTCCTGACTCTCAGTGAAATGTCTCAGGCACAGGATAGTAGGTCAAAAACATATCATGCTAACTTGTGCTCCACCAGAAACAGAGGCAATGGACAATGTACATAGGTCACAACCTGCCCATCATCACTCATATATAAAAAATTCCTTCAGGAGAAGGGGAGGAAGTATTTGGCCCAAAATCAGGAGAGGTAGCAGCAGTCATTCTTGCATGTTCACATTTGTCCTACCCAGGGAGTTAGATGTGAAAGACAGACACAAAGTACAGTGACTGATGAGTTTTGTGCACACTCATCTATTCTGAGCTCATTTAGAAATCATTTAGATTGAGGTTTTTACAGGCTAGTAGAACTGGAAAAACTGAAAACCACATTTTTTAAAAATTCTTTTTTCAGTACTAGTGCTAGCTAAAACACACTAAATGCTTGGCCTACAGAGTTTCTCTGATAAAGCTCAAAACTCAAAATGAGACAGATAAAAGTGACAGGAAATGGATACATTAGTCAATAAAGGGATGATTGTCCACAGTTACTATTTTGACATATGCTAAATGTATGAATAAATAAGCAGCAATGACTAGAGCTTGAAATGGCAATACCAGAGTAACTTTCTAGCGAGGTTTCTCCCAGATCTTTTCTATATAATTAAGAAAAATTAAAACTTCTGGAGGTATCAAATAGAACCTTGGAACTATTTTTTAAATGGTACTTAAAAGAAAAAAAAACTTCCTAGTTTTCAAGAAATGTATGCTGCAGATCAAATGGGCGGATGGGGAGGGAGGACTGAAACTGTTTAGGTGGTGTCATGCTTCCTAGTTGTGACAGTGGATGTCAGTAATATATGTGTGTCTCTGTAAAAGTAAGTTTTTTCCTGAAGGTTCACATTTAGTTGTACAGAGTCTTCGGTAGAAGAAAAAAAAAAATTGAAACAAGCAAAAAGCTCTCTGAGGGGCTGTTCAGTTCTGACCCAATTATAACGGTAACAAAGAATAAAACAGGTATCAAGAATGCAAGCAGATACATACTTAGAGTAACTACAGAACGAGCAAACAGGAGATGTAACTATCAGACCTAGTTTGCTGAATGTGCTATAAACATGGCAGTGTAGGAATTCTTAATGCAATACATACGTGAAGCTGGAAAATGTACTGTACACATGTGCAACATCAGATTGCGCTATGTTTTGTACCAACAGATCAGTGGTAGCCAGTCTTGGGTGGTTTGAGCTCTCTGGCTCCTGGAACTTGGCTATATTTATCCCAGCTGATGTAGCCTGTCAAGTGTGTCCTGCTGTTGATAAGGTGCCGTAGTTGACATCAGTGGGGGATCAAGGGGGAGGAGCAGGATGGGGGCTTCCACCGAGTGTTTTTTTTCAGGGGGTCTCAAAAGCCCTGCAAGTCTCATTCCTGTTTAGCTCGGACCCTGCTTTCTAGATACAACTGGGAGCTTCATCAGAAACAAAGTGAAGATGCCAGAGCCTGTAAAGAAAACAGGTAAGGATCATAACTGACAGACAAAACCTAAGAACAGCTTGTCAGAGAAAAATGTAAGTAGCTTTTGTATGCTAAAGAAATGAGATGCTGTAGTCAAAAAAAAAAAAAAAGGGGGAAAAAGAGACTATATTTTATGAAGTTATAAATATAAGAGATGTTGAGTGATCTTGCAGAGAAATCAATAACTAGTTTGGCAACCCTCAGCCACAGAATTTTCTCAAGAGACTTTGGATGAGAAAAGAATAGAGGTGAAACATATTTAAATCTCAGATTCTTTTCATTTCTTATTTCCTTTCCCAGTCACCTTTAGGACTCTGAAAAAACACTTGTAGTGTCTCTCTTGGGCAGTTAGGCACTATAAACCTCTCCTGGTTTGGTTTTGTTTTTACTTAAGTGGCAAACTTTGATGGTATTTCTTGTTAGTGAAATCTCTGTGAAAATGAAGCAAATGGCACCTGATTCAGAGCTTACTCTTTCGAGTTCTTCCAGACAGTGACAGTGGAGCTCTAGGAAAAAAAGAAGACATTGTACTGTAAAGAATGTATGCATATTTCTTTTCACTCACCCCTCTCCATCCTTTCCCCTTGAGCCAGAAGATTACTAGCCATTTCCAGAAAGCCAAGGTCACAGAGCCCTATGCAAGTCCTGCCCCACTAGAACATCAGGAAAATATTTCAAATTTATGAAAGTTCTCATTTAAAATTGAGAAATAAGGAATCACTCAGAGGCTGCCCAAATAGGAAAGAAGGGATGGTCTAGGATGGGGTGTAAGGTGCAATGAATCTGTCTGAAAAGGAGGAAAGGAACCTGGGAAGCAGAGGTAGGGAGAGTTTAGCTTCAGGACACCTGTGTGTAGGTAGAAGAAGATGTCTCAGGAGCACTAGGAATCCACAGTTAAGTTTGGAAAAAAAGTTGTCAAAGCTGAAGTTATGATTATTTGAAAAGAGTGCACATATACAATACACAGGGCTAGAGAAAATTGTACTAAACCCGGGATTCTTCACTTCTAGAGCTCTCACTTCACTGATGCCAGTGTATACCCAGAATCACTACTACCTGAATGTACAGTACAAGGTGCATGCTTTTTTTAAACTTTCCAGAGTTAGTCAATAATAGCTGTTGATACTTATTAATATATGTCTGTGTGCTTTGCAAAGGACTGAACAGGCATCAGTCTCCTGCTAGGCTGCTCAATGGGAAAGTCTCCTGCGGTCACCACAACAAAAGAAGAACTTGTCAAGAAGAACTTGCCTTTTGGCCAAAATATTTGGAATATTTGGAAAATCCAGCTCGTATCTCCCATTAAGAACTTGCAAAGCACTAAAGCGTGATTAACTCCAACAAGATTCAGATTCCCCCTGTATGATAACTCTAAAGCAACAGTGGTGTCACCAATCCTTCAATTTTCTCACAACTATAACATCATTTGATGTTCTTAAAGCTGCAGTTTCTGAAATCAGATGGAAGTACCAGACCTTGTAATTGTTGATAAAATCTTGAAACTATAAACTGTAAAGGTTCAGCAATCACCCCAAAAATAAGACATTCATAATCATATTCTGTTTTTAAAATCACATGATTTTTGAGATTTATTGAAATGTCTAATGCTTGTGGTTGACACTGGCAGCAAAAAGAAATATGACAGAGTAGGCAAAATTTGACAGTGTGATCACCTAGGCATTGTGACTTTTGATTTCTAATGGTTTAGCTGCCTTTAAATTAACATTTTCAATCTCTATAGATAAGAGGCAACTTCTCTGTGAAGGTGCCCACCTTTGCTAGCTAATGGTGAAGAGAAATTCTATTCCAGCTTATTTCTCCAGAGAAATTTAACAGGTGTCTAACATCACTAGTCCTACACAATTCTTATGAACAAACCAGCTCAAACACTCTGATTATCACAGCAGGGGGAGGAAAAGCTCTTATTACCCACTCAGACCGAGACAGAACCAGTCACACGCCCCATAACTTCTAGAGGGGATCTTCTCATTCTCCCAAGACACATTAATCCCTTTGGTTTTGTATTTCATGTTGTTTATATAGTTCAATCCATTTCAAGATGGGATAATGTTGAGCATAATCTCAGAAAGGCTGAATAATCATCTAGCAAGTCATACAAAGGAAAAGGGTTCATGTCAGAGAATGATCAGAGATATTCTGCCTATATCTACTGTTTTAACAAACCTTTTAACATGTTATAAAACAAGCACAACAAACAAACAAAAACCCCACAAAACCTAAAACAGCGAAGTAGATTCTCCAACAGACATTCTTTTACTTTAAACTGTCCAACTAAATTACTTCAGGATAAAGCACTGTGCTATTAATTTGCAGAATACCAAAAGAATTGTCATAGCTTTCCAGAAAATCTACACACTCCCCAAAAGCAACAGGATTTAGAAGACCTGTAGCAATCTAGTGTCAGAGCAAACAATCAAACATTGAAAAGCATCACTTTTTGCAGGGTTCTGTTGCAGAAATTTTATGTTCTTCTCTCTTTGATTTAAACATTTCATAGTTAATCTCTGTTCAAAGGCTCACTTTTTGGAAAGTTTGGATCACTTTTTTTGTTGTAAAAATTCAGGAAGGTTAAAAAAACCCCAACCATTTCCCTAACAATATTTTTTGACATTAAGAGGAAACAGCTGACCTTTTCAACACCAAATTTAGTAGATAAATGGGACTTAATGGGAAATGTGTGCATTACTATATCTGGAAAAGGAGAAGTCTGGTATTAACTTCTCTGAAAATCAGTCAATTTTTATTCACGTATTTTATAGATTGAGGAGTCTAAATTTTGCAGTTCAGATTATGAAATTTTATCAAGGGTTTATAAATAACCTGGCTTGTAAGTACACAGAGGCTTTTGGCATTAATAATAATAATCAATGTTCCATAATCAAGAGAAGATTGTAGAATTTTAGTTTGAATATAAACCCATCATTTTACATTTGCAAGCACCTAGCAAAGTACTGCTCCATGCTAATGAACTTCTGTGTACTACAGTAATAAAAAAATAAATAATAATAATTCATCTAGACATATTTTCTGCTTTTGTAAGTTAAGATTCAAAGCAAGCTAAACATTATTATCCCAATTTTACAGAAAGCATGATGGATGCATAGAGAGAGAATTTACTCTGCTTAGTGAAACTATTCCTCGCCTCTTGCTCATGTTACAGGAATTTACAATCTCAGCTGCTGAAGTAGGCAAGGAATGATAAGATTAAGTAGTTCAATAGCTTTTGGATCACGGAACGATTAAGCTTGTAATTGCAAGAAGCCACTTAGGTCCTGACCGAGGAATGCACAGCATCTTTATATAGTTCCTCAGCAAGAAATTTACAAGCTCTGCTGCTGAAGTCTGCTTATCCACAGTTTGGCTTTTAACTCAATGGAAGAGCAAATGGTACAAAAAGAAAGCCAGATGCCAACTGTAAGTGCTAAAGCAAAGATAAATTTTCGACAGGAAGCCTTAACAAATTAAGGAACTCTAAAAGCTAATTCTACTTTTCTAATATTAATTCAACACGTTGGCCAGATATTTTAATACCAACTACACAGAATGTGCAGTAAGATAACTCAGCTTTGTGGAAGAAAACCTGTGACTATTTTTTCTAATTACACTCGTCACAGATTTCTGCTGGAGTTTGTAGCGTGTGCACTCAACCAGATACATTAGATTCTCCTAAAACATTTATGCCCTTAACAGTTTTTATTTCAGAAAGGCAGAAATATCATTTGAAAACATTATCTGACACACATTCTCCTTAAGAGCTTATCTCCCTCTCCTCCATGTACATATCAAAAATAATGAATGAAGAATAGCTGAGATCAAAGCCACTACTCTGAAAAGCAGGATGAAAAAAAGAAAAAAAAAACAACAAAAAACCCTAAAACAAAACAAGAGAATAGCTCTCCTCTATCACTCTATCTAGTTAAAATCAGTCTTGTGGAATCCACGCTTCTTCCTCACTTTCATTTCTCATATTTCACACATACTTTGAAATTCAGTGATTTTAGGAAAAGGTTTTCACCTAATGCTTGTGGTTCTTAACAAGCCAAATTATTTAGAGAATGTGGCTAGGAATTGAAATTATTCCAGTTATTTAAACATTATTTTAATACACATCTCATCTCCATTTTTTCTGACAATAATCAAATAGGACTGTCTCTTCTAGCTTCTAATACTAACTTTTATTCTTATTAGGGATACAACAGTACTTAGTAGCTACTTGCTAACAATTTGAAGCTGTAGAAAGACAACAGAAAAATAGTCTGCCTTAAAACACTTACAAAATAAAAGCCCAGTAAATAGACAGATAGTTCAACAAGAGCACAAAACAAACAATGATTAATACAATAGATACGGACCTGGGCAGCAGCTTAGCTGTTTTTTAGGTTTTTGCATAGGAGAGTATGAAAAAGTTCTGAAGCAGAATAGTAAATTAGGTTGATGGTGGATGTTAGAAGGAGATTGGTTCAAAGCAAGTCAGAAAGTAAGGGAGAAAGCATGAAGGTGCTAGTATGAAAACTTAATAAATGGCAGCAGTAGGAAGGCAGAACACTAGTTTTATCATTTTATTTAGGTGGAAAGTGAAGGAAATTGGGTTTGAAACTTAAATGATTTCATTCCAGCTTAATTTGGCCAAAATCAAATGTATTTTATATTTCTTCAGCCTCTGATTAAAGACTTATTAATAAATTATTATCAAAATGCAATCTGATCATGGACCTCCAAACAGAGCTTTTTATTACTAATTAATGAAGCTGTAACTCATGTAACATATGTAACTGTATGGCTGATGTGTACATCTTCAGGTGTTACAACACTTTTAAAGGATGGGTGCTGCATGCAAGTTCTGGTAGCAGCAGCGTTAGCCGCCAAAAAGTTTTCTGCAACACTATTGCAGACCACATGCAGCCTGCTTCCTCTTCTGCCTGAGGTAGAAATTTGCTGTTTTACATTACTCGGAAGATATATTAAGTTTTTTGCGTTATGGAAGTTAGAAGTGATTAGGAAGGTCTGGGATATGAAAAGTGAACTGCTGAAAAATGGGTTAGTGCAAAGTGGCTCTAGCCTAATTTTCTTTCATTAGCTCCACTTTCCTCTGCTCTCCCCGTGTAAACTCCCCACAGAAATTCCAGTTCCACCCCCACAAAACACACACACACACACACACAGAGACAGCACCTATCACTCTCCTACTATTGAAATAATTCCTGTCATCATCAGCACTGGTAACTCACATGCGTCTCTGCCCTCTCTCCAGAATTGCTATAGTACGTTAGTACTAATGTCACCTTTCTCTCGCTTTGTGCAGGGTGGGTTAGAATTTACTGGGAAGCAGAGAGTTAACAAAGTGGGTAGCAGAGGACATGGGCTTACTTGGTCATCAGCTGCCCCAGCCCAATGGCTCCTAATTCAATGTTTGACTGCAGTCTGGATAAACATGCGATAGTGCCTGAGATCTGTCAGTGCCTGACAGGCACAAGACCTGTAAGATATTCCCCATCACAAGAGGTGTCACAGTTGTTGTGTTTTCCACAGCCTGATGGTGGTGGTCGTATCCAAGAGTGTTTTGAGTATGGGATGGATATATGGAACTGAGGGGCATACCTGGGTAGAAGCCGAATGAAGTGAGAGAGATTGCCAAATGGGGAATGCGTTTCTGATGAAAGCAGGCAAAAGTGAAGTTCTCAGGACAAACAAGAAGTTTTGAATGGTGGTGTTTAAGAACACTCCTAATGAGGAAATAGCTGGATTAGATTGGTATAACTGCATGAGAAAAAAAAAAAAAACACGCAACTGCTGGTGAACTTCAATCTACATGTTACCTAAAGTAGCAGCCACAATGAAGCAGACTGGGAATAGCTGATCTCTCACTTCTCTTCCTTCTGTTAAGAGGCCCATTTTTCCTCCCAGACAGCAAAATCACATTCTTTTTATATGCTTGTTCAGCAATCTCTCTTCTGCAACAAAGTAATTTCCTATAAAATCTCCAGCTGTACATTGCTACATTTACTTTGCAAATATGAACAGTGAAAGATGAAAGGAAATACAGATAGATACAGAGAGACACTACTTTGGACACAGTCACCCACTGACTCTGAATCTCAAGTGCAGGAAAATGACTCTTAGAGTCTCCTTTACTGGTGAAAAAGTGGGTTCCCAACAGCTGTTCTTGCAGGCCTTTATTCACATGGGAGATTTTGTGCTTTTCCAATTTTGTGCTTTAGTGGAAGTGTTCACAATCATTTTAAGTCAGAACTGAAATGAGTCTTTTGGCAGGAAAGGGAGAGAGAGAAACAAAAAGACAGGAACACTTACTTGTAAACTTCTACATATGTATTTAGATTTCCCAAAGTCAGAAACATTATGTGGTGGTGGAGATTTCTCACTGTGCATGTAGTTCTGGCCAACAATCTGTTTTTGTTGAGTCACCTAAAGTAAATGTAAGAAACTTAATCACTTGGCAGGGCGTGCAGCAGATCAGAGAGTTACTTCCAAGTATGCATGTCTTGAAACCCTGCCATTTGTAGGCTGGAACCTTTACAGGCCACATTGCTGTTAAGTAATTAGTATATTTATAGATTCTTTTTTTTGTTTAAATAGAAGAGTGATGATGATAGCATTCAGAGATGAAAAACATGCCTCTTCGACGCTTCATCTCTAGCATCATAGGGAAAGGAGCCAGCTAGTAAGTATTTCAGGAGTGGGTTCCAGAACTGACCTGGCTCCCTGCTGTGCGGTAACCTGGCCACCTTTACATGTCTTTTGAATTCTGTACATCAAACCTGATGTCTACAATAACTCTTCTGCAATTATTCATGATACACTGCATCAAAGTATACCCTGCTGTGTTATTTACTGAAGTCCAATACTGTATCGAAGAAGTGCAACTGATAACAGGCATTTGAGTATTACACTATAGTATAGAACCCTATGTTCTATACAGTACCATATTCAGTTTAAGAACAGTTACACCACTTGCAGTCCTGAGGCTAGAAAAAAATCAAACAAAAGCATGCAGGGACATTCCACTCCCAGAGGAAATTTCACACACACATCTTAACATGGAGAAAAAGCATAAGGTGCAGAAGAATACAACAGGAGCTCAGTCAAGGCTACTATAGGCTCAGTGCAAACCAAAATTGTTTTTTAATCAGATACATAAAATGCAGGGAAAAAAGAAAGAGAAAAATGTAATTTAGGTTTTTTATATAACAAAGAGAGGCAAAATACAATGCATACTAAATTCTAAAAGTATTTGTAATTGATACTTTAATTGATGTTTAAGCAGCTCTGAATCCTTTGCAAAATGTGAATTGTACTATGACTACAGTCCAAAGACCATCAGATGAAATCTTTGCAGATGTAACTCCACTGAGGTTAATTAATTTATGCAGTCTGAGGACATGCTACAGGAATAGGGATTTTGTGCAATGAACAGATGGTATTACTAGTAATGTACCATTTATTCTACTAAACTAAACTAAAGCACCTGCTTGAACATGAGTGTAAACTATTTCTTTTAAAATATTTCCATGCCATGTTCCCTTCATCTTTATAAAGCAGAATCAAAAGTTTAAAGCTAATTATAGCCATTGTTGTGGTGTTTGGAAGAGTTCTTGTTGCTGCACAAGTAGAAAAGCCATAGACAATTTGCCATAGAGGTGACAGATATAATTAAATGTGATGGAATTACTAATATTTTATAAAAGCATGGTTATGAAGGGGTAAGTCAATAACAAAATGACATAATGATGTACAAAAAACATTCAGAATATATGAATCAGAATGTTAATTACTGGTATTTTTATACATGAACATAGGTCATGGCAATTAGCAAAAAGATAACAGATTTCATTAAGACCAAAGCATGTGCATAAAATGAAAAACTTGATTCAAAATAAAGTTGAAGAACTCTAAATAAGTAAATCAGGGTAAAGAAATTAGTAAAATAAGTTACCTTATTAAAATCTAATCTTGAGAAATATTAGGATACTCATGGACCAAAATCACGACACATTACTTGCTTTCCGAATTCCTATCTGTTGCAGTACTTCGATTACATATGAACTAAAACATAATTTGGTTTATGCTTGTTCACCCCATATATTAATAATTTCATTAGTTCTCATTATAAGCATCATAAGTGCTTCTTGACACACCAATGAAATATTTTGATCCACTTTGTAAATAATTAGAAAACTAGTTGTTGTAGAGTGCTACATAGGCAAATACTTTAACTTTTAATGCTGAACTAAACATTTGAATGCAAACAACAATTGATATTATTTTAGCTGGGATAAAATTACAAGGGCCATCATAAGAACATGCATCCCTTTCCACTAAAGCCTTAATCAGTCAAAACAGAAGCACTAAAGATGAAGCATGAGTTCATTGTGGTATAGTAGGACACAGGTTACTGCACAAACTGCAATTTTGTTGGACGAACAGATCCTGATCCTGTTTAACAACTGTATTAAGCAACTGTTAGGACAGAATTAATACTTCTAAATAAAAATGCATGGCAAATTAATGTAGTGAGCTTGATATGTAAGAATATGTATCAGGCCATCTTGTCATCGATCAAAACATTCACTTATGAAAAATCAGAGCTCATTATGGGGGAAGAAAGAGGAAGATGGACAGTGAGATGAGTTTGCTATCCATTCCATTTTGTTGCATGACAATATGGAGAAGATACGACATCTCAGTCAGAGACAGAACTCGATAAACACATGGACAATTCCACAACTTCTCTGTGGAAAGTGTTGTAATTTATATCTTGCATGGGCAGAGGGGAGAGAAAGGAGACAGCTGTTGCCGCCACAACAGCTGACTACACCAGATATGCCACAACTGCAAAACAGATTTTAGTGAGCCCTCTCTCTTTTTTTAGTTTCTGCATTTACCAAGAAGCCGAAGACAACAGAGGTGACAGCCGGAAGCACAGCTGTGTTTGAAGCAGAGACAGAAAAAGCCAGCATCAAGGTGAAGTGGCAGCGAGCTGGCACAGAAATTACTGAAAGTGAGAAATATGTCATCAAGGCAGAAGGAAACAAGCATTCACTGACAATCAATAATGTAGGAAAAGAAGATGATGTGACATATGCTGTAATAGCTGGAAGTTCCAAGGTCAAATTTGAACTCAAGATCAGGGAAACAGGTACAGTGTTCCCTAAGCAATTCTAATTTCATCAGTATTTCCAGTCCCACATGCAAACTTCACGAATGAGGTCCATGGAAATTAACCTAACTTAATACTGTAAAATTTCTCTACTAGCAATACATCTATTTTGCCCAGTTATTTGAAGCTACTCGTTAGTATTAAGCTGAGGAATACATTTCCTGTGGCTGAGACACCCATTTGCAGATGTCAGAAGTCAACACAGTGGAGATCACAGAGGGAATCTCAACAGACATCTTCAGAATTCTCTGTCAACCTTTTCAACTTAACTATTGAAAAGCAAAGCAAAGCAAAGCTAGTCTAATGTAACCTGAGCTAAACTAAGATGCCTGCATCTTAGGCCTGATTTCTTTTTTTAATTATTTTGTTTAAATACAAAATTTTAACAATCAACAAAAAATTTACAAGTTATACTGTAGTGTTTTTAGGAGCTCATACATTCCCAAAACTGTATCAAAATCACCTGCTAATAAAAATACATATTCCAAGTGGAACTTGAATACAAAGAGCAACCCTTTGTATTATTTGTATATCACCTATCATTACTACCTCTGTATGCATTAAAGGATGTTAGATGGGAAATTGAAAAACTTCCCTGGGCTTTTCCTGGAAAAGACTATAAAGAGCCAAATTCTCTGGAATTTTCTCATGAAAAATGTCTGAAGATGCCGAGGATAGAGGAAATAACTCATTTTTTGAAACATTTTGACTTTCCCGATGCCTCTTTTCCCCTCCAAAATGGTCCCCATTTACCACTTGTGGTATTTTAATTTTCCCTTTTTATTTTGGTGAAAAGCTTTAAACTCAGATTGTTTATATCATCTCTTCTCATTTGCTGCCACTGTTTACTCTAGCAACATGATGGTAGTGAGATCTTCTGGTCAGCTGAAAAGATACTGCTAAATATTTAACAGGAGACAAGACATCCTGTTCCAGATGAAAAGGCAGTGCATGACAGGTTATGAGGAAGGGGAAGTTCTAGTATGGATTAGGACAATTTAACAACTGCCAGAGCATATAAAAGTATGATCCTGCTGACTACCTCATCTTGAAAGTAAACAGGTACATATTATACTAGTTGTATCTTCCTCATTGTCTTTCAGGTTAGTTGCAGGTTAGTTTCAGGTTAGAGGCTGCTACAGGCAGACAGCATACAAGTAAGAGAGTTACTGAATTTGGAGGTGTAATCATTACATAAAAGCAACACGTCTGACAAGCACACATTGCTGATGGAGATATCAGGATGCCAAAGGAGAGAGAATTTTCCTGTCTACATTATATGTTGATGCCTCAAAATAAGCCTTTTCTAAAGAGCTACACATCCAAGCTATGGGAGCATATACATTTCATTAGTTGAATAACATTTAGTTCTTTCCAGTAAAAATTGAGTTGAAATTTAGTTGGACAAGATCCAATGGGATACCTTCTAACAATAAAAGTGGTATAATTTGATATTTAAGTATTAAAATAATACCAACTTAAAATCACAGTGTTTTCTTTCAAGACACAAGTACGGTTTAGGGTAAAAGGCCTAAATTTTCTGAGAGCAGGGTTGACTCATGTTCATATGTTCACAGATACTGTCTTGTTTTTCAGACCTTACTAATATAAGATTGTTAAAGAGTAACTGGATTACCCATTATTATTTTCACAAACAATAATAATTTCAGCTCTTCATTATCAAAAAAAAATAAATGGAAACTGCCCCCTAACTTGCTCAGACATAGACACCTCCCTTTGTGACAGAGGAGGCACTCAAATTAGTCATCACGTGACACAACAGGGCCAGAAATGCCTGGTGGAAAAAGAGTTGCAAATAGCTGGGAAACTGCATGTGAGACTTGTGTGAGAGGTAGGCGAGGCTCTTTGGATGTGGCTCCGCTACCTACGGAAAAAAAAAAACCAACAAACAACTTGCTGCAACTGATCTGTTTCAAGAAATTCTACCTGCCTCCATCTGCCCCAGTTGCTCACTCCTACTCCCTTTTCATGCATTTCTTTCTTCTCCATTGTGCCAAATGCATTTCCCTGAATTTGTTTGTGAGGCCACGGTTTAATTGAGAGGCCATAAACTTCCATGAGCCAGGGGAAGACATGATAGACAGATTTTTAAAATACTTTCTGCATATTGATTACTAGCAGTGTCTAGAGCTTTTCCCTTCCCAAGCCACACACGGCTATAGCATTTGGAACATTGCATTCCGATAGCAGAGTTAAACAAAATCTCATGAAGAAGCAAATTGTTTAAAAAAATAATAATTGCATCGTTTTTCATTACCTTTTCTATTTAGACCACTGAAATTAACATCAAATAATAGTGTTATTCACCAGCTAACAAGTTGCTACACATCAAGACTATAGAATTTAAAAATCCAGGCATCAGTTCTTTTCAAGCTCAGCAAAAGAAAGAGCCTCATCATTCAGCTTCAGTAGGCCCCTTCTCCTTCCAGCCCATCCTCTAAGTTCTAGAAAAGCGCACCTAATTTCTCTGCATTTCCTAACATATATTAAAAGCTGTTCTTTTGCAAAATTTCTTCAGAAAGGAAGTAGAAACATGACTTTTTCTAATCTTGGCTTACATTCATTTCCAGAAAAGAGTGAGACAGTCACTCCTGCTGAAGCTGCTCCAGCCCCACCTGCCTCAGAGTTGCCTGCTCCACCAGCAGAAAGCTGCCAAAACACAGAAGGTAATAAAGAACTAACACAGTTATCAAGTCTGGTTCATTAACGGAAATGAAGAACAGGAACAGGGAATCCTTGAACAGGAACAGGGAATCCTTAGAGTCAGTGAGGTGGAGATAGTAGCTGAAAGAAGACCACTGGTGATAAATGACAGGCAATAAAGAATAAGGAATCTCAGAGACAGAAATATTTTGAAATCACTTAACAAATTTACTATACAGGCTGTAACAGAAGCTGATGCAGAAAGTTCTAACTACTAATTCTGATTTTTATTTCAGCTGCATCTTCCGGCACTCAACCAGAAGAGCCTGTGGACCCTATTGGGCTCTTTCTGACACGACCCCAGGATGGAGAGGTTACTGTTGGTGAGTACAAAATGTGAGTCAAGTGATGTTTGTAAACTGTACCTGTTGCTTGACTATTTAGCTCTCCATGTGCAGGATGACAGCAGTGACATAACAGATAAATTAAACACTATTCATAATCTTATTTTAACCTACTTCACTTACAAGGTGGAAACATCACATTCACGGCCAAAGTGGCAGGTGAGAGCCTGCTGAAGAAACCATCAGTGAAATGGTTCAAAGGAAAGTGGATGGACCTGGGAAGCAAAGTGGGGCAACACCTCCAGCTACATGATACTTACGATCGAAATAACAAGGTATGATTGGCAGTCTGGTTCTCAGTCTTCTAGATACTAATCTTTAATCTGAGAAAAATATAAGCTAATATAGGAATGTTTTAATATTAAGGTACCCAAAGCTACACACAATGCTAAACTTATGAACAGAAGTCTATGTTTTGACCAGGCAGACATGAGACAAGCACTACATACAGACTCTTGCATACCTTATCTATAATGAAATGAGAAAATGTCTGGAAGACTCAGGGAACAGTTTTGCACTATCTACTGCAGGATTCCCTCCATCCTCCTCTCAAGTAGCACATACTTGCAAGAGGAAACAATAAATCAGACAGATATTTATGTATGGTCTATCTTGATTTTAATAGATCAAGCATTCAGCTATTAGTGTTGGAATTTGTTCTCTTGCATTGTCTAGGCTACTTTAAAATGCTGAGTAAGATCCATTTTTACCACAAATGCATTCAAAGATACACAAACAGGAATACAAAAGAGTTTGTACCCTGACTTCTCATCCTGTGTGGATATGAAACGCTACCACCCTCTCCTGGGTGGAACAGAACAGACTTGCTCACATCAGCCCCTCCTTTTGCTGAATTTTTAAATGTACTGTATACGGTCTGGGTAGAGGCTGTACTTGTTTAATGAAAGCTCTATTCCTGTTTCCAATGTGCATGCAATTAGTGTCTGTGATGACTGCATACACCAGTACACCAGCATAGGCTGCTTATATAACATTGTATCCTCTGGAAGAGCTGTACTGATAATACTCTTTAGCTGTTCCTACTGAATTGGGGGAGCTATATGTAATTTTTATGCCAGTAATGAGTTACAGGCTCAGCAGGTTCTTAATTCTAAAAGCACACAGAGGCATATTTCATTCCTTGTCTATTTCCCTCCATGCCTTAATATGCTGTATTCTCACTCTCTCCCTCCTCCCCCTTTTCACCATTTCATTTTCTAACTTATTAATTGTATCATTGGTGTCTTTTCTAGGTGTACACCTTTGAAATGGAAATCATAGAAGCAAACATGACTTTTGCAGGAGGGTACAGATGTGAGGTGTCTACGAAGGACAAGTTTGATAGTTCTAATTTCAACCTGACAGTCAATGGTAAGATGAATTCCTGCCACCTTGTTTCTCCCTTTTATTATTTTATTTCCTTCCTATATGCCCACCAACAATTCTTTCTGGTACATAGTGGCAACTAGACAAGCATAGGTAAAGGTACACTTACAGACATCCACAGGTCAGGATTGGGATGGGTTGGCAGAGGTATAGAGCATTAGAAGTAACACTTGCACATCACTCAAATCAGAACTGTGACACTTTTAAAGAAATCACACAGAAAGATGCAAATCAGCCCAGCTTTTCTCTGGATTTATTCTGATTTTTAAATCCAATTTTCATGATATTCAATTCCACTAGAATAAAAGAGAGGTCTTTGACAAAAGTTCAGTACTAAAAATGGATACTTGAAAAGAAATAAAAAAGGAAGAAATGGAAAGATTTACACAAGTGACACTGTTATCAATTTCTTTCTTCATGATAAATTCAAGTCATACAGAAACACCGTGTGATATAAAATTGCTTAGATTAGATGAATCATTTTACATAATGCAGGGTGCCACTCTCACAACTGCTATACATAAGCTTATCAGCAATTGAAAAGGAAGTACATTTTAATATCAATTTCCCCTAGTGTGGAAGAGTTTAGGCAAAACAGTATAAGCATGGACCACCTGAAAGAGTTGAACATTTGGACCATTTCCTGTTTCAGTGGTTCTGTTGAAGGGACTGCAACATTAATTTGTGTCCAACAACCAATGAGCCTAATATGCAAAGACAAAAATTTATCAAAGGTACTCAGTCAGCAGTGTTCATTTTTGAAGTTTCACTAGTTCGCTGTAAGACTCATAAGACTTAGGAGCTGTGACTGAGAACAGTTTTTCTCCCAGTAGCAGCAGTACACCTATTCATACCAACAGAAGCTTAGAACAGGGTGATGCAACACCCTTGATGGAGTTTCTGTACATGTCTACATATTTCCAGGAATTTACCTTTGCTTTCAGAAGATGGATTACAATTTATTAGTAGTAACAATATTCAGTTGATATCCAGTGGTTTTCTCATTACAGTTTAAAAAAACTGTGAAGCCAGTATCGAAACTAAAATGTACAAGAACTGACAAACAAGAGATAAGATGGTTCGTCATGCTGCAGCTTATTATGAAGCCTAAGACGGAATTAAGTTATACATGAAACACTGGATCTTGAAAGCTAATTAGTGAAGACCACATGTTTAAAGATGATGCTTCAATCTTTTGATGTCTAATTGATCACAATTTACAATATAAGAACTTTAGAAAAAAATGTCTGCAAAGGAAAAGCTTTAGAACTAGCACTGTATTTTTGCATTATTTTGACTTGCTCTCCCATTCTTGTTTGTCACCTTTTGTCACATCAGAAGCACCAATAACTGGAGACTTGGACATTCGTGCTGCCTTCCGACGCACGTGAGTATGTACAGTAGAAACTGTCATAGATCAGATCATACTTTTATGCAGAATTCATTTCTTTCCACAACAAAACTAACTAAAAGCAAAGCTGTTGTACAAACAAGCACAAAGATAGGGATGTCTACTAAGAAAATATTTCTATTAAGAAAATTTCTACTGTTAAAATACTATACAACTCCTAGAAATCACCTAAGAGAGTTCAGACTTTGTACTAGCATAACAATCATGCTTATCTTCAATTATGTAATTGATAATATGTATAATTCTACCAAGAACTTCAGCACTTTTTTTCCAGACCTGTAAAAGCACTCCAGATGCAGAACAATAGAGAAGGAAAAGATTCTGTGCAGTTCCTAGTCTTGATTTGGTCTAGCTTGAGGAGCTACATGTACCTTAATACAAACATTTGCAAACAAAGAAGTGGAGTTTGATGTGAGCTCTGTAAGGACATATCACATAACATTAATACAAGCATTTTGATTGTATTTGTTTTCATGTTCTATAATTATATTAATCAAATGAAGGCAATGATACTGTAATTGTCTGTGTAAAAACTCAGATCTACGTAGGTCTTAGATATTAAATATTGCCAGATATTGCACTGGTCTTGAAAAGGCTGTTCTCCCCACATCTGTAATACTGTCTGAATTGATATATGGCTTAGTGGAATAATGTTCCCTTCTATTAGTAAAATTTGCAAAATTGGGTGTTGGGGTTTTTATTTAGACATTAACAACGTGTTTTTTCACTGTTGAGTATTTCATCTCCCTCTGCATAATTCTGTTTCTGTTTTAGTTTTTATATATTTTTGCAAAGTTAGTAGGCCAAGAATATTCCAACAGACATCTATTTCTCTAACATAGAACACAAACCATCTGTGGCAACTCCTTGAGTGCTATTTTTATACGGGGTGGAGGAGGCGTCTGTGTTAACATTCTGTCAGAAAGAACTAAAAAAGGATTGCAGAATTTATCTACAGTCAAATCCATCTATAGGTAGCTGACCAGCCTGGCTGTGATGCCTATTAAATAGAGGACACTCAGTACGTAGCTGCATTGTGTTATTTCACTGCAGTGAAATTAAGCTTAAAGAGTTTCTCTTCTTGCTACCATAATTAAAAGAATTTAGAATCAGTTCACAGTGAGTGCAGTGTGAGCAGCTTCAGGCTGTCCAGATTTTCTGTTTCTTCTGCAAGAATGGAGCCAAATTTTGAACTGAACTGTTTAAATCTGAAGCTTTGTCTTTGATACCCTCACTCAGGAGCCTGGCAGGAGGGGGGAGACGGATGACTTCAGCCTTTCTCAGGTAGTCACTGTCTGTGTAAGCAGACAAATTCAAGTCTAANCTAGCTGCAGCTTAAATTCCAAATATGTCTCGTTTATATGAGACAAACACATGCAAATAAGTAGTAATGTGAGTATAAATAATGAAAAGAGTAGTTCAGTGAGAGGCAGATTCATCTACGTGAAAGGCACATGTTTGGCAAATGGCATGTTCTCACCATTGTTAGAAGAAAAAAGTAACTTCAAATTATATGCATGTCTGCCCCCTCTGTTTTACATGTTTTCCTCTCAGCACATACTAACTAAAATTGCCACTGCTCACAGAAATGTACCAACACACACGTATAAGAAAATATGTTGTTTCCTGGCATACTCTTTATCCTAGTATTATTAAATTTCCCTCCCTATCCCTTCTGGTCCCAATGTCTTCTACCATAACGAAAATAGGAACTCAGAGATTAGACTTAACTCTATGCATGATAAAGCAATTATTACAATTTTTATGTTCATTTTATGCCTGCAAACATTGAAAATCTTCTGAAAGCTGGGAACAAAGTGGCCAAAAATACACTTTTCTGTTTGAGCATTGTACACAGAAAATTCTTTTCCACTACCGAACTATCTTGAAAGTAATCACAGACTTTAAAATGGTACTTTCTTAACAAAAAGATCTCTTCTCGCAATATATTCAAAATTACAGGCATTCAAAATTGTTACTTATTCTCACTAACCTTGCATTGTCAAGCAGCACAGGAAGTTTGGCACTCGTTTCTTTTCCATTTTATTAGCAGTATTGTTAAAATGCCCATCATTTTTCTGTTGAGGCTGTTTTCTTACTTTTTAACATATTTGTTCCTGCAATATTGAGTTTTCCTCACATTCTGGTTTACGCTTCTACAGACAGACTGATTTCCTCTGAAGCGACTAGCACTGTGTATTGACAGAGACAGTATTATGGGCTACCACTACCACCAGTACAAGTGAAAAGAATAATTTCTGTGTATAAAACAATAACTAAATATAAGGTGTTGCAGCTGGAAAAATCTGAATGCTGTGAGATGGCATCACCAGATGCTTATACTCAAGACAAAAAAGATATCAAGGAATAGCTGAACATTGATGATGGGAGACTGACTGAGATGAAGAAAATCCATTTTGACTTGCCAAACACTGAATGCAAAAAAAGACCTTTATTTTTGCTAAGTTGAATAACCAGTAGTCATGAAATCCAGTGTAACTCCCAATACTTTTATACCAAATCCCTGAAGTGATTTTTTAGGAATTAAACCCAAAGAAGTGTTCTCAGTGACTTTACGCTGTTTTCAGAGTAGATTTGTACTTCAAATGTTCAGAAACACAGCTAAACCACATTTGACTCAGAACACCAAAAATAACATTGTGCATTCCATCTGAGCTCACCATACGTAACAGACAGAATTACACATCAAAAAACTCCTGCTTGTTGCTTCTTGTTCTCACGAATCAGTTCATCACCACATTGTTTGCCATGACGCTTGTTGAACAACTGCATATAGAAACTCCTCTCAGAATCAAAGTCAGATCACAGAATTCCTCCTTTAACTCTCCCAAGCACCAATGATGTGACACTTTTTTCAGTATAATGAATTCTGGAATCACAAAGAGCCCTAAGAAACAATTACAGCTAGGATAGTACTAGAAAAAAAAGTGATTTTAGATTGTGAAAGGTCCCACAGAAATGTTGGTTAAATACTGCCCCACACTGTAAAGAATATCCATGTTCCTGAAATTACAGCTTTCCGAAAGCACTAATGATTCTAAAGGAAAGCTTCTGCAACATCTTTATGGTAATGAATACATTCCAGATCAATATGACCACCAAGTTAATACCCTGTACAACTTTATCCACAAACAGTACAGAAAAAACACAAGTTCATTAAATGTATTTCTTAAACCTATATGAAGGCAAATATGAACAATGAGCCTAATTAAGTCACCTTCCATGTCAGTGCACATTCTAAGTGCACATCTACATAAAGTGCACATCTACATAAGTGCACATCTACATAATGATACAGTCTCACAAGCTATTCCCATTTCCTTCTGAAACTAATTATGGTTTTCTGTTACTATGCAGTACTGAGGGACATGAAGAAGGTGGAGAGTTTAATTTTAGCGCCCTACTGAAAAAGAGGTGAGTAAAAATCCATAGACTTAGAGAAATAAAGTAACCAGCTTCTGTTAAACAACTCTGAAAACACCGAAGTGAGAGTAAGTGAAAGTTTCATAAATTCAGAATCCTTGTAGTTTCACAAAAGCAGGTCTAACTGGAAAAAGGATGACAGGTAATTATGGCAACTTCCTCAAGTACTCAGCATTTGCTGCATTTTTGCAAGATTTATACTGGAGAAAAAAAAAAATTAAGAAGAAAAAAGAAGACTGATCTTTACCAAGATAGAAAAAGGCTGGGAGTAGGGTAATTACATGCTTCCGCCAGCACTTTTCATTAAAAAAACCCAAATAATACACAACAACAATTTACAGTACCTGTGTATAACACTGCCTTATTAAGAATTTTCGGTCCTGTGTTTTCACAATACTTTGCATCAGAGAGCTGGGAGGACAAGTCTTTTTATTAGATACCTAAATGTTACTATTACAGTATACAACTATATATTATATAGCTGCTTATCATTTATCTAAAAAGATATTATATGTTGTATAAATATTATATAATTATTTTTACTCTTCCAATTTTAATTCTTATTTCTTGCTTTTACTTTCACTTTTTTTGGTGGAATTTCATCTCCCATTCTCATCCTTCCTTGTCACATCTGTTTTCATAACCTGTCTACTTAATATTTTTCTCTTTTTACCACCATCTTAATCTGGATGTTTTGGATTCCGCTGTTGCCAACAGAGAGTAAGATTTCTATTTAATTTTATTATAAATGCATGTGTCAGACTGGATATAAGAACCACTTGGCTTGAAATAATGCATGCATCTTTATCTTTCTTACATGTAGAGCATGACAAAAATCAGACAGTATGAAAGAAAATTATCAGCTGCCAATTTCTGAGATAGAAATGCTTTTAAACAATTAGTAGAAGTTCAGGGTGGACCGTTCAATACAAATCAATCTATTTCTCTGAATGTCCTTTAGTTTCCACCATCACTTTCTCTTATAAGCAGTTTAAAATTTTCCTTGAATTTCCAGATTTTCTCAATAACCTACTGGTTTAAATTCCTATGGTCATAGAAATTAAAATCAGAAAAATAATTTGCATAATGTGCCTGCTAGTGCCTATCAACTATGTGCTGAGATTTTGTTCCATCCATCCTTAAACATGTTAAGTAAATGTATTATGGGAAGTCACTTATTCCATAAATGTACAGGCTTCTCTGTTACAAAATGTTTCTTTGTATTCCAAGTAAAGTTTCCATTGCTCATTATCATCCCATTACTCCAAGCATGCTTCTTTCTGTTTACTGCCCCTGGCCCCTCATTCTGTCTTTCCAGCTCCTGAAGTTACTATAAAAACTTGTCACTAGACTCATGTTTTGCAAATCTAAACTTAATCAGTTCAAGTTTTCATGATCAACTACTTGGGTGAATGTTGTTGTGAATCTGTGTTCAGCCTCTGCTCAGGTATTGGTATCACTATAAGAAGTGTTTTATCTTCACAAAGAGTACAGGATCACGTAGACATGTGAAGTAATTTGGTTGCGGAACGTAATAAAGCCACAATAGCCTCATGTTTCACTCAGGTTAATTCACCCAAATTTCAGTGGGGCAAACAAGGTCACACAGGTATACTAAGCCCTGTATTATGCAACATGCAACTTATCTAACTAAAAATGAATTCTGGCTTTGCAGTAACACTACAACCAGCTTTTTTTTGTAATTTTAAAGTAGGGAAAATATGCTTTTTGAATAATGGCAGTAATCAAAACTGTACAGGTTTGAGAGCTCAAATAGAGCAGTTGTACACACATGATAATTTCTATAGAAAATGTAAGGCAAAAAAAAGAATTAATCTCTTTTTAAAAATTTCAAATAAATGGAGGCCAACACAAAAATATTTGCATAACTTCATACAGTGACTCCAGCCTGAGTGAGGTGCTAAGTACTGTGAGCCCCTCTCCTAGTGACTTTCCCTTCTGCTTTCATAATTAGTTTTGAGCAGTGATAGAACTCTAAAAAGAAGGAAAAATCTCCAGTATTTCCAGAAATGTTCTATTTGTGGATTTAACTATTCATTATTTGTTTGACTAGAAATATAATGCATTAAAAGAATCTTATAGATTTCACAGCATTTTATCAGTGGTTTCTTGACTTACAAGTTTCTGTTTAGTGAATTTAAGCATACTGATAAATTCACTGCTCCTAGTTGTTTTTCAAAGCCACTTTAGAAGTAATTTGTGGATCTTTCAGGCTTTGCATACCACAGGTGGAAGACCACTCCTACAGTAATGAGAACGGATAGGCATAAAAACTCATCATGGAATTAAAGTATTCTTCACTAAAATAGAATAGAAAAAGGGACCTCACGCTGAGGAACTCTCAAGAGCTATGCAGATTCAAATAGAATTGAAGATTATCCTTTTACTACTTCTGCTTTGTCCTACCTAATTTATAAGTGCCCCTCAATCCAGAGGTAATGAGCATTCCCACTATAATAAAGAGAGCTTCATTTAATACTGTATCTCCTATCGCTGTAATTTAATTAAATGGTGTTGACATACAGATGTCATGGGCCAAGGAGAGGTCATTGGGAAGAGGAAGGGAACAGCTGTCACAGAACTATTAAATGGGATAGTGACCAGAGACCTTTAAGGGGGTGACAGCTGACAGGGTCCAATCAGTTGACAGTAATGGGATAGGAAGGAATCATCTCTGGGATGTACAAAACTATTTTTAACCCCTCCACATATGTTTAAAACATATCAGCTGCATATTCCATTTACAGCAGATTCACTAAGCTGCATCTTAATGCCCCCAAGCGCATAGTTAACCTATGAGGTGATCACTCTGAATAAGGATCCCCAACATCAGGGAGAGTAACGTAAGGGTGGGAGAAACTTCAGGACTCCAAGTGCTCTATTACTTTTTGTACACTGCTTAGTTCCTGTTGGTAGTGGATGAGTACAGCCTAACTGTGGAAACTCTGTGTCTCCATGGGATCAAAGAGAAAATTTCAACAAATACAAAATGGTGAAAAGGAGTACTGGGATGGGGAAACCTTTGCTCAGAGGCAGAGAAAGACTTTTTTTTTTTACAACCTTTAGCTTTTAGTTCCATTTTACACGCAACGTACAAGCCTTTTCCTGTAATTAGAAAATATTAGTATTTCCAAGGAAAAGACTATACTCTTGCTTATGATCAAATTTCTTGTATTTCAGCTTGCATATACCAAAACAGTATTGCCAGATATAACAATGGGATGACACTGAGTAACGGAAAAGCTAAAGCAAAATTTAAGGAAGTAGTCTCAGTAGTAACATATACTGGACTGTGGAATTGCTTCCAAATTGGAAGATTTTTCTCATGATGCATTTAAAAATAACTCACACAAAATATTTTTGAAAACTCCATGAATAATCCTACCTGCAAATTTTCAGGTAAAAGGGTGTACACAGATGAGCATATAAGTAGGCAGATAGACAGAGACACTACCAATATTTATATAATGCCTGAGGGATTTGAATCTGTTAAGTCTTTCTTATTTCCTATGATTTGATATTTCCTTTTGAGATACACATAAAATTAATTGTACTAATACAAAAAATTCAGCACATATTAGAAATATTATATATTCCTAGTTTTAAGTACTTATGTATCTATTCCAATTTACATGTATTCAGAAATATTTTAGAGTTGCTCATTGATATGATCAGGGCAATTAGCCGAAGAACTGCTTATGTCAAAAAAAAATCTTGGTCTATTTGGCAAATCAATTCCATTCTCCTGCCTTCTGCTAGGCAAAACTACCAACTATTTCTAGCTGCCCCAAATTAAAGATAGATACATAGAGATGAGAAATCCTGATTAAATTTGTGGGTGATGTTGATGCACTGTTATGACAAAGCAAATACCCAGTAGCCTGCAGTTATCACAAAAAGTCCAAACTTCAAATACACCTATCAATTCAATGAGTGCTAGTGAGGGCTTAGTGCTTAGTGAGTGCTAAACCACTCCAAAGATATAAGATATTGTATGCCATATTTCAGTTCAAACTCACTGAGCTGAAATCCTCTTCTCTTCCTTCCTTTCTCTTCAAGAGCTACAAGGGTGCTGGAAATCCTAAGCCTGGACTGCAGTACTTTAATAAACATAGCACACTCATTACAAGCAAGCCCTTTTTGGTCAATAAAAGGAGGATCAGAAATGTTTGGTTATACCTGCTGTCTAGACTGACTACAGTCATGCTTTTTTAAGTAGTAATACTTCTCACAGACTAATGGGGGACTGTTCTTTTCCTGAAAAAAAATGAAAATATGCCTAATAATCCTTCCCTTTTCCTGCATTACGTGCTACATAATTTGTGTGCATGTTGGGGTTTAGCACTGAACATGATTTTATTGTATGGGTGTGTTCTGGTGCACTGTAATCTGCTTCATCCTGGTGATATCGGAAACAACGGCCATAGGAAGTCCCTTTTCCTAAGGAAATTTTTAAGAAATATGTTACTTCTTTCATCCTTTCTCTGTTTACCTAAATGCAAACTATGACAGGCAACAACTCCATGATGACAGGGCAAAGTAGAGCTATTTGTTTGCCTGTAAGGCGATCATCCATAATTAGGAATAAGCAGAAGTGCTTACACTTATATAAATTGCAGAGTGGAACTGTATAAAGTGTGGGAGTGAGCTCAGTTTCAATAGGGATCAGCATTTTTCTTAAGCCTATTTCAGAGTTTTGCATGAGCTCCTTCATCTCCCTGCTACTGAAGCAGAGGCTTGTTCTGCTAAAGGTGAAGATGACATTCATGGCTCTTTTGTATTAACACGATGCCCTCTTTCTTGCCCATCGGGATGCTGCATGTTTTTCCAAACGGTTCTCTGCATCATTCTGGAGTACAGCAGCTTCTTGCGCTCAGTAAATCGGTAAGGTTATGCCAATTTCTTTTTCTATTGATGATGTTTTAAATAAAAAATATGATGACAGAAAAAGAATGTCTTTCCCAAAGCCAGACAACCAAATTTTCACTTGGTTTTGCTAAACCCCAAACATTAATTCTTCCATATCACTTGTTCTGTGGTTAAACTATAAAATAAGTAGTCCATTGTAAATATAGCCTTGCTTGCCACTACTCACCAATCCATGTGTCTTTGTGTTTTATAGATTACTATAGTCAACAATTGTCTTTACAATATGTAATAAATACTTTAATAATCTGTGATTCATTTTAGTGAAGAGAAATAATGTCCTGAGGAGAAAAGGACTTGTTTCTTATTAACGTAAACCAACTGCCTTATTTCTAAAGCGTTCTCAGGATATCAGTTCAGTTCCTTGCTTTGCCATGTGTTTTGTGTATGACCATGACAGGAAAATAAGTCTCCTTGTGTTTCCATTACCCATCGTTAAAGGGAAGTTAATATTTATTTGCTTTGGCTATTAGAATGTAAACTGTTCAGGACAGTGATTGGATTTTAATCACTGTATATATAAATATAAGTAAAACTAGTCACCAGTTTTATTTCATTATTTTAGGCAATAATATAACAAAAATTAGACTGCTAAATTTTTTATTAAGAAATGGTTTCATCAAGCCAATATGTAGCTTTCCAAGCCTATGGCTATTTTTAAATCCTCTCAATAGTGGCATTCAGATTCTCTAATCCCTTTCTGCAGAGGTGAAGCAAAATGTGAATCCCAATCAGATGTTGATGTCTGGGAAATCCTGAGGAAAGCTCCTCCTTCTGAATATGAGAAAATTGCTTTTCAATATGGTATCACAGATCTGCGGGGGATGCTGAAACGCCTCAAACGCATAAAGAAGGAAGAGAAAAAAAGTACAGGTTGGTGAGCTGTATTTATTCTAAATATATGTATTCCTATCTTCTTCTTTGGGAGTCCTTCAAATATTAACATCAGCTAGACAGCAGCCAGATACAGGAGCACAAGAAATAGGAGTTTCCTATTCCAATTGTTACACAGTCTTTATATGTGAAATGCTGATTACCAAAGAGTAAAGCTAGGCCCAAAACTCTGAGCTATCTTGCTCAGAAACTCTGGATATTCTGAACCTGCTCATTTTACCAGTTTCTTCTACTCTGCCCCTTACCTTTCCCTGAACATAAAACAACAACAGTCTCCCACCCCCACAACTGGTCAGTATGTCAGGTATCGGTGATACAATTAAAGAATTTAATTTCCATTGGGATGATACATTTGGAATTCTTGAGCCTTTTCTAGTTTTGTGAAGTATTAATTACCTAATTTTAACTGATTTGTTTTAAAAGTCTGAAACAGAGAAGGCAAGCTGCCACTTATCAGTGCTGAGATCAGTATCATTTTCCTACATGGGCAGATGTAGCTGTAACTCTATTTAGGATATGCTGAAGTACGTATTCACATCGGATTTAGAATATTCTACTTTGCTTATTTTAGTTTATATCACATGCTTTTCATCCTACATTAAGGAAAAACAGAAAACAGAACAGGATGAAGAACAGACAGAAGTGGTAAAAATGCAAACAGGGTTGCAGAAAGTAGGGAAGGTTTAAGATGATGGTAAACAACAGGAAAGGAAATAAAGATTAACTTTCCTGGCAGCGAACATTAAAAAAAAAAGTTAAGTATTCTTTTTTTTTTTTTTAAAATAATCATTCTTCATCATAGCATTCCTCAAGAAACTGGATCCAGCTTACCAAGTGGACAAAGGGCAAAAGATTAAATTAATGGTTGAAGTTGCCAATCCAGATGCTGATGTGAAATGGCTGAAGAATGGACAGGAGATCCAAGTGAGCGGCAGGTAAACTAGAAATATAGGAAATCCAAAAATGAATGAGATTCAGCTTGGACAAAGTAGAAAAACTATCTTTTCTTAGAAAGAAAGCAATAAAATAGGGAGCAATAGGAGCTGAGAAAGAATCTACATAGTGCTTTGGCTCAGGGTCAGTTTGCTGTTCTCATGAATTTTTTTTTTTTTTCTCTTCCCTTTGCTTTATATATCTACACATGGAACTGGACACTTACATCTACCTACTTAGCAAGTAAGTCCTCAGATTATATTCTGATCTTTATGTGTATATCCAGGGCTCAAAACTGCTTTCCTGTGATACGGGATATACTTCAGTGTAGGTTGCCAATTTCCAGTGATTTTGTGCTGAAGCCATGACAAGGCATTTTTAATGGCAGTCAGGTCTGTTGTATGGCTAGATGTTAGAAAAGCATCCAGCACCATTCACAGGAGTTTGTATGTCTCACACTTGTATGAAGATTTCTCCATAATTTCCTATGCTAGTTTTTCAAACACTACTGCTGTCCACTGCACCAGGACAGGGATACAGGGCTTGAGTCTTAACAAATCTTGCCACTGATGTCAGAAAAAAGGTAGGAACATTTTTCTCTGCCAGACAGGGGAAGACAGTGACTGGGTCCAAAAGAGTTACCCTCTGATACTTAGATTTAGATTCTCTTTTCAGATACATTTTTGAGGCTGTTGCGAATAAGAGAATACTGACCATAAACCACTGCTCTCTGGCCGACGATGCAGCATATGAATGTGTGGTAGGGGAGGAGAAGAGCTTCACAGAATTATTCGTAAAAGGTGAGCAATGGTAGAAAAGAGATCTTCTCTAACATTTAGAATTACTGTCACCTTCTTTATTCTCAGCTTAGTTAATCTTGTAGGAAAGGAAATTCTCAAACACATGAACAAAATCTGTTATCTACTGAAGTACATATTTTTCTTACAGTTAAATGAAGGAAAAATTTCCCTATAGCTGCAACTAAGAAAGCACAGGAAAACAGCACGGTAATAGTTACCATTAATTCTCATTTGGAAAGTGATTTACGTCTTCCAACAACAGGGCTAGAAACTTACTTTAAAAATTTGATTTCGCTTAAAATAAACATGTGCCTCAAGCTCTACAAGCAGATCAAGTAGTATAGAAAACTAATGTCTCCAGTTTAGAATTTCAGAATATATAAGAAAACTGATTAATCCTGTGTTTGTGTTCTGTCTCATGAAGCGAAAACCAAAAGGTCATTTGATAATATTGATAACATGATGTAGCATAGTAAATTTTAAGTTCCAACACAGAGAGCATCACCATGTATTTAGCCAGGGGTTCTTCCTGTGGAGTGCAAATGGTGAAATCTACTTCTGGTTTTCAGCATTTCAGAATACTCTTTTAATAAAAGTGTCTTCATTTCCAGAACCCCCAATCCTGATCACTCACCCACTGGAGGACCAGATGGTGATGGTTGGAGAGAGAGTGGAGTTTGAGTGTGAAGTGTCTGAGGAAGGAGCTACTGTGAAATGGTAAACGCAAAAAAACAACCAAACAACATGAAACCACATCCCTCCATGGGACATTCTAGGACCAGTTTTTGTGGACAAGAGTTGTGGAATAAAAAGGAATAAGGCATCCTACATAATTGTTTTCAGGAAAAGATTGATCCTCCTCCTATGTGTCAAACATTGAGGAAGAACTAAGAGACCAGAATATGGCAGAAAACAAATTAAGTATAGATATTTCATCATGTCTCTGGAATTTCTTGTTCAGTGTTTACAGGATGCTCCTGACTGCAGAGCTGTTAGCTTTAAAGTTTTCTAAACACTTTACAGTAATGTCTAACTATTGCCCAGACTAATTAGATCCGTATTGCGATGAGTTTGCTGTAATTTATGGAACCTTCTGGTCTTCTCAACTGCAGTGAGGTGGTTCTTTTAAAAGTTTTTTTTTCTTAGGTAAAAAGTTAGTGTCTCTTGAGGGACAAGAGGCACCAGAGGGAGAGGGAAGGTCATTGACTTATTTTAACATATTTGTTGCGGTGATCCTGCAAAGCCAGTCATTATGCATATGCAGCGAGCAGGATTAAGATAACAAACATTTAGACCATAGAGTCCACTTTGTTAGGCATTCCAGCTGAGCGAAAGCTGGAAGGTTCCCACTGCTTGGGCAGGCACAGCGGCCAGTGCTCACATACCGAATCTTACACACACTGTTCTCACTTCATTTCTCTACCAGATGAAATTCTCTTGTGCTTGTTAACAGCTTCAGGCACATGGTTATCAACTGTTCCCACAATGCCTGTTACATTCCTGGAAAGTGCCAACCACTCATCTGCTCTCCCAAAGGAAGGAACTGGGAATTTAAATAGAGCCCAAGAGCTAGTACAGTGTATGCATTACACTATCAAAGCCACATGCACAGGCACACACGTGCTATTGTTCAGGAACTGCTTACAGATGCCTGGTCACAAGAGATGGGGACAACCAAATCTGCCCCTCTCAGAGCACAGTGCAGCTGCCACACTTTGATCCCATGCCTTTGAACAACTCCCATACATCTTGCAGAGCTGGTATCTGTGGGATGGGCATTTGGTGTGACAAGGGCAAACCAGCAGCTGTCTCGGCCTGAAATGCAGCAAGAGGTCAGAGAAACTCTTCAAACCATAGCAATAGAAAACTGAGCAGTTAGACATTTACACTGTATTTTACTGGTTTTGTTAAGTGAGACTTAGTCACTGATCTTTGGCAACAAAGAGAGCATTTTGGACAACAGAGAAAAGTGTCCAGGCAAAACATGAAACACAGTATGGAGAAAGAGTTCCAGTTTTATGGCTCATTAGGAAAATGCTCAACAGCTTAAGCCAAGTAACAGGCACTAACTCAGGGCACCTGTTATAGCTCTTGCACCCTTTAAACCTGGGATATGAAATCACAAGCACATGAAAAAAAGCAATTATGTGACTTGCACACGACAGAAATAAGGCTTACAGCCTCTTAGACATGGCCATCAGACTAGGGCTTGGAGAATTCATTATATGGGTATCTTCATAGTAATCAGGAAAGAATGTTCTCTTGATCACCCAGGAAGGTCTCACATTATTATTATGCAGTACTATGGAATAGTTATTTCTAAACTTCAGATGGTCTTGGAAGTAATATAATTCTTGAAGAAAAAGATGCAATAAAATACATAGTTTTGACCTGATTTTTCCATCTCTGAATGCTGGATGTATCATCTTATCAGCTCCCAATGAAAACAAACTGTAGTAATGTAATAAATAATAAATCTGTGTGTCCCCATTATCACATAGTACCTACATCAGTGAAGACATTAACCATTTTGTCCTTAAAATCTAAACAGGAAATAAAAAAGCATTTACAGACAGAGAAAAGAGGCATGGAGTGAAAGTTGAGAACAGATATTTGATCTTGCAGATGTTCAGGACTTGGATAGACTAAACCATGGCTGACCTACCTATTATTGCACTAGTTCTACTAGTTCTGCTTCAAGTGTGAGGCTGGACCAGATGACACATAGTGGCCTTTAAACCAACACTTCTATGATTCTATAAAATCCTCCACTGACACTTTAATATCAACTGATTTTTCTACTTCATTGCTCTAGTTACCAGAGGAAAGCCTGTAATATTACCTTATATGAGGTTTTTCTCTTTTCACTGCAGCAGTGTATTATTTTAAGCCAAATGATATCTGGGAGTTCTTTTTTGAGGTTTACAGTTTTATCACTCCACTATCTGTCAGTACACCCCTCTGCAAACACTCTACTCATACACAGCATCAGCAATGTGCTAGTCAGCAAAACAAATGCAACTTAAATATACTATTCACTTCCCAGGGATTTAAGGCACTAGCTATTGCAAATAGTCTATTTTCATTATCTAGACAAGATTTCAAGAGATCTCTTTCTTACCAATGGCTGAATAGAACATTCGGATATCTTTCATGACCAACATGTCAAAATAAATCACCAAAAAAATAAATTAAGAAGTTCAGCTTTGGAAAACTAGCCACAGTGCACATGCCTGGTTTTGCCACAGCAGCATGTTGAACTTCTGGATTACAGTCCATTCTCAGGACTTCAGCAATTGCACTGAAGCACCTGTTTCGGAACTAATCTGCATGAATGAGAATATCAGCCTTAGGAGAGCATCTTGCATGTGGCCTCAGATTCTTGCTACTCAGCAAGCAGAGGAAAGATTATCCTGACATAACACCAAGCACTGTGTTTCATGTGGTTGTTATAGGCATCCTCCATTCCCTTCCTTACTAGTGCTGTAGTCCTGTGATCTGGAAGGGAGGCCAGCGTTCTTCTAAACCAACTAGAAATTCCAATAAGCTGTGCTGTAAAGAACAGTTAGGAGGGAGTAACCTGTAGGTATTTTGAAATACAGTTGCAGCAAGTACGTCTAAGTAACAAGTTGTAGGATTCCTGTCCCTGCTTAAAGTTTTGATCTTGTGATTTACTTCAGCAGACTCTAACCAAGGCAAAAGGTTTTCTTGCATATATCTAGCTAGAAATTAGAGCTATAGCATTTTAATAAGTCCCTAAGTAGAATTTCAACTTGCTATCTTGTAAGCTCATTTGTTAAGCTGAATAGCCTAAGGGAAATAACACAAGATAGAAAGAAAATTCTTACTCTATTAAAATCATAACATCTTTTCTATTTCTTTTTCCACATGGGTAAGTATCAAAGAAAAACTTTTTCATTTACAAATTGCAGCAGTATTCAAGTAACATAACATAAATATATTCAAATAATAATTAAAAATATAAAATGTTACAAAAGGAATAAGTTGAAGATATTACAAGTTATTTTCTTGTAACCTATTTATGTTATTTAGGATTAGGAACAGGAAATCTTTAAAATGTCTTATGCATTTTGGTGTGACCTTGACTAGACAACATGAATCCTCTCTGCTCGTTTCCCTTCATGGTGACTGGAAATTACAATAATTAAATTTCCTCCCAAGCTAGATGGTGAAGCTTAATTTAGTAATGTCTTAAATATACTGTGGCATCCTTGAATAGAAAAGGCTACAAAATCCAAAATACATCTTCATTTAAATCCATCCTAAAATTTTCTTCTTTTACTGATGCCCATAAACCATGAATTTATAACAATTATAATTCACATCAGGAAAATTAAGACTTTTAAGTCATTTCCCAGCAAGTCCCATTTACTTTATGGCAGCTTTTAAGATAGTGAATTCCCTGCCGCTGAAGCGTGTCCTTCATCCCTGTATCTTCTACAGCATTTAATATATTTTCATGTTTATCTATAGTGTATAAATAGTAACAATCAAGTAAGTCCTTGTTAGTGAACTCCCTTGAATCAGCAGTCAAATACCTGGTAAAAATTAATGGTCAGGGTAGAAGCATTCTGATTCCCCTAACATTTGTGCAATGGTATCTTTTTTTGCTACCTTGAAATGCTACAAAGATTGGATTTATCTTGTGTCTTCCAATCTCTAGTAGCATTGACCTGACTCTTAATCTCCTCTTCCAACCATAGAAAAATGGCTCAACACTATTTGGCATTGCAGGGAAAAGGACGGAATTGAGCTGACACGGGAAGAAACATTCAAATACCGATTCAAGAAAGATGGAAAAAAGCAGTATCTAATTATTAATGAGTCAACCAAGGAGGATAGTGGACATTACACCGTGAAGACCAATGGTGGGGTATCAGTCGCGGAGCTAATTGTGCAAGGTAGGCACAGGTAATATTACAGAACCATAGAAGCTGAAAAATGAAAACAGGCTGAAGGTAACCTTCTCCAGGATAGCGCATAGGGGTAGCATAATCCTCATGCCAGGGAAAAAGAAGAATTCATAAGGGGCATAAGGTTTGATAATAAAGGCCTAAAGAACTCAGACCTGTGTGCCGGATGTAAGAGATACCCTGATAATAACAGGTGCTTAGCTCTCAGTCCTGTTAAAGCACTGCGTGCTGTGGATTTCTCTTCATATTTCACCCTTCCACAAACAGCTCACTCAGCCTCAGCCTTTTCTACTCGGTAAATCCACACTAACTGTTTACTTACAGAGCTATTCTGATTTGTTGATGTGTGTATCGATTATTCTCACAATATCAGAGAAAAAGCTGGAAGTTTATCAGAGCATTGCGGACCTGACAGTCAAGGCACGTGACCAGGCAGTCTTCAAGTGTGAAGTTTCCGATGAAAATGTGAAAGGAATCTGGTTGAAAAATGGAAAGGAGGTGGTCCCAGATGAAAGGATAAAAATCTCCCATATTGGCAGGTTGGTCTTGTTTCAGAAAGCACTTACAGGCTTGGGTATTGCATTGCAATCCACAGGAACTATTATTTCAGGGGACAGGAATATAAAACAAGACTTTGTCCTGGCTCCAGCTAAAAGGAAAAAAGTTTAAAACTTTCTCATGTGCAATCAACAGATAGTGACAGACTTGCTTTGGTATGTGTACAGTCTTCCTGTGTTGGTACGTTTTGCATATATGGCATCAGTGGTATATCAGCAGAATTAGTTCTCCATTTTCATTAGGATTTAATGTTTTCTTGGTATTCAAACAATCTAGACAACATATTTTTGATAACTTTAAAATTAGGAGTAGAGTTTAGACAGATTAAGATAGTACTTGTGTATGAAACCCTTCAGAAAAATTCGTGTTCATATTAACACACAGAGTTGCACAATTCTGTGCTCAAGTTTCTTAGAAGTCTAACTACTAGTGGAAATGGAGACCAAGAAGATTCAGAAGATACATAAGCATTACATGTTAGGCAAATCTTCCTTGGTACTCCCTTTCTGTATTCTGTTTTGGATTGACAATAATACAGGGATGGAACATCAATTTTTAGCTTGTCTTTCCAAAATTTATCGTAGTCACAACCTGACCAAATTAAACCAGTCAGCAGTGTTACAACTGCTAAAGTAATGGCAAAGGACTTGACGAAAGCAGAGGAACTACTTCCTCTCTTCAGACTAGACTATGCATCTACCTACCATTCACAATGTGCTGACATGGATTTGCTTGAATACTGAAAGTAGAGCAGTCTACAGCCCTGACAGTGGTTGACTTGATATTAAGGCAAGTGGAGAAGAAATAGTAATGTCCGTTAATACCCTATAACCTGCACCTTGTCTCTTGAGATAGCCCTGTTTCTCCTGGAGTGGAATTTATTTTTTCATGTTTCCAGAATCCATAAGCTAACTATTGAGGACGTAACACCAGATGACGAGGCTGATTATTCCTTCATCCCTCAGGGATTTGCCTACAACCTTTCTGCCAAGCTTCAGTTTTTGGGTAAGTTATCTTAGAATATGTAATAGGAATTCCAGAGGGATGAAATAATGGCATTAATCATGGTTATACAAGGAAAGAGTATGCAGAGTCTCTTTCCTGATACCTTACTATAGGCACATTGCTTTTCCCTGGTATTTTGTGTTATCATTATCACATTGTTTTACAAAGCCTGTTTTCCAGTTTACTGCATTGATCTGTTGATGTATATTCCTTATGAGGTTTTAATGACTAATAGTTTTAAAATTACTTTATGAGTGCAGATGCTATGTAAATTCTTTTTTCTGATCTATTTCTCCTACTCCCCCCCCCTTCTTTTCCCCAGAGGTCAAGATTGATTTTGTACCAAGAGAAGGTAAGAACAGCAGTCACTATTTATATGCAAGAAAACAAGTTTTCAATAGCAAAGGAAGCAGTGTTTTTTCATTTTTAATTTAATGCTTGAACATTCACCTTTTTTTTTTCTCTCCATGCAGAACATTCAAACTGTATTTAAAACTTATTTTCTCTGCCCTTGCTATAGAACCTCCCAAAATCCACCTTGACTGTCTTGGTCAATCCCCTGACACTATTGTTGTGGTGGCTGGGAACAAATTGAGATTGGATGTTCCCATATCAGGAGATCCAACACCCACTGTCATCTGGCAGAAAGTAAACAAGGTAATGTGTAACCTGACACAATGTCTGAGGCAAGGAAGATTTCTTTCTTAAATCTTACTTTGATTTACAATTCTTAGTTACAAGTATTTTCACCTTCCTTTTATTTTTTTTTTTAAACCTCAAGAAAAAAAAGACTAAATAGCTCCAATGCAGCTGTTTGGGATTTAGCTATTTTTGTGAGAGTCATCCTGAACTGTTGCTTTGCTGAACTGTTGCCTGTTTTTCTATTCTAAAAGAAGGGACTGAGTATATATGAATAGACATATATACATGTGGACAGTAGGATACCATACAGGTTTATTCTCTTCCTATCTCAGCAAAAAAGAAATAAATTATCATTCATTCCCATCATCTTCACCTGTTAGGATATACATGTTCTGGAGACGGCAGCTTCTTTTTTAAAAAAAGAAGTCTTTCTCAAGAATTCTATAGTCTGTGAAGAAAATGTCATCTTAGCAGACTACTGGGGAAAAACTGTATTGGGTATATGCTTTCAAATACTTGAAGGGAGGATGCCAGGGGGATGGGAGCAGTCTTTTTTCAGTGGTGCCCATTGATAGGACGAGGGGTAATGTGCACAAACTTGAACATAGGAAGTTCCATCTTAACATGAGGAGGAACTTCTTTACTTTGAGGGTGGTGGAGCACTGGAACAGGCTGCCCAGAGAGGTTGTAGAGTCTCCCACTCTGGAGACATTCAAAACCCGCCTGGACGCTGTCCTGTGCAACCTGTTGTAGGTGACCCTGCTCTGGCGGGGGGGTTGGACTAGATGATCTCCAGAGGTCCCTTCCAACCCTGACTATTCTGTGATTCTGTGATTCTGTGGGTATAGTAAAAATAGAGGACACTTGCTATTTGCATTATCAAAGCAATTACAAAACATCAGAGAAAGAATTTAGAAGCTAGACAAAATGTTAAGTGACCTTCCTTTCCGGCTATCTCAGAACATCCCCACCCCTCACCATCTGTGGACTCTTGAGCTATAACTAGCACAAAACACAGAAATACTTTGCATAATATTATACAGCATCATTACACTTCCCATGGCGGTAGATATAGACAAAATAATATTGCCAGTTATATTAATTTCCCCAGTCTCATTTCATCATGATTCTGCCACATTTTTTATTCAGGTTAGCATATTTAATAACACTTAAGTACTTCTTTCTGCAATGAAGAATTAGTGTGGAAACAAACAAAAAAAACATTTGTCTCTCATTTGGGAACTAAGAGGAATTGACTCTCTCATATACAAGTTTCTCTGATGAAATGACAATTGAGCATCAGATAACCCCTATACAGTGTTATTTCTAAGACATGAAGTCTCAGCATATGAGTAAAAGAAGCCAGTCTTGTTTTGGAGGATGTATAGTGCATACTTACTAATGACATCCTAAACAAAGAGCAGCACAGCTTCAGGATACATTGTTTGATGTGTGTTACATACCTGACTATATTTCTGAGTGTTAAAACATTTAAATTGATCTATTATCCAATTCTTACAGAAAGAAGTAATCCCTTTTTTTTTTTTTTTTTTTTTGTATTTACACAAGATGAGTAACTAGTACCACAGGACACAGACAGATTCACAATCAGTTACAATTCTACTGCAGTAATGTCATGCATCTCTTTTTGTTAAGCTGTAAATTTGGTTTTGCTGACTTATCTTTCTCTTAATTCACTGCAGGCTGGTACATCTATTTCCATTTCTGCTTTTTACTTTCTTATCAGTTGATGTCCTTTCCAGGTCTGCTTGCTGCCTCACTTTGCTCTTCACTTTTCTCACACCTCTATATTCAAGCCCTCTAACAAACCTATGGACTCTTCTCCGTCTTGCAGAAACAGCTTTGCTGCTGTGCACAGAAAGACTTAGCTGACTATATGTGGTTTCTTTGCTTATCTAGAAAAGTGACCTTTTTCGAAGCAATGATGATTCCATGACTCCCTCAGAAAACGGCAGTGATTTAAACACCGATAGTAAGGTAAGTTCCTTATTATTTATGCAGACACACAAATACACTTAGTGTTTTCCAGACAAAAGGTCCTATTCAGGAGGAAATAAAATTAAAGTCAGTAGATATTAAAACTGGTGAAGCAAATAGCACATCAGGCCCACCACCTTGCCTCACAATGGTGAGGACCAAACACTTTGAACAGGCACAAGAGATTTAGTGAGTAAGATGCTGATCAAGGAAATTTCTTTCTAATCAGTATCACATGGTGTCTGGATTACAAGAAATCAAAGCAGTTATTTGAAAACTCTTTTTAATATATTTGTGAATGTTTATCACTTTTTCCCCCCCACTAACCTCTAAGCTTCAGTAATAACTACAGGAAAAAACCTAGGACAAAATCTTACAGAACACAGGGAAAGATGACCATGGGTCAAGAGAGTTGACTATTCACGTACAAAACAGTGAAAGGGGATTCATTTTCCAATAAGTTTCCTTTTTGTCATAAATAACTTTATTTTGATAGAGTAAAAATATTTTGCACTTACATTATGCAAAAATAAACCTTTCTCAGGGTTATGATTCTGCTGTACTAGTCACTATTCAGGCACATATGCTTTCTAATGGGTCCTGTTCTAAGTCTAAAGATATGCAGGCACATAAAGAAGAAAGGAGTGTGTTATAAACGCACAGCAAATTCGTGGTCATTATGTTTAGACCTCAGCTCAGAGAAGAGTAGAAATTTACCCCATATGACATTCTTGAGTGACAGAAATCACACTGATGCCATTAACAGTTACAAGGAACGTGGTAAATTTTTTAGAAGGAAATTTTTCAAATCCATGTTTTCCGATGCCAAATGTAGCTACAGTTGATCAGGAATGTTTGCTCAACCATTTGAATTTGAATTTGCAAACCTTCTTGAATTTACACAGTGCCCAACTGTTATCCATGAAACTCTTTCAACTGATACTAGTAGTTACCCCAAGTAGGAATCTGAGGAAGTACTTAGTAACTTCTTTGAAATGTAACTGGGTATGTGTAACTAGCAATGAATCTTAACAGCCTGCAGACATTCAGAACCAATTTTCCCAGATGTTATTTATGGGAGCCACTTAGTCTATATTATCTGTCTCCTACATTCAAATAGAACTTGAAATACTTTATAGCTTTTCAATAATTTTGATAATATTCAATGATTTGAAGATTTTCAGCAGCTTACATACAAGCTTATCAGACTGTCCCTGGCACGACTTACAATGACTGACTTTGTTACTTTCCCTGCCCACAGCTTCTGTTCGAATCTGAAGGCAGAGTTCGTGTGGAGATGCATGAAGACCACTGTGTCTTCATCATTGAAGGAGCAGAAAAGGAGGACGAGGGAGTATACAGAGTTATAGTTAAGAATCCAGTGGGAGAAGATAAGGCTGATATCACAGTCAAAGTTATTGGTAAGTAAAGGAAGGAAACAACCAGAACATGAAAGCATCTCAAGCTCACTGAAACTTCTCTAAAACTGAGGCAAATTCTGACTTTTGGCTTAGAAAAACAGAGAAGGATCATAAAGGCAGGAACATTATCAATCACAAAATTTGGCAGAAGTATTTTTCACAGGTAGAAAATACCTGTGTGAAACACCTTCTGTGTGAAAAGGTAAGAGAACAACTCCCAGCAGAAATCCATGTATTTCCTTTTTATATATTTCCAGTTTCAGGTGATCCTATCATTTTACAGATGACATTCCCTTCTGAAGTATATGCTCCATGCTTGTCTGAGATAAGAAAAACTTCTTGTCATTTTGTTGTGGTTTATGTTTTTAAGCAAAGATTACTTCATTCTGTAAGCATTAAATGGTTAATGGAATAAAGATACACAATGTATCTGACATAAGATAAACAGATTGCCACTGTGAGTCACAGAAGACCTGGTGGTAATAGGATTTTGAGTCAGTAATTTTTATAAATTTTTTCATAATATTTAACTTGTTTATACCCTGCCACACATATGACAAAAGGTCAGGTTATAAGCAAGCACAGAAATGGTAAAAGAAAATTATTTTCACCTACAGTATTAAAATTTAGAATTCACTGCTTAAGTGAATACTAAGTCTCATTTTATCTTTTATAAATCTTAAGATAGGATACTTACTATAAATATCTCCAAAATAACACAATATGTGAGACATGCAGCCATTACATTCTACATAAAGTTTATTATAGAAAAAATAGGAAACCCTGCAGCAAGCCTCTTCCTACAGAGAGAATTACCTTGTAACCTTATATTTTTGCAAAAAGTTGATTATGTCTGGGAAGAACAAGGGAGCTGAATAATCAAATGGTATTTAAAGGAAAACCAACCTAACACAGACGCATCAAAGAGCAGAATTCACTGTAGACTAAGGTAATACATTCTTGATTGTGCCTAATGTTGCTACCTGACAAAGCTGTACCAATACAATATAGAAAAAATGTTAAAGAAAAATGTTTCATTGACTTCTACACAGAAATTGAAAAAGTAACAACTCCTATTCTCACACTTTCTTCAGATGTTCCTGACCCTCCAGAAGCTCCCAAGATCAGCAACATTGGAGAAGATTACTGTACTGTGCAGTGGCAACCTCCTAAATACGATGGTGGGCAACCAGTACTTGGTAAGAAGTGGTAAAATATAAAGTCCCCAGCAGCCTTGCCTATATTTTTCGCTGCTTCTTTAAAATGACAAGGAAGGATTCTCTACATTTATTCACTCTAGGAAGGCTGACCCTCAGAAACTGCTCTAATATGTCAAACCTTCAAACTGGTCTAGATTCTGGTCCTTCAATTTTAGGGAGAGAGTGCCCCCTACCCGTACTATTTGAATCAGAGAAACATTTCAGCAAACAAATTACCAAAGCACAAGAAGGTGATACCAAAAATAGTTAAAGCTAAATATTCTTATTCAAGACTGAATTTTTAGGTCAGTATACAGGCCTTTGGACTTACCTAGGAATCCCAAAACAGATCTGTTGCACTAAGAACCCTTTGCACTACATGAGGAGGCTTCTTCAGTTAGCACAGGACTGCACTACTAATAGAGCTAGAATAAAACACCCGGGGGGGGGAAGAAAAGCCAAGATGCAGCAGTGTCTATTCAAACAAAGCCTTAAAAACAAGTTAAAAAGGCAGGGGAAAAAGACATATGCACTCTTATCTGTCTTCATATTGCTACAGATGGCACTGTAGGCAGTCTGCTACAGATTTTATTAGCCAACAGATATAGAAAAGAAATTCACACCCCATCTTCACTGTTACACAAAGTTTTCATGGGGTCTGTGTACTTTTTATACTACCAAAGCAGCATCTTTATCTATCGTACATTGTGTGCATTTGGGGAACTAATCTGCTTTACCAAATGTCACCAATAGTACCGGCATTGTCTTTTCACCTCCTCCTTTTTTTTTCTTTTTTTTTTTTTTAAATTGGAATTGTGGTATGCCACAGTGAAGAAGCATCTCAGTTCTGACAGGAAACTGTGCATATCTAAAATGGTAGAAAAACAGAAACTGACTTGCTGAAACTTCTCTTAGTCTCACAGACCCTGGTGAAGAGAGAAAAAAAGCAGGAACATGTCAAAGGAACCATAGGTTCTTTGCTTACAGCATTTAACCCTGTTTAAAATCTACTGAAAACAAGCATGCCAGAAGGAACTTTACACATTAGAGGTGATGATACAACCTGTCAGCTCAAAGGTACTCCCACCACTCATTTCCCAAAACATTATGTATACTCCCATGTTCTTGCAATTCAATGTAGGCAGGAAGGGCTCCTGATGCATGATGTCTGTGTCTATAATATGTCAGCAAATGTGCCTGTTGCTCTCCATCTCCCTTTAGATGCTGTAAGTGTGAATCATACTTCCCAAGTATACAAAAGGGACATCTGCAAGTTTGATAGCCTCGAACTTTGTGAGCAGCAGGGATTGAATCACTGACCTACACAGCTCAATTCATAAGTCTTTACAATGTATTTGCTATAGACTTATCCTATTGTAGCTGACCGCTGTTACAGACATATCCTCTGTAGTCTATGGGTAGAAACAGACATACAATACATACAAATACATAGTATGTGTAAATCACTATTCAGTGTATTTTCTGATTATTCACTCTGTAGTTAAGAGATTAATAGCTTTCAAAACCAAATCTGTTTCAAAGAAGTCTACATACATCACATCCATGCATACCATCTGCAACACAGAGAAGCAGCAGAAATTTAATATGGCTAGATGGAAAGAAGCAGCTGATAACTCCTTTGTAGCAGGTCACTGGAATATAATTTATACAAACGTTTCCAATATGATATACAACCATCCTCCATATTAAGCATCAAGAATCATTCCATTCCCAGTTTTGGAAAACGAGAAGTTTATCTTTTAAACTGATCAGAAAAACAGCATGGTAGTGTGGGAAAGGCTGTGAATATTGAGGGGGCAAGGGAGATGCTCTAAAGACCTGGATTCTGGACATACAGACTACACCTAAACTATACTACAGATTTTTCCTGCAGTGCATCTAGCTCTCTTGCTTCTCTGTAATCATACAGGTTCACTTTCCTTCCCAAGAGAATTAGAGCAAAAACGTGGTACATGGCCAGGACTCACTCCACTATAGGACTGAAGCAGAGCTGGGACTTGCACTGTCTGGGAAGCACTCTGCAATTCCACTTAGGTTAGATCTCTGGGTCCATTGCTAAGTTCTTTGATAAATCATTATTAAAAAACAAACAAACAAACAGAAAAACAAACAAACAACAAAGGCAAGTGTCAAACTGTTCTTCCAACTAATTTTTTCCTTTGGGATTTATGCTCTTAGTCAAGATCAGTGAACTGCAGCAGAACATAAGAAATAAATCAATTTTTTAACTCTGTGTCTCATCTTACACATTTCAAGGCAGTTTCTCCTTCACTGAAAGGGCTTTCTGTTGAACTGCTGTCTCATGCATTTCTCTGCCATTAGGAGTGAATGACCGCATTCTGACCAGAGAGGAATTACCATTCAAACCAGCTCTGCTAGTATCTCTAGTTTGCATACACCTAAATACCTTAATAGTAGTGTATAGCACACAAGATGTGCTTAAAGCCTAATACCAGACATAGACAATTCTAAACAATTTATACTCTGAAAAGTATAATTGTTCAGGTAAGAACATCAGATCGAAGAAAAGTAATACAAAAAGAAACTGCAGGAAAATATCAAAGCTTCACGCAATTCAGTTATATGCAATAATTCTGAATCACATTTGGCTCTTTTCTGCTATTGGGAAAAAAAATTTAAAAAGGTGATTTTCTTTTTTCTGCATGTGAGATAATAATTTGCTGTTCTTTTACATCATAAGAGCTATCCTTTCCAGGCTATATTTTAGAGAGAAAGAAGAAGAAGAGCTATCGATGGATGAGACTGAACTTTGACCTTTTAAAAGAGCTAACCTATGAAGCCAAGCGAATGATTGAAGGAGTAGTTTATGAGATGCGGGTTTATGCTGTGAATTCTATTGGCATGTCCCGGCCAAGCCCTGCCTCACAACCCTTCATGCCAATTGGTGAGTTTTACCACACTGTATATGATTTCTAGGACAAAACCAAGACAGGACAATTTTCACCTCTTCTCTGCAACTGCCCTTATATCTAAAAAGAATGTGGTAGGAAAGACCATCAACGATCTCTATATTCTATAATCAACCTTTTCCTTTGTAATCTTCCTCTTCTCTGTCTCTCATTCCCCTTCCTGAGAAGCACAGAGGTTCCAATTTCATGAAATTGCTGATGAATTTTTAGTCGTTATAATTAGAAGTGTGAGAGTCAATCTGGATCTGGAAAGGAGGAGAACTAATTGATAGAAATTTGCCTGTCCCTCTCAGCTTCCCCCATTCCCATATGAGTGCAAATATCACAGTATCCCACCCAGTACTCCCTTAATCCTGGCCCTCTCCACAGCTAAAAGGATAGCTGATTAAGAAAATATTTGAGGAATGATTTTCTATAAATAATTCTTCGCAACACAGCAGAGCAGTGTCCCCTGCAGTCCCTGAGGAAGGAGCAAACTAAAGGAGTCCTCAGGAAGCCTGCCTGCTAAGAGCTTTAGAAAGAAGACCCACAAAAATACAAATAGCTGGAGATTAAAATGACTAGAGTTGCTAAATCTACAAATATCAGCGAAGGGGGACAGCCTGATGAAGGAGATAACGTAAAAGCAGATGATGCAGTGAAGGGATCAGAAGGAAAGTATGAGCTGCAAGAAGGGTCTCTTAATTCTGGATTTCAAACACCCAACAGCTGGTCTGCAACAAAAGAGGGCAAACGAAAACCATCAAGCGGAGCTACTGAAAAAAAAGGTCCAAAGTTTTCATGCGATAGGCAGAGTTTTACTTGTTTAAGGATAAAGTTCACACATAGTGCTTCAGAGAAGAGGTTTGGGGTTTTGATCGTGTACTGTGTGGTTGTGTATGCTCCCACCTGTCTTTGCCTGCTGGGTGCTGTTCACAGTCCTTGCTGCTATTTGAATATGAAAAATTTTGACACACCTACAGAAAGGAAACTGGGTGATTTTATTTTTTATTTTGTTTTACAATAACTTTGGAAACTAAAATCAATTTCAATCTGTTGCAGAATTTATAAACCTATGTTTAACTTGCTTTCTATATGAAATATTTCTAATATGTAAAATCTGTTATGTATATTCGAAAGATGTTCAGTTTATAATATATATACACAGAGTATGCCAAACATACATTTCTTTAACATGATCGCTTTTATGCCAGGTATACTAAATTTTATGTTCCAGCACTCCAAAAGTTACTTTGAAAAAGTTATCTTTCTGTTTGCTTTTTGGAATCAATGATTTCACATTAGCAGTTGTGTGTATTTGGGATTCTTCAGTAAGGGCTTTTCTTAACTGTTTTTTAATTAGTAGACTACAATCATGCTTAAAAAGACTGAATTTAGCTAGTGGTCTTTCTGAACTGTGGATTTAAAGAGCCATGACACTCCTGTTCTGAAAAAATACAAAATAGCTGTATATAACTGAAGTGAAAATTTTTCAGCCCCAAAATATTTTTCTCAGGCATGTCTCTATTACAAATGTACAAATTAGAACTAGTGTTGCTGTAAAAATGTAGTCAAAACTTTTGGTCATTTTCTCCACTGTTAGAGGAAAATGAGTGAAGTGAAATTTAGCCACTGATGAATTTTGTCTTCTGACAATATGAATTTTGTCTAATTACAATCAGGGTGCAAGTACAGCATACAAATTTTTATTTCTAAACTTTTCTGCAGACTTCTGCTGAAAATTTGACTGCCTTCTATAACTTGGCTTTTTCATCGGCTTTTAGTCATAAGGGAGCATATGTGAATAGGAACCACTATCTTAACCTCTTGTTCCCCTCCCTATTATAGGACTCTCATGATATTCTTCTATTAAATGAAGCATTAGGTTTTACATTTTAGAACTGAGCTTCAGTTAAATTTATTTTATTAAAGTAGATAGTGGTATATAATTCAGCTGTTAACCACTCCTTCTATAGCCTTTGAATTTTCACAGTTACATTGCTCAGAATTTACCTCTACGTATTTCCTTATAGCTCCTCCAAGTGAACCAACCCACTTTACAGTGGAAGATGTTTCCGACAACACCGTTGCCTTGAAGTGGAGACCCCCTGAGCGGATTGGAGCTGGGGGATTAGACGGTTATATTGTGGAATACTGCAAAGACGGATGTAAGTAAGCACTAGTACTAGGCAGCAGCAACTGAACATTATTAAAATACTATAATTGCAATAGCTTCACTGCATTATCCCAATAAATTAACCATATCCAGTATCATTAGATTTGAACTCTAATGTATGACTAAGACCCTTGCCAACCATCACCAGACTTCACACAACATGACTGTAAAATCATGAAATTCCCATCAACCACAGCGTCATCTTCACAATCATCATAAACTTTAATAAAGTACTACGAAAATACCAGTGCTGTTCTATAGTCATTACTAAGCTTTTGTAGTATTCACAAATTGCGTATTCCTTAAAACCAATATAACATGACTGTAACAACATCAGTCAAACTTTCAAGTAACTGTTACCTTATCTCATTTAATACTTGTGGTCTGATAACAGAGAGTATAACTGCACTATATCTCCAACACTCAATTTACTGTGGTGCTACAGCATAACATATGTCATAAAAATCAAATAACAAATTTATAATCATTTCAATCATTAAATTTTCCCTGACACTAAGATCAATTGTCATAACCTAAACTAGGGTGTTCACAAGTTATAATCTATGCAGAAATAATTTACAGTCTTTAATGAGATATCATCATGGAATTACCAGAATCTCTAGGTCATCGCCATAAAAGAATGATTTTATCAGTCATACTTCTGTGTCTTTAGAAGTAACTAATGACTAGTGACTAAGGAAGCCCTAAGAATTCTGTTCTAGAATGTCAGTTGAGAAGTTAATAATAAATTCCAACAGTTATGTGCTCTATTATTGTTTTCAGCTGATGTGGCTTTCACCAATCCATTTGGACACCCACAGGAGATATACTTATTTAAAAAAAAAATAAAATTAAGCCTTCACTTTCTTGCAAAGAATACTTCCATAATTCTATCCCCTCACCTCTTTCTAATGAAAATAAATGTAGAAAAGCCCAATGGACATAAGCTCTAGAAAACAGAATGCCAAAGGAACTACCCAAAGATGATTCTCTTACCCTTAGCTATTTTGAATAAACAAGGTGTATACATTCCTTAACGCCACGTGTAAACACGTCTTCTAGATGCAGAGTTCTTTTTCCAGCTTAGTTTATTCCCTTTTAAGTGTGGTATTCCATGTTAAATTCATTTTATCATAATAAAAAATTACTTTCAATTGTAGACAAGGCATCCGTTTGGAAAAATAATATATTATTACAATATGCAAATCCTGTACTTACAGCTACAGAATGGATTCCAGCTCTTCCTGGCCTAACTGAGCGGACATCTGCTCTGATTAAAGACCTGGTCACAGGGGACAAACTTCATTTCCGTATAAAGGCTATAAACTTGGCTGGTGAGAGTGGAGCAGCAATAATTAAAGAGCCGGTTACTGTTCAAGAGGTCCTGCGTGAGTATCTAGGCTGAGTAAACCTTATTCATCTGTTTCCTCTGGTCAAAATTCTAATCGTGTACACATGCAGAAAAACTCTGGGACTGACAAGCCTGTGCTGCCTTCTGAGAATAACAACCAAACAGCTCTTTTCACTTTGACTAGGCACCCAATATCTTCTGATTCTGAGAACATTATTATACTGTCCAGGTCTTGTGTTTCTAAACCATAGCTCTTAAAACAAAATCCTACCTCTTACTTTCAAAATATGGACATTTCACCTCTTGTAATGGCACTGTCAGCATTTGAGAGACACATCTTTACATTTAGCTCTCTGCTGGAAAGGTTGTTATATTACTGCAAAATGACCATGTTGGCTGCAGCAAGAGATCTATTTAAATAAAAGCAGTTATTGTACTCAGTTGTCCTAGGTTATTAATTAACACCCTGCGTATCACCCAACAGCAGTAGATTATAATTCATTTGACTGCAGTCCAAAAGATATCAAGAGCTGCTAATAGTGGATTCCTCAACCTTGACTCACAGACTCACAGTGTCTGCCAGAATCTCACTGACAGTACAATGACTCAGTGTAAATGAAACAAAGATGTAATGCATCACAAAACCAAATGGACATGAAGACAGATATTCCAACTGTATGTTAAGAAATTCTTTCTGTAAATGACTAAGAAAAGAATAAGGAACACATGGAGAATGTAGAAAGCTTTCCAGTGAGGTAGAGGAAAGCAGGGACTAGATGAAAGAACGTGCTCTAAGGTCTTCTTTTTGTGAAAAGTAAGCTGCTACAATGTGACTTCACTCCTACCACCTCAAAAAAAGAACTATAACTGAATGACTGTAGAAAGGTAAAGGAAATCCATTGATTGCTCTACTTTCTGAGTAAGTCCATATCTCCAAATAACAATTTACAAGGAGCTGTAGTATCGATATGCTAATAGATTAATCATAGTCTATAATCACTCTTTTACTCCAATACACCCTTTACCCCATCCCTTCTACTGAACTGATAAAGTTCTCCAAAGAAACAAAGTCCACAAAGAAGGCTCACATCCAAAGGAAGTCGCCCAAATCTAGCATTTCAGATGAGACAGTTTCACAAGTCCTGCTATCATTGTAACCTGCTCAGTTGTAAATACAAACCTGAGATTTGCTAATAAATTTGTATCCAGTAGCCAAATACATTTGAAAGTAGTTAGAGAATTAACTACTCCCTAACTGTATAAACAATGTTTGCACAATTCTTTTAAGCTTACAAGTATGCAAGCCTCTCCTTTTTGGTGTTTTGTCTCCTTTGGACTATAAGAAATATTTCAAATTATCAAAAGCTGTGTATTTAATGTACTAACGCTTAACTGCAGAGCGTCCCAAAATCTGGTTGCCACGCCATCTCAGGCAGACTCTGGTGAAGAAAGTGGGTGAGACAATCAATATCGTGATCCCTTTTCAGGTATGTATGGGTTTCTATTTTGTCGTGGTTATTTATCATTACTTACCTAAAGCAGTTTCCCTTATGCAAGTTCCCATTGCTTCACTGCTTAAGCTGTATTACATAAAGTGTGGCTGATGATATAAAAAAACCCTCTCAAATATTAAAGAAAGAAAGAAAAAAATCAGTTCTTTCAGTCACACTTTTTTTTTTACTGTCTATTTCTTCCATAATCACTCCTTTGAGGAAGAAGGAAAAGTAGGTGCTGTAAGTAACTGCAAGCACATTCTTGCTTATTGAGCACAGGATACATCTTAAAGAGAGAAGTATACAAAAGCATAACAATTCAACCAACTGCTCTTCTGGAGCCAAGGTACATGATGTTAATGGGCAACTTCTTTGCCAAAAGTGGGTTTGTTCATTTCTGAAAGGCTGACTACAAAAATTAGAGTTTCAAAGCAAACAGAATATCACAATTGGCCCTATATAGAAACTATGTGTATAGAAAGAATAGCTTGGCTATTACTGTACATGAGCTCAAGGTGTAAAAAAGACAACATGCCAAGGATTATCAAGACTGCATGCATATAATTAGACATGCCATTATGGCATGCAAAAAATTGCTAATACATACTCACAGACTGACCTAACTGGTCACCCTGTCTTTGCATTTTCTACAGCTGGATAAGCATCTATAATAACTATTCATAAAACACCACATGCATTTTTTTCAGATTTAATCATTAATCATTTATAATTTGGTGAAACTAAAATTTCTTTGCTGTCCCCAGTTGACACTTATGAAAATGTAATCACTGTTTTTAGTGAAGAGTTTAGAAATTCTAATATAAAAGATGCTGGAGATGTGCAAAACTTTTTTTCAGCAAGGGAGACATATATGCACACATTACCTATATACTTTTGTTTGGGCAGTACCAGCGGGGGAGGGGGGGAAAATACGAGAGCAAAATCTATGTAAAATAACATATACACGTCTTTTGCCCTGTGGTTACTGGGTTACATGAAAAGTTGCTTTTTCACAAAGATATATCTAATCAGTAAACAGTTGCAAACCAATACATGGACTAACTGCCTTGAATTGCATGCTTGCACTACTTTGATATAATCATATGCTTTTTTTGTTTGTTTCACATTTCTTATCTCTAAAATTGCTAAAATGGTCCCTTCACTGAGGTCTAGCCACACGCAGAATTCAAGATTTTGCATCTGATATTTTTGAGTTATGTAAGCCTTAAAAAAAATAATTAAATAAACAAGATATTTTTGCTGCTTTGATGTCTGAGTTGAAGAAAATTTGCACAAAATTGACAAGCTGTCCCATAAGAAGAGGAACGGATAAAGTTTTGCATTTTATAGATTTGCGTCTTACATCCCTTATATGACCATCTTTGCAGCATAACCACCCCCTTCTTTTGCTTAGAGCAGCCTTATTACAATATTCCCAGAGATCTGCCAGTTCTTCACCCTGCTCCCCTAGGTAGTCCTAGCTGACATGTCCTCAGTTCCCTGAGCCAGCTAAAGTACACGTAGCAACTAATCCAGAGCTCCACTTATCCTGCCTGATCATTCAGCTGTTGCCAAACAAAACGGATAAAGAGCAAGTCTTCCCTGACTTTTCTGCAGTGGGGACACTCACTGAGGTTTCAGTATGTCACCCTGTCATCAGTTTTCACAAAACTGTACTAAGCTAACCTTAGAGATTTCCAGTACACTGTCAAACTTAGCTGAAATGAACCAACTAATTCAAAAGTTGTTTGACTAGCTGACTGACAGAAAAATCATGTGTTGGTAAAAACTCTTGTCTCCTAAAGGCTAGCAAAAATGCTAAAATCTATGCATCAGCACTGTGAACAAAACCAGAGGATTTTAATTCAAGAGATTTTTTGAATGAACTAAATTTATAATAGTGCTGAATTGCAGCTATAGCTACAATTCCTAATACTGCAAAAGCTATTTAGAATTTGCAAAACTGAGGATCTTTCAAAAAAAGCAAAGCAAAAAGAACATTTCACTTTACATTTTGAAAAAGTTTAAATCACCAATCATTTCTATTAAAGAAAAAGACTCTAAATAGATATGATTGTCATCTTCAAATTACAAAAAGGATATAGGAGAAAATACATAAATACTGCAATTACTGTGAACCCTGAGCTAAGAATCACAAGCAGGCAGAATATTACCTAACTAAAGTGTAAGTCATTGTCTTCTACTATTTACAGTTTCTGTGCAACCCTGCCAGTGACCTCTGTGGTCACTACTTTGTCATTTAACACTGAAATTCTATTAAATACCTCATCAAGGTATCCTGGGCTAAAAGCTATGTGCAAATCTGTTCAAATCTTTAGATTAAAATGTGCCAAAAAGAACAACTACAAGATTATTATTAACCCTTTTTCTGTTGAGTGCATTAACCTGATGGGACATCCTGCTGAAAGGAGGGGAATCAACACATTCTTGTTTCAAAATTAACTACGTGAGCCCATGATTGAAGGGATATTATGTGTTATTAGTGGGTAAGAGTCACAGTATTACTGAGCAGTCTTCTTGCCCATTGTATATGTGGGAATATAAACATGCAAAAGCTTTTAAATTGGTTCTTCCCTTGCAGTAAACGCCCTGAAGTTTCTCTGGTGTGTTATTTACCCACTCTGTCACTCACTGTTCTTTCTAGAATTACCTATCACGCATTGCAGAAATCCAATCCTCTGAGATATGTATTAGGAACATGCTTTCTATCTGTTTATGCTTTTCACAGTCTATAAATATAAGAGTATATGAAAACCAACACTTTGGATATTTGCAGTCTTTCACTGGCACTCCTAGCACCTCAAAAAAGGAGGTGCTGTGAGTGAATATATCTGATCAAGCACACTAGAACACCATCAGCAGCAAAGCTTGATTTATAGCCAAGATATTTCTTATGATAAAGATAATGCTATGGTTTCTCATGCCCATTTTTGCCAAGATATTTAGGGCCAGATCTTCGATTCGCCTCATTACTCAATCCATCAAAACTATTAATTCTCGTAATAAATCTGAAAACCTAGCCAAGTATTTGCCTTCACAAATTAGAAATGTAAATAAAATTTCCATATATAATGTATTGTTTTAAGCAGATTAGTTTTATTTTGAAAGCATTCCCCTAGCCAAAGTTTTCAAGCAGAATCCTCATATCATTTTAAAATATACACATATGTGGAAAGTAAAATAGAGTCAATTATCAGACATGGATATGGAAAAAAAACCCACCACATCCTTTTACTTGTTCAAGAATTTCTACTATACCTTCCTTCTAATAGTTTTTTGTAAGGGATCTATGAAGTAAGACTGGGATGAAGGTATGCTAGAACTGGAGAAACTAATCTTGTATCTAATATTTCAGAGCTACAGGCCTTAGGTGACTATGCTCCTTGGCAGAAAGTAGTAAGAAAATCAGTTAGCAGATGGGGAAAATGGAAGATCTAAAAACATTGCTCATTCAAGGTTTATTATCAGCCCTGATGTAAAGTAAATTACAGCACATCTGATTATTTAGATGGCAGAGGAAAGAGCATCTATTAAAGAAGAGCAATTTCAGGTGTTTTAGAAGTCCTTTAAGTGTAATTTTGGACAGATCTTGGCCTGACTCTTATGTAAGTTATATAAGAAGAAGGTTTTGTTCTAATAGCACAGAAAAATAAAATGATGCTGCACAGACTTTCTGAGCACATACCAGACAAACCTGAAAAAAAGGTGCAGCAAAGCACAAAGATTTCTTTTTATTCTGCCTACCTTTAGGCACCTAAACCAAGATTCTGAGTAGCCTAATGTCTCTCTGTAGCCTAAGGAAAAAGATACAGTTACAGAGCATGTTCCTGACACCCAGTGAACTGAGCAGCTTTCCAGAGGTGCTTTCTCTGCTGTTTACTGGAGGTGTGTCCTAATTTCAGTGCCTTAGACAGGCCTGACTGCTGGCTTGGATGGTCTCACTTTCCCTCCCCACCCATTTGAGCAACTCCTAGCATTTTTCTAGCCTTGTGCTGTACTGTTTCACCATGTTAATCTGGCCAAAACTGAAAAAGTTATTTTCTGCTGGAGTGACTACAAATACAGTTAATAAATATGACATGGGTTTTTTTTCTGTTTTCTTGGGATTCTCTGTTTGAAGCTGTACTGTAGAAGTAGTACTCAAACAACTTTTGAAGAAGTAAATATTATCTACCAATTTTCCTGGAAATGGCTGAGTGACAGTGATGTAAACCACAGATATCTTACTGATTCCACAACATCATCTTCTATGGGTGTAACAACACTGACTGGTTGACAGTCACCAAAACAATTTTTGCAATGCAGAAAGAATTATACAGTAAGTTTCACATCCCAAGACTTCAAGATTATAACAATTTTTTGAAAGATCTTAAAAATGCCTGGGAATACAGAATCAATTGTTTTAAGAAAGGGAGGAGAAGGGGAAAAAAAAGATAATAAACTCCTCAGATATTAAACACTTCTGTTACTTAATCAGAGCAAGCCATGTCAACTGTTTGCTTCACAGATGCCTGGGAAAGGGTACCAGTCCAGCAGAAGTATTTTTTTTTCTGGATTTGTTCTCAATATAATTTCAGTCTCTTCTCTAACTATAACTAAATGGCATCCTCAGGCACTAAACCACACAGACAGGAGCAAATATTTGTCTGAAAGCAAAAAGGAATCGTAAAGTATTTAGAGTTTACCGTCTCAAGTCTGCATATTAGTCTGCTTTCTAGATTTACAGATCACTAAAAAAACCCAGAAAATTAAAAATGGAAATCTATTATAGCCTAAAAAAAAAAAAGTTATCCTTATTTCTCTTCAGGGTAAACCAAGACCCAAAATCATTTGGATGAAAGATGGTCAGACTCTAGACTCCAAAGATGTGGGAATTCGGAACAGCAACACGGACACAATCCTTTTCATCAGAAAGGCAGAGCTTCATCATTCAGGAGCATATGAAGTCACTCTTCAGATAGAAAACATGACTGATAAAGTTGCAATAACAATGCAAATCATAGGTAAGAGCCTGACAACATCAAAATTAAGCATATCATACAAAAGAAAATAGTGGCCATAATGAGGCAATCAGAAGATCCAACTACCTCAGAATTCTTTCTCTGTCAATGGTTGATAGATCACTAGGACAAAACTCAGAGCAGGGCTACCACGTCACTTTATTTTCCTAGTATGTTTTCCCACCTTGAAATTATCTGTGTCCTAGAGACTTTCTAAGGGAGTGGGATTATCTGTGTCCCATAGCTCTTGACGGATTTTTTTCTTGCAGGATTTTATCCTGTCAGTTTCATAATCCAGGTCTAGTTTCAGAATACAAATACCTTTTTGCAAGGAATTTCAGTTTAAGTGCATGTACAACTACCTCTTTGGTTTGTTTTGAGTCTCTCTCCTGATAATCTCATTTGATGTCCATACAGTTTTGTGTCAGAAAAAAATAGGAATAATCATTTATTCACCTTTTCCATGTTACTCATGATTTTATAGCCTTCAGTCACACTCTCCTCAGTTAACTTTCTCAAGTTTTAGACTCTGGTTATTTTCAAAAAGACACCATTCCACCTCTTTGATCATCTTTATCACCCTTCCTATCATTTTGAGAGTGATAGAAAGAATTTGAGAGTTCTAGTGTTCTTGGGAATAGCCATATTGTTCTCAAGGTAGGAAATAGGAACCTGGAATGGATATACTCTTAGTGGGTTTCTTCAGCAGATAAGGACAGTGAAGATAAAATCATTGCACTAATACATCTCTGCTGTTCCAAGAATTAGAAATGACAAGAAGACACAGTCCTATGAATTTGGAAAATTCACATTTAATGCCTTACTCTGATAAGAGTGTCTAGTTAGCTTAAAGCTTAGTGAAGGCTTATTCTCTATTATCCAATTTGTAGTCTCTTTTCTAGTATCATTTTAAAGGAATGCACTGCCAAAGTTTCAGTAACTTCCCTTGGGCTTTTGTAAGATATCTTCTGAGATCTTGCCTGCTCAGATTTCATTAATGTTCAGCCAGAACTCTTCTATTTCCCCTCATTACAGCTCTATGTAACATTCTTGATAGTTGTTTTTAGTCCTCTTTCCCCACCTTTCACACTGTCATCTCAAATTTCCTCCAGTGTATCAATACATTTTCAGAATACTTATTCTGGCACAAAAAGAGTATTTAAACATAACTCCTAATGCTTTGGAATTAAAGATGTAATGCTGACTGTATTCTGCTTAAAGTTTTATAAAATAATGTTGGCAGAACAGGTACACAGTGGTGCCAACAGCGAACAAGAAAGGCATAACAAATTGGAGCAAATACATCTTAATACCAACAGCTGCTTCTGCTCAAGAGGATGGCTGCAGTTCTGCAACAGCAAAATAAGTAAATGGCAACTAAAACATACTGATCCCAAGGGACTTGGATAAAGGGGAGTAGTGCACCCTACACACCAAAATACCTTTCTAAAACTGGTTAGTGACTCTAGATTCTAGCACATCGCTCTTACAGTATAGTACAAGTATCTTCCACCCATTGTTTGGTACTGTAGCAAGGCATACAAACACATAGATGTACTATTGTCAAAGAGTTATTTCACACAGAAAATGAACGGCTGAAAAAAGCAACTAATCTTATCCCACAGATTAATACCTGTCAGAGTTGCAGGACAGGTATTCAACTTTTTACTTCTTGGGCAGCTTGCTCAGCTGAAAGGGAATACATAAACTTCATTTAATTCCTGGCCAAGGAGGGAAAGAGTTTGTAACATATGCAGATACTTCTGCAACCAAGGCATCTACTCCAATTCTTGATGCTGTCACCCTTTCATCAGAACTACCTCTTTTCAGTTCTGTCAACGGGACTTTCTGCTCTCCAGATTTTATATTCTCTTGACAGGAGAGAAATACAGGTGATTCAGACACTCTTTTCTATACTACTAGTAATGCTTTAGGTCCTGTAGAATGGCACATGGAAAAGTCCACCCAGCTTTCAGAGATATAACAAATCAATGTGATCTTTTGAGGTGTGTGTTCATCAGCTAACTTCCCTTGGCAAATGTCTACTTGATGAAGGAGTAATGCTTGTAGCTTCAGCCCTTATCTTTTTTGGAGTAAGGCAAGAATGCAGGTAACCAAAAGCTATGCTGCTGTGATGAGTCACCTGTCAGTTCCAAACAGGAGGAGACACTTCTGTTACTGCTATCATCTGCCCTTATGGCCAAAACAATTGCTGTGGTTCACTCTGGAGATCTACCAAGTATGGAGTCTTACTATGGGAATACTGTATATTTCAAATACTTATAGAAAGGTCTTAGATAATGAAAATATCTCCAATCTCTGAAAAATACAGTACCCTCAAATTTTTCCCCCCTCTACACGAATCAATAAATGGCACCTTCCACTATGTCTTCTACTGACCAAAGCAAAACTCAGTTCTATATTTTGGGGTTTATTTAACTGGAATTATTTATTGTTCTCATTATTTATTATTTGAAAATGTCTTTTAAAAAGAAATTCTAATTTACAATTCACACTTTATCTCTTCTTCCCGTTCTATAAAAGTCAGTAATATGCAAAAATCCTCAGATGAGCCTGTGCTGAGAGTAGCAGAGTGTTTCCCCAGAATATAAATCACCACTGTAACAGTGTCCTACAGAGGAAAACAATTTGCTACAGATGCATCACTACGATTAACTTTTCCCATCCTCTGTTCAAATTACCAGCTAGAGATGTACCAGTTAGTACTGAGAAAGGAAAATTCTGCAATTCTACAAAGGAATTTTGAATAGATATTCTTGAAGAATGCATTATCCCATCAAACCACAAAGACCAAGAATATAAAAATCCATTTAGCAAATTTATCCATCTCTACCTTTTGTAAGATTGTCCTTTACAAAGCCTTACAAGTATTGAGGTTTTCATACACTATTTTTCTTTATCCCACCTATACCACCATGGATAGATGTAATAATTTATTAAAAAGGTATTATTTAATACATCATTGAGTTGTTATCAAATTAAGACTATAGCAGATTAAGGCTTAAACTGTTTTTCTGTTCTTAATAAAATCACACTCTGAAATTGGTCTCCCTCCCAGATCATATCTATAGCTATGTACACAAACACATACATAAGAATACACATACAAACACATACATAAGAATACACATACACACACATTCCTGAAGTCTAACTTTTCCAATATGTTACCAAATTAACGAATGACCTGCCATCCCACTGTTTTTAGTTTTGAGGGAAGGTCCCCAGATCATTGCTTTTAGGTAACTAGGAGCAATAAGGCACAGGCTTCAAAAATCTATCTGTCCAGTGAGGCTTCCCCAAAATGTGTACTTTTCCTTTCATTGCACCTAAGACTTTGTTTTTCTTCCATTTATCAATCTCTTTCTGTAGGATATAAACCAAATATCATCACCAAGATGTCCACAGTTTTTGACAAAGCATTGTGTAAGCATCCCTTTAAAACAAAAAGCAACTGTTGTGTAAATATATCTGTAGGTAAGCTCACAGGAAAAATACTTGTAAAATTAGGCAGATACTGTGGAGGGTTATAACCGTAGGTAGACCTGAAAATAATTAACAATTTGCTAAACATCACAACATCTGTCTACTGTTAGATTACAATACACTTATTCAGGGCTTGTAGAGCTTTGCCCACTGTCGTGGTTTAAGCCAAATTGGCCACTGGGGACGTGGGGGACCCCAGATGGGACTGACAGATGCTCCGCTCTACCCCTCTTCAAAAAAGAGAGGCAGAGGAGGGAAAAAGAGACTTAAGAGTTTAGAAGAAACTAAACTACGTTAATGAGATATTAATAATAAAATACAAGGAAATAATGAAATATATACAAAATCGTATCAAGCTCCCAAGATGACAATCATGACACCAGCTGGTACTGGGGCAGTCCCAGGCTGGACTCAGTGGCGGACGGGAACTGGATTCTGGGTCTGCCTTCAGGATCGGGACTAAAGGCAGACAACTGAAGTGAAGAGAGTGAGAGAGCATAAAAGAGAGGAAAAAGAGAAAGAAAGAGAAAGAGAGAGAGAGAGATCTGATCCTCAGCTTTTATACTGAGCATGATGCAGATGGGATGGAATACCCTGTTGGTCAGTTTTGGGTCACCTGGCCTGTCCGCTCCTCCCTGCAGGTGGGACCCCACTGCGCTTTTCCGCTTCCAACCCTCCAACGTGGCAAACAAGAAAGTTGGTTGGCCTCGGCTGTTATAGCGATAAGTATAAGCAAGAGCCTCTCCTGCATACCATGCCTGGGCATCAACTATAAACATTGGTTTTATCACTCAGAGAGTGAACATTGCCTGCACAATATGCTGTTAATTTCAGTAGTTAGAAGAGGCCCAGCTAAGAAGCGAAGTTACTGAACAAAATTGGTCCATTTTTACCTCAAACCAGGACACCCACTGAGACTGTTGCAGTTTTCATATCCATGCAGGTATTCATATGTAGTATCCAAAATCCTTACCTTGAAATCAGAATAGATTAATTGATTTCTGTATAATGAAGATACACATCTAGAAATATACCTAGATTTCTTTTTTCAATTTGTGGTTCAAGATTACAACAAATACATTTCCACATCTTCATAAGTAATGCTGTTCATTTGACAACACATTACCATTCCCTACTTCAGAAACAGGGAAGAAGAAAGCAAGCTTTAACTGAATTTGACAGCTGTTGAGAAACACAAAAGATGGCAGCTTTTTCTCTGAAATGGTAGTGTAAGAGAAGAAGGAAGAGGACAATAAATGGAATGAGAGCAATGCACTCCATATTCCTAATTAAACTTCATGCAGCGTTCTAGTTGGCTCCAGTGTTTAGCAATTTGAAGGAGGATAAAAAGGGTTAAAGCTAATTATAAAGCAGTCTTTGATTCCAAAGTATGCCAATGAAAAGAGAATTAGCACATTATGCTTTGACATAGAAAGTCAAATAATATTGACTTAATTCCCTTAATAACAGTCAAAGGCTGATTTATTACTGGTTTGCATATCCTTCTTTAAGGAATTACATTACAAGCAATCTATAATTTCATTCCTTTGTGCTTTGCTCATGTCAAACCTACGTCCATCAGATTCCTACTATTTTCTTTATTTTTCCAGCTTAGCTACAAAAAGAAGAGACAGTTTCCATTCAGCTATCTAGAACGATCCTAAACTATCCTTCTCTAAATCACAAGACCATCTACCCAGGCCTAATGATCATCTCCCAAACAGAGCCTGTAACTGTGAGCAACAATCTAACATATCAAAAAGGAGAACTAGCACCTTCAAGTTAAAACAAACAGGAATCTTACTTAATAAATCTCATTTAAATGTTACAACATTTGACTAAACAACATTGGTATAAATATGAATGATCCTTAAGAGAATTAGCCTTATGAAAATTATCATTTTATCATATATATTATTCAAGATATTTCCAAGTATCTTAAAATGGACATAGACTTCTGCACCTCTTTGAGAGTTTGTTCTTTTTCTAGTTATTACAGAGAAATGTCAGTAGTGGGCAAGCTAACAAGCACTGAGGCAACAGGAAAGAGAATCAGGTACGGTCCCAACAGTCTTCTTTAGCTGAGAGGAATATATACCCAGTTGCCTTTGTTGTTTATATGACTCTCAGTGTACATAAATGGCTGAGAAATTGCACTCAGGTAACAAAGAAAGAAATAAAACTGTAGTAAAAGAGTTAATCGCACCCATCCAAACAACACAAACTTCTTACTCCATTTTAAGGAAGAGTTTGTCTGGTTCCTATGTTACTAATTCTACTGTGTTGTCTATTTCTCAGTAGGTTCCAGGCCTCCGGAAGAGTATTAAGAGGGTATTTGAAAATTTCCCAACTTTCCTGTTTACAGTTTCGACTTCACATAAATGAAGTGTATTGCTATGGTACAATTATAGATTGCTATTTTTTCTCTGGATGGGAGGAAATTACAAAGCTCTTAGATCTTGACCCAGAACCTAATGGTTGTTGGTTGTTTGGGTTTTTTTTTTTTTTTCCACATCTCCTCTGCAGACAAGCCTGGCCCTCCTCAGAGCATAAAGCTTGTAGATGTCTGGGGATTTAATGCAGCCCTGGAGTGGACACCTCCACAAGATGATGGCAATGCACAGATCTTGGGCTACACAGTCCAGAAAGCTGACAAAAAGACAATGGTAAGAAATTGCACCGAGGCAGTGACTTTGTGTGTTTAAACTACCACCTGCTCTGGCTTGTGGAAAACAGCTAAATTCATGACCCTCAGTTGTGTGTCCAAGGCATCCTATGGCATATTGGAGGCAATTAAACATTGAAGAATAAAATCTAAAAAGAATCAAAAGATCAAGTGTAGAGTTGTATAAAATGCCCAGTAGAAAATGTAAAAAGTGTGACCTTGACTGTCCCATCTCTGGTAGGGACTGAACAGACAGCTCTACTCAGCAGGTGAAATTATATTTTTTATTTGGAATTATATTTTTCACAGCTGCAGGGAAAAACTGAATGGGAGGGAGGGAGGAAGAGTTAGACTTGAACTCAGATGCTGGGCATACTAGGGTACATACTGGGAGAGGTATGTATGCCAGTCAAACTGGAAAATGTCTTTCTCATGGAAGTCCCCATCAAGTAGTCATGTTCTGAGGACACATCCTGTATCAAGTTCCCCAGATATGAGTAGGGCTAAAATGTAAAGAAGTTTGGGTTTTTTTCCTTAAAATGCAAGTATTCATACAACTATCACGCCAGGCCACCGCACCTGAAAGTAAGAAAATAGATCAGCTGATCTTCATGGGAAGCAACATAATATTCATTTTGCAGGCTAGTCTTAAATACCTGTCTACCTGTCTTTTCCTTGTAGCAAGAAGGATCTCTCTATACCAAAACTAGCACCATGTCTGACCTCTCATAGCACTTTTCTAAACAGTATAGTCTTGTTACAGGAATGGTATACTGTTTTTGATCACTATCGTCGCACAAACTGTGTAGTGTCAGACCTGATTATGGGAAATGAGTATTTTTTTCGAATCTTCAGTGAAAATTTGTGTGGATTGAGTGAAACTGCTGCAACCACCAAAAATCCTGCCTATATCCAAAAAACAGGTAACATATTCTTCAAAACAAAGATCACAAAAGCCACTAAGTAGCAGAAGTAATACATTGGTAAATGGAAAATACAGTATTACTTAGATGCACCACTACAGATATTTTCATTACTTACTAACTAGCACTTATAAAGTATTTTAGCATCAGGAGGCCTTATCTAGGCAGATGTCCTGTACTAACATGAACATCTGTTCAAAAATATTTAATCACACAGTCTTCCTAAACTATATTATTTTCTTAAAATAATACAACTGGGGGGTTATATTTACATTCTGGGGTTAAAAGTTTAAGATGTTTGTGGTGAAGACTTCCCCTGCAGACATATGGCTTTCATATTTTTAACAGAAGCCAAAAACACGATTGCCAGGACCTTTAACTAAAGCATTAAACGAGATATATTTTAGAGTGAAGTGAATTTAAAGATTTGTTATAAATGCCATAGCTTTGAAGCTTCTCTAAAGCATACAGGAAAATTAGATGACAAATAGATTGTACACAAGCCAACAGAATAGAAAACACAGTTCTTACTATTTTGTTTCTTTGAATTGCAGGCACCACTTATAAGCCACCTAGTTACAAAGAACACGACTTCTCTGAACCTCCTAAATTCACTCACCCTTTAGTAAACCGTTCTGTGATTGCAGGATACAACACCACACTCAGCTGTGCTGTAAGAGGAATCCCCAAGGTACAGATTACATTAACTGTCATTGATACTGTTACAACATGCCAAGATGCTGCCTTAGAATTCATGCCAGTTCAATATGATTGGAGTGTTACATGACTGTATTAAGTAAAGGTCACACAATTATCTCCCATCTCACTCATAACTGATGCTTAACCAGAATGCATGGTGCAAGCATTGGTATGGTTGTGCACAGAACCAGTGGGGCAATACAGTAAGAGAGACACAGGACAGGACAGTCATTGCTTATGCTAACACCATGCCATTGAAAATGCACCACGTGTACATAAAAATCTACTCACTGAAGAAGGTAAACAACAAGTATCTTCTCACAATGCGCATTTTGCTCTCTTCAGTCTTTCAAGAAAACAGCAGCTAATGTAATACACTGTTCCATTGCCCTCAATGATACATAGGAACACCAGTTTTTCCTGTTACGTCAAATACATCCACATAACTCTCTGAGAGTCTGGGTTATTTTGCAAAATTAACTAGAATAAGACCTACTGTCATGTGTGAAGCTTTGGAGATTATTTTTTTTTAATCTCACAGGAATATTTTCTCAACCTAAATATATTTGTTGAAGTCTCTTCAAAGAGTACAAAGGAGATGTACTTTTTTGTCAGGGTAAGGAACAAGCAGTAAAAACTATCAGCTAGGAGTTAAATTTAGGTTTCTCAAAAAAGGGAAATAGGCTTTTTGTCTGCAGTGGAGGAATTTACCATATTATGACATAATCTTGTCATAAATTTAAATTAGTACAATCACAAAAAAAAAATACAGTACCCTTTCCCTTCCCCTTCTGGCTGCTTATTTCCAGCTCCTCTCCCTTCCTCATTGCTGCACAAGGATCAGATAGCTACACAGCAAAACATGTAAGATAATTGCTCAAAGTTCAAATTAAGTAAAAAAAAAAAAAAAAAAAGGAAAAAAAGGATAATCTTAATGTAATCATTTGCTGCAGTTCATTGGATGAAGAAGGAGCTCCAGGCAAAACTCAAATACGAAAAGGAAGCATACGCATGTAAATAGCTGCAAAATAACAAGAACGGTATAGAAGAAATTCTAGCAACTGTAGGCAAAATCCATCCTCCAGTAGCTGCTGCATCTTAGACTCATCATGAAATGACAGCGTTAATAACAATATTCTTCTTGGTTAACTGACCTTTTTGTGCATTTGTATCCACTTCATTCAGTTTCCATGGTTTTAAGAAGATTCTAAGAAAAACTTTGTATTTTCCTGTTGTTAAATACAGTAGCTGCAGGCTTTTGAATATAAGCATGGTAGCTCTTCCTTCCACATTAGCCTGAAGGACACAAATAGTCCTCATCCTTCAGTGCAACTAGTAATCTTAAAGCAACTTTTCCAGATACATTTCTGTGCCTGTGTTGCCCAAATTAACGGTAACAAAAAGTTTCTGTACCTACTGCAGAACTCTGCAAAAGGTCTTTTTCACAGAGAGCAGCTATGTTAGTAGAGCCTTCCAATTCTGAATAACTATAGAATACAAAGTATATCTCAGATATGATCTGTACTGCAAGAAAAAGTTACCACTTCAAGCAGAATCAATACTCATGCCCTGGTAGCAGTGTTGAAATAAAAGACACATACACAGAAAGATAAAGAGGCTATAGAGAAAGAAGCAAAAAATTTTGAGGCAGGAAAAAATCCAGCTGATATCTTTAAAGAAAATTAAGCATGGCAAGTCAGATGCACTGAATTGTGTATCACAGGTAAAAGACACAAGTGATTCAGTAGATTTGAACACACTTTGCAAAAGAGTATAGTAGTTTTATTTTTTTATGGGTGAAGGAACAGAACATGTTAATTCTGAAAGTAACACAGATGAATGCAGAGCTTGGTCTTCCACTCTTTAAAGCCTATTTCTTCAGTATATGTGCTGACAATCTTGAAATAAACAAAAGCAGTTTGCTTTATATCAGATTTTTCATTTTCAAAATTTCATTTATAAAAATTAAAGGCACATTTTCAGGTACTGGAAAAAAAAACACAATGGCTTGAATTGGTACAGAGCCAACCACTTCATTCCTCAGCTGAAGCCAACAGGAACTTTTTTAAATTCCTGAAGTTGCTAAAGATATGTTAAATGGTTTGGAAAATCCTTTCCCAGCCCAAACCTTGGCATCCTAAGTTGGCCACTCAACATCCACAGACCTTTATGACACTTCTGCTCTAATAATCTGTACAGTTTAATTCCCCTTCTGTATGATACTTGAAGCATTCAAAAATCTTTTAATAAGCACAATTAACAACTCCTGAAGGAATGAATTTGTAGCTGGTTTGTAGGGTTTTTTAAAAATTGCAATAAAATAGGGTACAGACCGACATTCTCTACATGTTATTTCAGAGATAAAGAAAATACTGAACATTTGAATTATTAGTTTCATGAGTTTGTACTGAATGAGGAGAGGTTCCTTGAAAAATTATTGACACTGCTGTGTAATATGCAGGCCTCATAATGCATAGCCCTTTGATGGCTAAATTTGATGGCTCTAAGATCAGCCACAAGTCTTCCATTTCCTACCTTCTATTTTAAAATTCTTCTTTTGTGTTCTTCAGCCAAAGATATTCTGGTACAAAAACAAAATGGATCTCTCTGGGGATGCCAAATACCGCATGTTCAGTAAACAGGGTGTGTTGACCCTTGAGATCCGGAAACCCTCCCCATTTGATGGTGGCTGTTATACCTGTAAAGCTGTTAATGAGTGTGGTGAAGCTGAAATAGAGTGCAGACTGGACGTCAGAGGTAATCAGATAATTCTTACAGATAACACTAATACTGCAATGAAGAGTAACAGATAGCTAAAAAAAATAATATTAAAAACATAAATCATAATTCCCCTTTATCTAACCCTGACTTCTTTGGTGGTATACAAAAAGGTTGATGATTAAAAACACCAGAAAGGTTGTGTTTTTCATTCTAAACTGTTATGACAGAATGAGGTTACTTGCTAGGTAACATAGGTCTGAAGGTGGACAATTACTACACTTCTGACAATATTTCTAGAGAGGATACTTAGGACTGGAATGGAGGTCTATTTACAAACACTGCATTGTAGATAGTTTTTTTTATCCTTTGTGCCATACTCTGTAATTGAAAGTTTTAAATTAAGTCATTAGCCCTTAAACATATGTAAGAGGTAGTGCATGCTACATCACAAACATTTTTCAAACACTGATAATTTATTTTGTTTGTCAAAAGGGCCAGCAAAAAGCAAGCCACATTTATAGCACAGTAAGAAATATTGGCTAGATATTTTTGGTAAAGCCACTACTAATGTATCTATTTGTCAGTACGAACCTATATAACACCACTTTAAATGATCACCGAAAACAGAAAAAACTGTGAAAGTGACAGATCCATCCTCAGCACGGCAAGCCTGAAGGTATTTCTACGCAGCACAGTTCAATATTTTACTCAGTGCTAAGTCAGAAATGTGTAAGCAGTACACCTTGCAGTGCTGGGCACCGACACCCTCACTGGGGTCTTGGCAGCAAGCAATTTAGCTGCATTAGTATGATGATGAACTTAGACTAAGAACTCTGAAATGTCTAGCTAGTCTATGCAGCAGCTTATTAAGACACACTGCTTTCAGTTCAATGGCTAGCTCAAGTATTTCTGTTCAGTGCTATACTGTACACTGTAGATAGGGCTCAAAGCTTAATATTAATCATCGTCTTAAACTTGCTTTAGGAAAAATAAATCTTCTTGGAATCACCAGATAAAAGCAACTACTATAAAGCTCCCATATTTCACCTTCAGCACCCAATCTCAATTTAAAATTAGCATCTTATAATGTCTAACAATGTCTTAATTATTTTTTTTTATTCTCCAGCACCTCAGTAAAACTCAATCTCAGCTCATCTGCAAGTCAAGGTATGAATCAAACTAATTCAGCTGGATAAAGGAGCAATGGCTATTTGGTTAGATATAAGATTAAACAGCCATTAGATATTCATGTTAGAGACTTTATAGAAATTTTATAATGTTGGGGGGGGGGGAGATGTGCTTGTTTTGATTTCTCTTTGGTTTGGGGTTTTTTTTTCAAAAATCATACTAAGATCACATTCCTGCAAGGTAATTTATTTGGTTTATTTTAAAGTCAGGATTTCATGGGTCTCAGCCTTTAATATGTGCCAGTGTAAAAATCTGTAAGAATAACATAATACTTTGTTGCCTTTTTTCCTTAATTCACTACAAGTACTCCCCTCTATGAGACTTATTTGTTAATATAGAGCTAACTAGTATCAATAATCCCTGTGCATTTACTTTAACCAAGGAAGCAGAGTTAAAATTACAATGCATCTAGAAGTGTAATGTACATTTTAGACTTTAAAAAATTGAAATAGCTATAATAAACAATCAGGTAACGTATTTGACAATGAATTCTCCCCATTTTCTGTCTCAGCATTGGAAAAGAACTTGAAGAGAAGAAAATTAAAGAAATTAATGAAGGAAAATTTCAGTTACATTTAGGAGTCCTACTCATCTTAAAAGTCATTTAATATACATGTACCAGGAGGCGGCAGTGTCTTGTAGTGTTGTGCTTACTTAGCATATTTTCAGACAATATTTCCTCTTTTCATGCATCTGTTTTAGTTACATTGCCCTCATCTCCATGTGAAGAAATTCAGGGAAATAGAGACAAAAATTCCCCCCCCCCCATTGCATAAATAAGATATGTCTGAAAAAAAACCAAGTATTACAGTTACAGGCAAACCTAGTCCATTCCTAATGTCTGAAAGAAACATAAGTTTCCCACTTCTACAGTTCTCTCCATTTTCTCTTCTCAGACTTCTGACATTCTTCATAAGAAAAAGTAGCTCAGAATAATGAAACACTAAAAATTATTTGTAATATTTAATCACCTTTCATTATACTAATCTGTGCACAATAGAAAGTAACTTTTATTCCTACTGCTTTTACTGTCAGTGCTTGAAATATCCACTTCTGCAGTCTTGAGCAGATCTTCACTGAAACACATCCGAAACACACCATTTTGGAGTCTCTGAAGCCACTGCTCTGCTTTATACAGAAAATATTTTATTTGATAATTACTCACTACTGGTTTTCTAGCTTTTTAAAAGACACCAGCATAGACTTCCAGTTATTAGATGTTTCTGCAACCAATCATAGACACCATACTAATCTACAGAGACAATCTTTTACATCAGACGAAAACAGTGAAAGATGTAACCAGGAAGATTATTTGCACGTAAATAAAAAAAAAAATCAAAACAAAAAGCTTGTGATGAATGCAATAAACTTACTGTCATCCAATATTATTGAAGGCTTTTGAAAGTCTATGAATGGTATGTGTATATTTTTGCAGATAATTTTGTCTAATCAAATGACACAATAGCATTTCTGGCTTCTCACCTACTAGTTCAAATAGTATTTGTGGTGTGGTTTTTTTGGACCTGCAGTAGTTGTTAGTAGTTTCTGGCTAGAAAGTACTTTTTCTTGATCACAGTAGAAGAGAAGGTGGGAGGATGAAATTAATCCAGGAAGCGTTGCCTTTTGGAAGAATCAACACAAAGGAACTGACTCCCCTGCCTCCAACATGCCAGTTGAGATGGGAAAGCATGTCTGACACAGCATGTTAGTTGTACTAAACAAGCAATTATGTCTTCATAATAAAAACACTGATGATAATGAGATGTGTATTTTGATTATTTTATTACGGTATCAGCACAAAGAGGGTAATCCTCTAAAACCAAAGTCAATTTATCCAAGGTTGACATTTGTCTGTTGCACAGTTATTATTCAACAAATAAATAAAAAACAATGGAAAATACACAAACAAGTTTCCATTCTTTTGTACTTTCATTTTCTGAGCAACACTATTGTTTAAAAAATAAGGCACATATCAGAGATACAAGCCAGAGACATTCTATATTATAAAGATCTTGTGACCAGAGTGCAATGAACTGAGAGGATCATCTCAGAATCTGTGTCTATTGAAAAGCAGAGACTGAACTGCAAGAGCTTACATGACGAAGGACAGCTTACCCTATGGAGCATTAGGTGCTATGCCAAATAAATTCTATTATCAGAAAGGTGTTTCATGAAGAGAATAGACTATCATCCTGTAATTGGGTGCAATATTGAAAGAGTACAAAAATAAATCAAGAGTCACTAAGAAAATGGCATTTTCTGCACAATTCTCCACAATTCAACACGAGTACAATGTTTTGCGGAAGAGCAGTGCTTTCTCAAGTGAACATTTATTTTACCTCTCAGCTGTGAAAAGCAGTATACTGCAAACTTATGCTTTCACTAGATGTTAGTCAATCATTTTTTAATGAAATTTCATTGTTCAAATGGTCTTCAAGTATGAAATTCTACCATACATATATGAAAAAATAAATTTCCAGTGCTCACAAATTTACTTTCTACTATTTGGAAGTCCTCATACTAATGACAATCAAAAAGATGCCTCCTCAAAAATATTGGCCAAGATACTACTTCTGGAAGTACTTCATACAGAGTAGCGCCAAATAGTTAGAAGCTAATTCTATATGGCCTTCTAAGATCATGCCATGCTTCTACATGAAAAACACAAATTAGTTTTTAATTCCAAAACCTTTAACGACATGGAGTGAACCAAATCCAAATCTGAATACTTACAAAAAGCAGCACACTCTAGTTAGGTTTCTAAAAATTATTCCTAAAAACATGAATTCCGAAAATTCAAAATGCTAACCACTCCTCACACATTGAAAAGAGGAAAAGAGGGATGGTACACCCGCAAGATCTGAACTTTCTGTGATTAGACCAGGAAAGGAGATACTTAGACGCTTCGAATTAACGTACCTAAGACTTCGCTGAAGTGCAGGGATGCTGTGGAGCATTACTAAGGGCACAGTATCATATAGCACAGAAACAGTCAAGCTAACCCAGCACTTCACTTGAACTAAGATACTATTACAAGAAACATCAACTAACCCAAAATTATTAACACAACAAAGAACATTTCCAGTACTGCTACTCAGTTCTCTCAGTGTGGCATTGCCTGCTAGCCAGATAAACCCTCAGCTGACACTGTAGCCCAGGATAACACACATTTCACACCACAGCATCAATTCTTTTGTATTTCATCCTGTATTTCAGCAGTGTTGTGTAAATATTATAAGTAAGCAGTATTTACTTGCTCCTGGGAATAGGAAGCTCCACTTAATACTCTTTATAAAAGCCAGAAGATGGAATTAAACTATCAAATGCAAGCAAGCCTTACCAGAACTCCTCATTTCCTTTAGTTACTTGAGAATGCTTTCATGGTCAAATCCTGCCCATTACTCTATGAACAAAAAATAACAGCAAAAGGAGTTAATGATTGACCAATACTTCATAAAATAACAAAGAAAAAAACACAGTGTATGAAACGTGGGGGGTGGGGAGGGATATTCAAAAGCCAAAGCAAAACACACATTAAGAAAACCATCTTTTTCTTCAAGTGCAATTCTAAAGTTGAGTAAACATCTCAAAGATTGGCTCCTTCAGGCCTACACCAACTATTTCCTTAATTACTAATCTGATTTTAAACCATTACCCAAATCGTACTTAAAAGGTGCAAAACTGAGCTTCTCTTCAGGGTCCTCACAGGCTGAACTTCTAAAGNGCAAAAGTTGAGGCGGATTTAAAATCCACTCCCACCCCCTCCCAGGGCGGCAGGTGGGAGCTGATGATGATCCCTCAGTACCACTGGCATAGCACCCCTGCTCCGCGGGGCAGCTTCCCCGCTCCCGGGGCTGCCTGGTTTTGTCCCTATCAGGGCCCAGGGACGCGCACGGGGGGAGGTGTAACGGGGGAGCCCCCGGAGCCCGTTACGGCCGGGGCCGGGGCCGGGGCCGGGGCCGTACCCTGAGGTGAGGTCGCAGGCGGCGGTGCGCGATGGCGGCACCCCGTCACGCCGCTTCCCGCTTGAGGGGGCGCGGCTGCCGCGCGCCGGCCCGGCGGCCGTCGGGGCGTCCCAAAGGGCTGTCTCCCGCCGCGAGCCCCATCTGCCCTCCCCTCGCCTCAGCGCCGGGAGCGCCTCCGGCCGCTCGTCCCCTCTTGGTCTGAGGGGTCTGTAAAGCCCGAACAAAATCACTTCGAATTGTGGTGTGAGCACAGAGGATTGAGGTAAAGCGCGCTGGGTTTCACCCCGTCCCTCTTCAAGTTTTTACTCGGCGGGCTTACACAGAAGCTGTCAAAGGCTGTGTGTGAATTTGCTGGAGGAATTAATTATCTCCGTGGGGGACCACCTATTAACTAATGAGAAGTGGATCAGCTGGAGCTAAAAAAGGAAATAATGCGTGTGTCCCCACAGAAGTCACGACAGTGACTGCATTTGCTGGAGCTTCTCAGGTTGCAGCCTATTTTGTATTCTGCTATCATAAATACATGACTATTAGTTTAAAACTAGCAGGCATATCCACGGTAATGGCAGCAGAACACTGCAGAAAGAAACACGCTCATTGTTTCTGTCCCGAGTGTTAGATTTCTGACTGGTTAATAAAACCGTACGTCATATTTCATCCCCGAGCCACTGTAAATCCAGGTGTACGTTCTAGTACTAGCGCTCTTCTTGAGAAAGGGTGCCAACTACTAAGTAGATTTTTATAATATCCTCAATGCAGGTAGATCCTTGTGTGACCAAAGAAGGGTAATAAGAAATTATGTTTCCATCAATGTATGTTGTTGCAGATTAGGTACTGATGCATTTTATTTAGGCATTCATATTAGGATTAACCACGCTAATCAGTACTAATTGTTGTAACTGAAGGTGCACTAGCATAGTTATGCCAATACAAATATCCTAAAATGAAAAAGTCCTAAATTTTCACACATCCACGTTTGCTAATAAATCAATGCTTGGAAGATCATTCTAACGGTAGGCAGAAATCAAAGTACCACAAAGAAAACTACTTGCATTCACTGACATGTTCAGAAAAATCTCACTTTCCTTAATAGCTTGTAAACTCTAAACATTGTCCTTGATGGATTGTTTCAATAGGGATGAGCACTTCAATTAATGCATGACCTGATTTTAGCACAAGCTGAAGATCTGCACCCCTGCTTTGCTGTTTACATTACAATGCTTAAGTGATACAGTGGGGTGAAATGCAAATTAAATGGATTGAACTCCAGTTGTCTCAACAGAATGTTTAAAATGACACAAAATGCCTTACCTGTCATGAGTTTATCTTCCTGTTCCCTCTATGAGGGAACAGTTATCTTTATTGACTTTTTCAGATTTGTCTACACTTATTATATAAAATGATATATAAAAATTAAATTCTACTTGTTGAATATTATGACGAGAGGTGAAGAGGTTCCCTTATATTACTGTAACAAAGCTTTTCAATGCAGGGCAAGACAGATATTTAAGATAGCTTCAGCACACCTCTTCTGCAGGTTTCATTCCTTCTAAGAAAGGATTATTGTGCTAGCTATTCCAAGGGAGATCTACAATGAGTAGAATGAGTAAAACCACAAGAAAATACTAGTTGATAGCATTTTTTTCCTTAATTTAACCGTACAGTGGCCATTCAAATGAGAGCAGCAAGGGAAAAGACATTTCTGGAAATCAGAAAAGCCATTTATGTTGCTTTTGTCACAGATTTTCTTTGAAATAAATCCTTATATGTGTTTAGGAGAGAGGTTTGTCACTAACATATCATCTTGGAGCAGGTTTAGAAATACAAGACATTCCTGTCTTCTTACAAATGAATTTTTTAAGAACAGTCTGCTGAGATTAAAAATAGTCCCACTGATACCTTTCAAGTGCTTCCCAACCACAGAACTCTATTTTAGGGAAACAAAAGCTGTCAGTGAGATATCCTTTATTTGTCTTTGGGCAGTCCCCACAGCAGACTGCATCACATCATTAAACAGGTTGAACTGGTGAGAGCTTAAAAGAAACAGATAGGAACAGCTTTGTTTATTAGGTCCTGATATGGAAAAAATAGTCTAGCATCTGCTTTCAGTGCCAGACAGAAATGTTGACAATAAGCAGCCCTAAAAACAGATAACTGTCATAGCTATGGACATCTTGCAGTATAATTCTGTATTAGGATAGCTTTACAGAAGACAAATAATCCAAAACAGTGACTAATCCAATATATATAAGATATCAGAGGATATGAAAATGTATGGAAATTGGTTAAAGGTGGAAAAAAATAAGTGGTAAGTGTGCCCCCTTCTTCACCATGGATAGTCATCTGAACTTCATTGTATATTCATTATGGTTTAGTTAACAAACATAAAGAATATCATACATAGTTCTCATTGTTTTGCTTGGAAGTATCAACTGTGGGACCCAAATATATAAACCCAGGTTGTGGATGAAAGTAAGTTAACCTTCAGTAAGGTTGCATTTGCTTGATATCTGTCATAATGCTAATAATTGCCCCAGTAATCCAGATCTACTCCAGAAAAGTATGATCACGAAAAGACTAATTACTAATATAACTCTCAAATAAAGTTTTATTGTTTACTGCTGGTTTTCATATACCAAACCCAGAAAAAAAATGGCCCAAAATCCAGGCTTTTTTTCTGCTTTGTAGGTCAGTTCATGTATATGTTGCCTTAAAAAACACCAAGTACGGTCGATTCTGATCATTGGAAAGTCCTCAAAAACTTCTTCCTCACTGGTATAAGGGGGGCTCACAATTCTACATACTTACAAAGCATGATATTTCCTCTTATGCTTTTTTATTTCCTACAGCACTGAAAAACTCTAACAATTTAGACAATTCATTAGGTTACAAGCCTGGTGTAGACAAATTTATTTTTAATATCAGATAAATTAAATATCATATTAGTATCAGCATGGAAGAACTGCTGCTAGGAGCTGTCACAGAACAGAAGAACTAAGACTGGAAATCTTTTCTGTTCCCTCTGTAAGCACTCTTCGGCACTCCACCAAAAATAATTCAATTTAAATGCAGAGTGATTAAGAGTGGAATGAGGCTGAGGGATGAATGATGACAGAGAGCTTGGTAAGAACAGGAGAGAGAAAGATGACTGTGACTGGAAGCTGGAAAGGGGCAGAGACTGGTTGAGCAGGAGACCTGGGAAAAAGCATAAGTCTGAACTGTTTGGGCAAAGAAGCTGGAAGATGATGATGATGGTCAGAGAGGTGAAAACTATGAAAAAGCACTAAGGGAAACAGATGGAGACATCTGATGGGAAATTGAGGTGCAGAACGGAGCCTGGCTGGCTGAAGAGAGTATAGGCCAAGAAATTGTGAGGAAACGGTGAGGAATCCAAGCAGAGAGACAGGTATAAAAGGGAAGAAGAGCGCACTTGGATACCCACAGCAGCGTGGATAGACTGGCATTCACTGGAGTTAATAAGAGAAACTGAAAAGGCAAAAAAGATTGGAAGGAATGGAAATACAGAACTAGAGTTTTCATACACTTGAAGGAAGCAACTGTTTAGAGTTTTACTGGTGTTTTTCCTGCCACCGTTTGTTCCTTTTTATGTATAGCTATTTTGGGAGAAGGGGATTTCTATTTCTATGTAGGTTCCTAAACCATGTTTGTCACTATAGTAACTGTTGCAAATAGAAGCAGGACTGTTTGCCCTTGGCTGTTGTATATAAGATTCTTTGTCGGACTGATGCTTTAAACCAAAATTAGTCAATTCTAGAACTACTATGCCACAGAATTTTCATAACATTGTATACACATAAACAGAAAATTAATTACAACTTACAATTACACTAATCGTGTAAACAGACTAACCTTGTTATAAATGTTGAGCTGATTTTTATCATATCTGAGCACAGAATCTGCCTAAAAGAGGTCCTCTTTAAGTCTGGTTTGTACTCAACTACCCTCAAACCTCATTCATCACCAACAACAAGCTTTTAAACCTGCAGATACAGTGGTGGAAAGAGGGGTCACGTACCCGCTACTATTTAAAGCACCATCACATTTCTACTGTTTTAGTGAAATAGCCACTCTCAGAATGGCTGTACAAACTCAAAGCTGTTGCTCACACTGAACACCCAACAAGAGCATTACAGGGTAGGATATATGTGAAGCCATTGCTGCTCACAGAAGCAAAGTAATATCACTCAGCTGTTTGGAAATATCTTGCCCTTATAAGAAGCAGATGCCTGTGGCCGAATTGTCACTTTTGGAAAAGCAAGAAGCTCTTTGGCATTGCCTTTTGTCTGGCAAGGTCTTTTACACAAAGCTGCTGCTTCTTGGTCCTAATTCCCACTTCTTTAGGAGCTAGGAGATGTTGTCTTTCACCAAGATGTGGCTTGTCTAAGAGCAGTGACTCAGAGTTCCTAAGTACCACTGGAGACAGAGTTGAGCAGGAGCCATTTTTCTCACAGAACGAAGATCTCACCTCAGAGGCAACAGCTTCTGACTTTCATCCATTTGGCAAAGGGAACTGGGAGGTAAATATTGCTCTTTGTGAGAAGCTTAGCTTCTATTTTCTGTTTAGTTCTGAATTCAGTGATAACAGGAGCCTATGCCAGGCGCAGGGGCAAGCAACTGGTTTGTTCCCATTCTAGGTAACTGCTTCCTTCTTAACAATACACTCAGTGGGAATCAAAAGCCTTCCTCTTGCATAAGCAGCATGATTCTAGAAATATCTTCAATATCTTTACAACATAAAGGTTCCTAAGGAAGGCATAGAATCACAGCCACATTTTTCCATCCACTTTGATCACTAAGATAGAACTTTAGTTGGAATTAAAGTTCTTCATGATTTACATTTATTTAGCTTTTGAATGCCCAGAAGAACATTTTCTCTTACAAACTCTGCTGTCCTGAAAGTGTCAAAGTAGGAAGGTGGGGCTTATCTAAAGCTAGGCATCAGGGTTTAGGAAGTTTTTACAATTGTTTTCTTAAAGTAATGAACTTTTTCCTTCAACAGACACACCTTCAAAGTTTTTTCCTGAGATATCTTTAATAAATAACACTTAATAAGTACTATTTTTGTGACACTTGCTGATGTTAAAACCTTTAAAACCACAGAATACCAGGTTGGAAGGGACCTCAAGGATCATCTGGTCCAAATTTTCGTGGCAAAGGCATGGTCTAGTCAAGATGGCCCAGCATCCTGTCCAGCTGACTCTTAAGTGTTCAGTGTTGGGGAATCCACCACTTCCCTGGGGAGGTGCTGACTCACTCATGTTAGAAACTGACACTGCATTCACAAACAAAACAAGGGCATTTTTTCTGGAACATCACAATGAAGATCTGTGATCCAGAAGACAGATAAATTAGTAACCTTGGTTCCAACTTTGAATACTGCCAGGAAGACTAGTCACAAACCCCAGTGTTTGCAGAGGACACTCAATGGTCATTTTGAAAACCAACTTCCACAAGCAAGGAATTGTAGCAGAAAAACCAACTTGTTCAGGATAAGCAAATACCTTAAGTTTTGAGGCAAGTTCATGAATCTTTGTCATATTTATGTAAGTGTCTTGGAAATACCACAAGGGTTAAAATAAAAAGGTTGTCATCTTGAAATACTTAAAAGCTAAGACACAGGCTCCTCCTAGTGGTAAAACCGGAAGAACTATTCATTTTGTTCTAAGGATCTTCAAGCACTATTTATTATTACTAATTATTCTCAGTTAGTCTTCCATTTGGTTCTTGAAGGTTTAGAAGCCTCCCAGTTCTTACTGCGGCTAAGGAATTCTTACCTAAAGGATCAAAAGAAGTGGGACATGACAAAACACATGCAAATCATGGTAATTATTTTCTTCCTCCAAAGTAAAGTTTATGTACCTCTTAATACTTAGGAGTGATGAAGTGAAGGTAGAAAGGATGGAAGACTGCATTCCAAAAGACTTACGCTTTTACACCAATTTTAAATTGAACCTTCAGATCTGCATTTGATATCCAGAGAACAGTACTGTGTATTTAGTAATGCAAACACTGCATGGTATACCTTTGTCTCAGATGAATATGCTACATTCCCACACTTAGCATAACACCTGCCAAGTCACCATTATCAAGTACAAGAAAGATTTTGTACATTTCAAGTGTCTTCAATTTTGAAGCGATTTAAATTACTCTCACCTAAAGAACAGAAGCCCAGTGTCAGTCCACATGCTGAAGTTGTTACTGATTCTTCCTTGCCACTGAACAGCAAGTGCCATAACTATTTAGCCACATCTGTTCTTTAAAACAAAAATAAATAAAATCTGTCAAAATGGACAGAGGGCCATTTTTATTATCAGGCCCTTTAAGAGTTTTACTCTGGACTGAAGTTTCTTAGCAGTCTAGAGCTTAAAATCATAAATTACATAGAGTGCTGTAAGTCACAGAAATAAAAATACAGCTTCCACAGGGAAAAAAAGCTGTATATAGTAACTGATAGTGTATCTTTAATTATTTTAAAATCTAATCTTCCCCTTATAATTTTAAGTTAACTGGTTTAAATATGCTAATAGGCCTGCTAACATAAGACATACAGTTTAAAAAACAGTATTATATACCTAAGTGGGACCCAGTATTGCAGTAAACAGAACATCTATTGTAGAGCAAAGTGATTTCAGTCTTAACTGTACTTATAATATAGTAGTATCAAGAATACTACAATTGCTAAAAATCCAGATATTGCTGTAAGAAAATTTGCAGTCTCAGAAAAAAATAAAATAAAATAAATACAAAACAGGCTAATTTCAGGGTTTGCCAATTTCAGTTTTGCCTTTATATTAGGAAAGAATGAAGAATCCTTTACATGTTGCTTCTATCTGCATGTGTGCAAAAAAAAATTCATTATTTCAGATGTGTCTGTTTTCCCTATTCATCTTCTTCAGACACTTTTAAAAAAAAACAAAAACAAAAACAAATTACATGGATGTTATGATGGAAGAAAAAAAACAAAACTACTTTCCTGCTTATATGGAACGAAATGTAGATTCTCTGTTTATAGTCTTCTCTTTTTCATTATTTCATAGACATATGATGTATTTTGTATGTAATTACATTAATTTCAGAATAAGCTGCATCAATAGAAAAAGCACAGGAGGATGAAAACCAGTTGCTGGTTGAATGACATTTTATTTTCACATTCAGACAGCTGTACAGTTTCTATAAATAGATGTGGTACTATAATATTTACATCATTTCCTCACCCATTACTCGTGTATTCCATTCAAAATGGTAGATACCCTGACCAAGCCAAACCAGGGTTATTTCTGGGTGCATTTACTCAGAATTCTATGCCAAACCATACAATACATCGGTTTGCATCAGAGCATTTTTTCCAGATGTTTTACATGTAACATTTTCTCTAGACAGTCTCTCCTCCCAGCATCCTAAGAGCTTTCCAGATAAGTGCAGTACAGTTCAAGAACAAAAACAGGATGCATAAAACATTCATATTCAGCCTACTCAAAATAAGGAATGTGATGGATAGTTTTAACTGTGGGAGTTTCATTATATATTAACACAGTTTTTGCAAGATTCCTTGATATGCAGGTAAAGATTGAAAAAAAAGCAATCGCTTGAAAAATTTGGAGGCAGCATAATCCTTTGGGCTTCTGAACATGTTCTGCAGATTGCTATAGAAATTCCTTGTGTATAGTTACAGACCCCAAAAGACAGGGGTCTGCCATGTGCTTCTGCCAATAATGTCTCCAAGTTTTACATTTCCGTACTCATTTTCTAATCCCTGGGTTGTCTACAAATGTTGCCTGAACTCCCATTTGAAAATCCACACAATCCATGAGGTGTCAGGGTTTTTCACAATATACTGCCTTTCCAGTTTCTCTCTCCACTTCTCTTCGCACTTGAGAAGCCGTCATCTCCACAGATGGACTAATTTAATAGCCAAATTTCAATTGTCACCTGATATTTTAAGACTATGGTAGCTAAATTGTTCATCTCTACCAAAAGGGTCTGAAGAACTATGTGACAAGAACTCCATGTTGGTGGGTAAAAATGAACAACACAGAAGGAAAACAATAAAAACACTACATTTAAACAACATGCAGGACCAGACCGCTTCCACTGTGCACATACCAGCGAATCTGAAAGCAGAAGCCTGCAGTTGTAAAGTGATTAATCTGTAACAAGTACCACTAGAAACAAAAAAAACAACCAAACTCAGGCTGTTAGTCATGTTAAGAAAAAAGGAATTCCAAGGAATGGCCAGAGTAGGTCACTCATACCTGGATGCTGATGCTCAAAACTGTCTGATTAACAGCTCATATAAAAACTCCATTAAGGTTGAATTCAGGAGGAGACTGAGCAGTGAAGTCTTAGGTTTTTCTATGGGGAAAGACTTGCAGGGTCAAGTAATCAAGTTCTCATAGTAGACAGTAAAGTGTGCTCCAGGAACTGCAGTAAAAATGGGAGTACTGCACGTCAACGTGCCAAAGGGTAGGTGTTTCCCGGTATCGCAATCAACTGGAAACTGGTCGAGGTGGTTTGCTTTTGTTTTCTGCCTCTTTTCCACGAATAGCAGCCACATAAGAGAAGAGACACAGCACGGAGTAGCAGATCTCATGAGCCTACAAGAATTTAGAAAAAGAGATCACAAAATTCAGATGATTTAGTGTTCTATAAAATCCACTTTTGTATTTTGCTACATGTCTTCCTCCATAGGATAACTACTCTGGCTACAGACAAAATCAGGAAAAAGTGTCCCCTACTACCTTCTAACTGAGATGAATAGATAAGAAAAGCCTTATAACAAATGAAAACCTCCTTTGGGATAAAAACATTAGTTGCTTGATATATGATTATTATAATTTTTAAGAACAGTATGCTAAGCTAGAAAGTTAGCCAGCTGGCTTTATAAAATACATCCTCCATATTTGCTTTTGGTCTGTTGTATGAAGCTACAAGAAATTTTCTAAGAGGGGCTGAAAGAGCTAACTAAAAAGGCTAAAACTAAACATCCAATACTGTACCTTGACTCATGAGATGGTGGTATTCTTCCTTATTCACAACTATATTTTTATGCTCAAAAGTACAAGGACTAATAATCCTTGTAATTTTTAACCAATGCTGATGAATCCATGAACAATACACGCTTTTTTTAAAAAAAAATTAAAAAACCAAAACAAAACACAACCCAACATTACATGTTTCATATGAATACCAAGCAATTTTGCCACTACCTTAAAGCACAGGGTTTCACATAGCATTAGCAAGATTTACAATTATTGCTTTCAACCGATTAAGTGTGCTATTATTTAACAGAAAATCCTCTTTTAGCATGCGACTGGCAGAACAATTCAGTGAAGGTAAGACTTAGACATAGTTTATATCCTAGTTCTAATACTGGCTATTCTGGTGATTTTAAAAGTTCTTGTTCTGTAAATTGACATCTATAATGTTTGTAAAAGTAACATGCATAAAAACATGTTTTGTTGTATTATAGTAGAAGCCAAAATACTTGTGTAAAATATAATTAATTTTCATTAAACAGGTTTTTCTTATTAAAAGATACGGCTATCTGCTTCTTAAATTACATATATTTTAAGCATTTTGTTTCAAACCCATTCCTAGCTTCTTCAAGTAATTTTTCACTCTCTCATCTTGAAGGACTGTGAATTTCCATGCAATTACCAAATATACACACTGCACTTCAGACATAAAATAACTGAAGAAATTTCAGGTCTGATGATAGTCATTGGCTTCTATTTCTTCCTCATAAGCCTGATCATTGAACTATTATGTTTAAAAGTGCTTAGCATCATTATCAACTGCTGGTGTCCAAAAAATGTTATAAAAACTAAACACTAAGCCACAGCAATAACTCACCTATATGGCAGGAATCAATACCTTATACTGTTCTCCTGTATCTCACTGCTCACTTTCATGAGGCAATGGGATTTTTTCATAAACTCAATTAGTAATCATTTTATGCCCAGGAACTAGTCTGCCTTTCCATCTGTCCCGTGGGTTAAGGATTGTGTTTTGCACTGTCTTAAATTTAACAGTTTCACTAATTCTTACTCTGCTAAAGGCCGTGCCAAACCAGCTACCTTGCATCTTTACCTACCTTAACAGAAGAGACTATGCTTTCTGCACTACCTGTGAGTTCCTCTAGTTTTATAAAAACAACAATCACCAAGTTTTGTCATCTTACTTTAACGAAAACTATCATAAAAGTGCAGCTGGTATTTCAGTGCAGTATTAGCATTGCAAATCCTGCAGTCTCAATGTAATTCTTTTTTCCACATGAAAATGTAAAGATACATCCTCTAAAGAACTACCAGAAAGCGTCACAGTTCACTCACCATTGGCGTCTTGTACTTGTGGCTCACCACTTCTTTAGTTTCAGGAACTAAAACCGGACGGGCAAGAGACAAAACAAAAAGTTCAAAAAACGAGAGGAAAAGGGGAAAGAAATAGCACAATGTCCCCATGGGAAAGGGAAGGGATGCACACAGACAGCAGGTGCAGGTACAGGGCACCTCACTATCCCTCACTTCTAGATACTCTTCCTTCTCTTTATTTACATTACATATGTCCTTGAAGATATTGGTAATGTAATAATAAATCACTCAGGTTGGCAAAAATATTTCACTGCTTCTGTTTGGAAAACAATAGTAGATATTTGATGGTTCTTAAAGACTATGGCTTTTCTCATGCTCCGTAGTCGTGCTAGACAGCAAAATATGCTTACTGATAAAATATGCCTAAAGTCTACTACGATAAAACATAAACCAACAATTCCATAGGAATTTGTCAGTATGTGATTCCCAAAGATTTTTTCCTTCAGATGTGTGAATCTGTCTCTGCTGAATAACAGATCTCAAAAGAACTGTTGGACACTCTGTAGTAAGTTAGTGAAATCCATTTAAAAAAAGGAGCTGAGGAAGAAAATTTTCTAAACTGGAAGACTGTTTCCCAGTTCTAATTCAAGAGTTTCTCAAGACATTCTTTCTCCTGTCTTGGATGTGCGTGATGGTATTTACTTAACATGCTCACTGAAAACATTCATTGCTTTTGAGCAAGTTGCCTCGAAATAAAATACTGATTTCAGTTACAAGTATTCTTAAAATACCAGGTTTGCTGATTTCTAGAAGACTTTTTAATATAAAGAGGATTAGTGTACTGATGGGAAAAAAAATAATCCATTATTTAGAAAATTTCATCTTGCTCCCTTGCACTGCCTCAAACTAACAGAAAGGAAACAGGCATAATATAGCTAAAGAAAATTTGCCTTTTGTTCTCATTGTGGAATGCATAAAAACGCAAGCTGTAACCATCCCATTAGTGTGCATTGCATCTGAACTGTGCCTTTGACCTACACTTGGTCTACAAATATTGTTGTGAACAGATACCATGGGAAATCACCAGGAGAGAACAAAGACCACACTAAGAACATACAAATGGCAAATTTAAAATGTTAAGATCAGTGGAATACCAAGACCAACTTTGAATACTTCCCTTCCAGAATAGCTGAAATTTGCCATGGAATTTCTGTGTCACAACAAAAAAATTTAGAAGCAATACAGAAATTAAGCAAAACCAAATCATACCAGGTTCATAGAGGAAGGGTAAATGTTTTATTACACATAATACTAGCGACAAGAAAAGAAACAGAGGCAGATGAGTTCAGTATGAATAACTAGGAAAAGTCCACAACAAAACCTATCCATGCAGATGTCATCTTTTCAACTATGATATGACATGGCTAAACGCTGAAGAGGGAGACGGATCACACTCTAAGGGGCCAAAATGAAGCAGTGCAGACTGGGTTTGAGAAAGCACTCTAAATATAAACCAGTGTCTACTAATTCTTGTATGTCATGGTATTACTAAAAAAATCTAGTGAAAAGTACAGAATATGATTGTAATAAGTAATATAATATTTGTTTAATTTTTCAATTCTCTCTTTTCTTGGAGTTGGCAGTTACATTAAGGACTGAGAAACAAAGGAAGTGCACACCCAGGCTGCACTGCCCCAGTGATACCAGTGACTAGAGTTGAGGAGATAAGGAGGTGCATATCCAAGCTACCTTACCCGTTGGCACCAGATGCTCCAAATTAACTCCATGTCACCAGGGGATAAAGGTGGGAGTGAGGCTGGTGCACAGCCAAATAGGGTAGGACTTTTACAGCTGTGTAAGTCTCACTGCCCACTGGATAACATACAAATGTTCATATACTCTTCAAAAAGCAGGAAGGGAAAGCTGTAAGGACCTTGTGCCATGAGGGAAGGAGAGAAGGGAAGCTGTAAAGTCCTGTATCATAATTGAGAATAGGAAGGAATTGAGAGGGAACAGGAGAGCACCTAGGCAAGGTACTGTCTCCCCACTTCAGTCAGTAAATTGCCTTAAGTAAAGTACTCCTTCACAGTCCTTCCAATAGGGAAAATTCTCCTGAGAGGACTGAGTTAAGAAGAGTAAAAAGAGTGGGTTTGGATTTAAACTCAGAGAAGTCAAAGCGCTACCGCTGCAGAATACAAACGAAAAAAAAAAAAAAAAGAAAAAAAGACTCAGGCCTCAAATTAAGAGATTAGCAGAAGCACTTTTCTTCTAACATTAAAAGTTATTCCTGATGCTGTTGAACTAAGTGGATGAAGGGAGTAAATTATTAAGCACCATCCTGCAGCCTTTGGTCCTGTGAATGAAAATATGGCGCTAGCATACAATGAGTTTAGGGGACATCACTTTACCTGCTGGAGAATGAAGGTTTTCATAGCAGCGGCGGTGAAGGGGCCACAAGAAAGTAAAGCACAAATACACAGCAGTAACTCAAATTTCAGAGGGAAGAGCCTTACATTTCCTCACTTATTTAAATCACTTCCATTTGTGGGCAACAATTACTGAACTTATGCTTTCATCCTGCTCTGAAATCACAATTCCAACTTTCATGCTGCCACCTAACCCCGGCATTAACCCAAACCAACCTTTAGTTTCCTGCTGTGATATCACTAAACTTGGAGCACTCATGCTTGGCAAAATCAAATAAACAAATCTTGCACTGAAGTATTTCCCACTAGACTGGAGTATGCATGCTTATCACTCTCTGCCTTTCTAAGAGGAGACAGTACTTCAGTATACTCCCACTATAATGAATCTGATTGCAGTTTACAACGTTTAACATGGTTAAATAACTTCATTCTTAAGAAGTATATGCAAGTTTTTGCTGAATACTGTTAATTTGCTAATAGTAAACTAACATGTTAATTTCTCTTGAACAGGACAGATTGGCATACTTTCTCATCTTTATAACAATTTAAAAAAAGCAGCTCTGAGGTAGTCTCTCATCTCTGCACAAGAAGAAAGGTTAGCTCCCCTGCAACAACTTTCTTCCTTTCTTCTTTCTCTTTATTAGCTGGATGGCCAAATTGTAAATCTCATTTGGTACATTTAAATTGGTTCTTGTCTGTGACCTCTGTTTTGGGAGGAGGGTATTTTTAATTTAATTGGTTTAATTTCTCAGTTTTTGCTTGTAGTGTCCAACTCCCAGTTTAGTTTTAATTACTTCTTAAAATAACACTTTCATAAGTTTCATATCAGAGTTCTAGCTTTTGCAATAGGCCCTTGATTACAACATTTTCTGTAAAAAACTTTTTCTTACAGTTATTACAGTCATTATTTAGGGGCTAAATACTGTATTACAGAGTCATCAATAGAAGCTGTCAAAGTCAAACACTGTCTTTCTTCTTGTGCAATATAAACAAACTATTCAAATAAACACTTGGGGTTAAAACGTCTCAAGAACTGTTTGAAAATTCATTTCTGATCCAAGTAATTTCTTTTAAGTTAAAGATTTCAGAAGCTGAAGCCATTCTTTAAGCTAATTTTATGGCTTCCGAACTCTCATCTTTGTAAAACTCATCAATAATCTTTTACAGCCTTAAGCAATTTTTCTAAGTAGAAAAGTGAATCATGCCCATCAGGGTGAAAACATGGTATCAAAGGAATGTGCAACCATAAAGTGCAGACAACGTCTGAACATCTGAACTATTAGAAATTCTTCAGGGTTTAAACACACTGATCTGATCATCTGAATAATGAACAACATTTTCAGAAAATGCAAAAAATTGTTCACAAATTCAAATCCCAAACTTCTGGGAGATTGATTTATGGCAAACAACAAGCAAACCGCAATAGTCAGAAAGGCTTTACCATTTGAATACCTTACAACTTTGTATTACCGAAAGGAGACAACACATTAATATGGTCAGACATCAATTTCAGCCATCTCATATTAATTGTCTTTTATATTCTAAGAGAGAATCTCTCAGCCAGAACATTCTATTCACAGCACCAAAGAACAATGACAGTCTTGGTAAAGGGAGGTGCCGATTTAGATTTTGATTAAGAGCCAAAGTATGGATGCTGATCTATTATGAAAAGAAAGTTGTAAATTTTATCTTCTTTTTAAGTGTTTCATACATACACTTAAGACCTAGACAAATACCTCACAGATGGATGGAAGAATAAACCAATATGGGTTTGGGAACTATTTCAACAGAAGTATATGGATCACTCTATCAGAGGGCTGCATCTGAAGTCACTCAGTTTTTAAATACACTAGTTAAGTATGGCATGACTGACACTAACACTGAATAGTAACCCAGAATTTTCCCCAAACTAGACCGATTATATATAATAGCAATAACTGAGCAAAATAACACAAACTCTCTATTTTCCTTAACCTTTACTTTTCCACTCTTTACCAGTCATGCTCTGAAACAAAAACCACAGGATAAATAAAGCGCAACTTGACAAAACACCTTCTGCTCTGTACAAGAAGAATGAAATTCCACATAGAGCAAAGAGGAAACTTCGCAATTAACAGTAATTCTTTGTAATAAAAGCAGTGTGTTGAGAAAGATCAACTATAAGTCCTGCTTAAAAAAGTGGTTTCTCAGATGAAAAAGGAACATACCAAAGAAAATTCCTACACACATCCAAGTTTAACTTGTTTTGTGTGCTTCAGAAGACCCAGAACATCATCTTTGTCTCTTAACAAGAAGCACCTAGGCCGCAAATCTTAATATGCTGAAAACAAATGTGTAAATTTTTATGTTAAATCACCCATCTTTCAGTTAGGCAACCTCTCATGTGCAATCTAATTTCTCTCCCATCTTTGAAACTGCAGTGCAACTCTGAATCTGAAGACTGGAAATTTGAGTTACTGCCATGTGAGTACAGACCTAATATCAAAATAATGTAATTACCAAATTCCTCCAGGACAAAGACTCCTCGCACAGTATTGCACTTTTTAATGTGATTCAGCTCTATGAAAACCTACAAAAATAGGAGGAAAAGTAACAAAATTAGTCAGGTTTGGGTTTTTTTACCATAAAAAACAAAATTAAACAAAAACATCATCACAGCAGATAGAACCTGAAGTGTTGTAGCATACACTACCAGTTCATTTACAATTTAATATATAAATAAAGGGTGAAATAAATATTCAAAAAGACAAACTTGCCACAATGCTAGAAATCAACAAATAACTTAAAAGTGCTAAGAAGCGAAGACAGCAGAAGATGAAGTACCTTCCGCTCCTTGCAGGAGGAGAAAGCATGGAAGAGAAACGAAGGAGTTAGTAACTCTGACATATCCAACATTGCTACCCCTTCAGGCACTCAAATGAGTTATTGCAAAAAGAATACCAACACACCTGAAATACAACAGAAAAGGGGGACGAGAAAAAAGCTGGCTCCCAGATTTGCCACAATTTGTAGCCTCTGATCCATCCCAGTTAGTTTCTGCCCCTCCATGCATCCTCCTCCGGCACAGAGGGCAGGTAAGGGGCACTATACTTCCCACCCTGACACAGATCCAGTAGTCCATTTTAATCCAATGAGGAACCACTAATCTTCCTTCTCCCTGACAGCCTTGTCGTTTAAGATTTTACTACAGTTTATGATGTATAATCTGCATACGTACTCTTGGAACTGTTTCCTTTAACAGTCAGTACCAGTTTTCTGCTTTAAGCAGGATGAGAGTTTAGACCCTTCTCTATTGTTTGCTCACTTCACATGTGGCTGCTGCCAGCTGAGAAGTCACTTAGAAAACAAACCTGCTTTAAACTTACGTTTTACATACGTGAACCCCAAAAGACAAAATAGTTGAACTACACGACTAGGTTTTTCAGTCTAGAACGTAGATGCCAAGATTGCATGAATAAGCAAGTTCTTCTGAGCATAATGAGTGCGTTCAACATCCAATCTATTTCAAGATACAAACCAGTCCCTTCTTATACACATATCTCCAAAAGGGTCAGAGTCAGTACACAGACATAAGAAGCTGTAGAAAGTACTATAAGGAATCAATTCCATATTCCAGTTTCTAATACACTTGCTTTTTCAAGGCAAGAGAAACACTAAGAGTAACATTGCCCTAACATTCAGAGTAAGTCTATGTCCAATACCTTAGAGAGACTCTTGCAAGACTATATTACAATAGTCTGGATTGATACTTTCTGTATCAGTATACACTTACGACACCATGATCTCCAGACCTTTTAAAAGAAATGTTACTAGAGAAACTTTATTGTCTTGGAAAAAAGGGAAAGGAAAACGCTGCAGCCCTCTTGAATACAGTATTAGCAACATCCACGTAATCACAGATGATATGCTACTCAAGAAAGGCAAAAGGCAACACCAAAAATCGTTGTGCTTTTTTTAAAGAAACAGGCTTATCTGTATCAATAGAGATCAGTAAATGCACCATACATCTGAGAGAAGTCAGGTTGATGTTCAAGTCAAAGGGGTTTTATTATTATTTTTATTAGCAGAGAACTAACAAACAGACCCAGGATATTTTTCGCTCAATGTAAAAAACTAAACCTCCACTTACTTAATCAGAAAATCTGAAGCTTGCTTTCTGCTTACATTCAAGCACTCAAGGGAAAGGAGACTCAATACCATCTTTTTTGTTTGCCTGTTTTCGCCCGTGTTCTGTATTAGTTTAACTGGTCAAAAAACATTTTATTTTTTGAGGAATAGTTACAGAGTAAACATGTCAATAACAGAACACTTTCTTCATTTCATTTTTCTGTAATATTTTCTGTGAAAAGTTTTTGCTAGTAGTCTAAAGTACAAAATTCAGAAACTCAAATGTGAAGGTGAAACATTGATTTTTTTTTTTTTAATCTGGTAACAGTAAAGCTGCCTAAAAGACTTGACTGCCCCACGTGCTCATGATCATAAGTATAATGTTAAGGAGTGCTGCATTTCCACAAGAATTATGAGCAAGATGAGGATTTATCAAGTTTGTCACAGTTACAGTAAGTTATCCATTTTCAGAAGACATATGAGTTGATGGGCAATTTCTTGCTATATTGTTTAAGGAACAGAGATGCTCTCCCTCTCACTCAATCAGAAAACAAGCGTAAAGGAAATAAGTTACTTACCCTAGGGAAACTGTGGTTCTTCAAGACAGAGCATTCAGTGTGGATCCTACTGTAGACGGGCCTGTGCCTGCTGCATGTTATTAAACTTCAATCTATTTTTGACACAGATCAATTCATATCGGGGACAGAGTTACTTAGTCCCAATATTATAACAGAATTTGTAGATGTAAACTCAGAATAATCTGCCAATGCCACAAGTATACTTGATTCCTCCCTATTCCAAAGGACTTCCCTGACCTGCTATGCACAGACAGACTTGAACATATTATCCTTCTTAAACCTATGTGCGCTGCCAGCCTGATGAGCTAATTTGTGAATGCTAAAGACAACTATCACGTGTCAATAACAGGTTGGCCCACCATGCATCTAAGGCATTTCCTGAGGAATTCACAAGGTGGTAAGAAAGTATATGCACTGCAAATCAAGAGCCTTCAAAAACATGTTTCATGACAGCAAGCACCATTCTAACACTGAAGCAGTATGCTCAGTCTTCTCAGGTAGGACAGAATAGACTCCGTTTGTCTTTTTTTTTTTTAAAAAAAAAAAAGAAAAAGTGGAAACCCCTCCTTCCTATGTTCTAAATGAATTATCGCTATGATGTCCAACCAAGCAGAGCAACAGAAATCCCTTCAGTTGCTGCATTGCTGAAAAGAGTACTTGGAAAGAGGGCCAAGAACAGGGCCTGTATATGGAGTAAGGAAAGGAAGATGAAGAGAAAGCTGTGCCTGATGAGGTCCTGTAGGCATTTGCTGGTAAGTAGCCCCATCCAAACCCAACAGAAAAAGCCATTTTCAACACAGAGATATGGCTGTAGGATTCTGGTTTTAATCATGCTCATATACATATTCTGAAATCAGCTGCCTTAGGGAGCAATTCATACAATTTATATGAATATTGGAAAGGACAATTCATCTAGAATAGAAGCCCTTTTATCAAGAACGCAAACTGGTGGATGAGTGTTAGAATAAGAATGCAAACATCCTTTAGCTCCACAGATTATGAAATTGGAGGAGGGTTTTTTTGTATGGTTCAACTAGCAGGAATCCTTTACATCATTGCTACAGTTGTCCATTCTATACAGACCCTCAAATGGCAGACCTTTGATATCTGTCTAGACACTTTGTTTTGAGAAGGAAAACAAAGATATGTCTTCAGTCCACTAAACGGTATGGAGTGCCCTTGCCAGCTGGCAATGTAAATCTAACAGACCGAGAGTTACATATATTGAATAAATGAAGTGTATTTTCTAGACGTGTACTTGTTTCAATATCCATCTTAACTAATGGAAACTCATCTGGCTACAGCCTCATTGGAGAAGTGATGAAGAGGAGAAATAATCTTTCAGGTGGGGAAGACAGCTGGCATACTTCCTGGGTTTGACCTGCACAGACTGTCTTCCAGAAAAGATGTAGTAATTTTCATCAAAGGCAGCAAATTAGAACACCATTCTCTGTAAGGAAGGATATGATAAAGCTAGAACTCTAGAAGCGCTTGGTGGTAGCACGGGACTGTGCTACACCTGTGGTACAAAACTGAACTCCTTATGGTCCTGATAGTCATATAATAACAATCAGTACTAGGTTTCCCTAAGGTTTCTCTCAGAATGTCATTCCTGTCTTGGGGGGCGCGGGGTGGGGAGGCTTTGAATTTAAGAACAAGGGTACGTTCTAGGATTTGGAGTTTTTCTTTTGGACAGATGCATATGTGCTCACTGTGTGTTTAACACTTAAGAAACCATGACGATGCTGATAATGTGGCAATGTCGTGGTTTGAGGTAAAGCAGAACCAATTTTCTTTTCAGTAATTTTACTTTTCAGTTGTTTGTTCTAACTGAACCATACTCTCTTGAAATTAACGGCCTATTTTTCAGACAGTGTGTACTTCTAACAGATAATGCCTAATGTTCACAGTTAATACTGACTGCAAATGCATATACGCCTGGCTTCATTTATGAAAGAGTCATCTCCATAGAGTGTTCAAGAAATCAGCGTTTTGAGCTCAACATTGTTTTTGACTTCTGGCAGAAGAAGAAAAAGGAGAAGCAAACAGAACATTCCCTATGGTGTATCCTTACCTTAGGACAAAGTAAGTTCTATTACGTCCATCTCTAATGATACCAAACTGTTGCCAGGACTTTTTTTGCCAGGACTGTTTCAAAGGCTTTAGACCTGCCATTTCCAATAACTACAAAAATTCATTCTGTACTACTGATGCGTTCCTCTTGTAGTTCCCTGTATTTCAGCACAGCCAACAAAAAGTTAAAAGCTATAACTAAGTCAGGTAGACTGTTCCATCACAGAGCAGGTTTCAAATACTACAGCAGGTCAGCTGTAGTCCAGATTCTACACTGGTAATAGACAGGAAGAAAACTGAAGGAGGTTCACAACTCTCCACTCCTTATACTGGCACATATGAACTTGAAGAGGCACATGGTGCTGCTGTGACCTTGGGAGAAGCATTAAAAAGATTCTGAGCGTGTGTGTTTGAGATGCATGTGCACTTCCCGTGGGATCTACACTGATGTATCTTCAAAGAAGAACAAAGCTTGTGTGGGGAAAAAAGTCTAGTCAGGAGGAAAGGAAAGGAAAAAACACTCCACAGAGGACTGACAGCAGCTTTTCTTTCTCTCTCTCTCTCACACACACTCTCTCCCCCCTGAAAATTGATTCTACTGTCTAGCATAGCATGCATTTGATATTATACGCAAAACAAAAAACACAAAGCAAAATAAAAAACAAGGATCAAAAGAAGCAACAGAAACAACATCCAGAGAAAGGAAGAAATGACAATTCTAGTTGTGTTTCCTCTATGCCCACAAGATCTGCTATTTGGAAGGAAAAAAGAATCAGTAACTTTTTCCTAATTTTTGTGAATTACGGCAAGAGCCACTTTTCCATTTTATTTTCATACTAAATTCCACAGATACTTTCTCAAGTTTTAAAACAAGACATTAAATATGATGCAGAAGGTTGTGCTCTGTACCTGCAATATTCAAACACTGTATCTTTAGGTTAACTGCTTATGCCATCAGGATATGTTCACAGTGTGATGCATTATGGCAGTTTAGATTACTATTGATCACTTTTTCTGTCCCTTAATACACTGCCTACTATTTGTTTTGTGCTTAGACAATTCAGACCACCAGAAACAAGAAGCTGAAACCTGTATAAAAGTTTTTATTCAGTTGATTATAGTTTTCCTGAGGATACTTGATTTCAGTGTATTTTTACATACATATATATGAATTTATATAAGCATGTATGTTTGTGTATAAATATACATATGCTTTTGTACCCCCATCAAGCTATCCCTTGTCCTTGTTGATAGTCTGGGAAGAGGAAACACATATACAGGCGTGCTGCAAAAAGCTTCATGCTCACAGTCTTCTCATAGATCTCCCTCATACCTGACTGTGCATAAATTTCAGGTTAATTCCTTCCAGCGTGACCTGAAGAAGACCTCCTTCACCAGTTTTCATATCCTGCACAGGGAACTCGCCACCCAACTCAGGGCCTGTGATATGTTAATTAACAAAAAAAAAAAAAAAAAAGAAAAACAAACAAACAAAAATATCCAGACCGAGAGAGAAAGAATGAACACAAAGCAGCCAACTAAGTCATGATATGTGGAAGGGAAATATAAAACAATCAGAATATAATTTCTATTTGATGTGCATAACGAGAGGACACTACTAAGAATAGTAGGGAGCAGCATTTCAGTGGAGTCCACTCACTAATGACAGCCTTCTGAGAACCACCAGACTTTTAAGTATTGTAACAAATTTCATCCTGCTTACACAAATACATTGATGTCAGCTCAGTCTGTATTTATTGTAGTTCATATTGGGGTTTTGTTAGTTTGTTTTAAATGCCATGTTTCATTTCTGCATGGTAAGACACTGCAATTAACTGACAGCACAGTCTTAAGTTCAAACACATAAGCAAGCACAAACAGGCTTGCATTTGTGAGCTTGATGTTTTTGTATGGCATTGTTTTACGCATTCAGAAATGAAAAAGTCAACACAGTTACAACAATGACAATTTAACAGAGGGCATTAATAGATGCAATCTAGGTATTTTCATCTACTCTTTTGCATCATTCAGTTCAGCAAGAAGATGCTTTCTTATAATGACTTCTAAAACTTTATCATTTGTGCAGAACCGCTGAACTCTGGAGAATGGCTTTTAAACACATTTTTAATACTACATTATTGCCCAATTCTTAAAATAGCTTTCAAAGACACTTTTGCCTCCTGTACCCTCAGGAAAAGTCCAGTCCTTCCTCCCCCACCTCAAATTAAGCTGGACTAATGGTAGGAGGAAGAAAATGGTGGCTCTTCCAAGCTCCAACAGCTAGTTGAGGGCTGAACGCTTAGGATGCTAGATTTAAACACAAGTTGTTTTCTCAGTCATGCTGATGACAGTTATGAGTACAAAATGTAGATCCCTCAGATTTGGCATTAAGACACACCTAAAACAGGCTTGTACCTCAAAGCATGGCTCCCAAAGTTCTAGAATCTACTTAAAAAAAAAAAAAAAAGAAACAGTTGCCACAAAAATAAAACTTGAAAACACAAAACCATGGTGATGTTACCCTGAACCTGCAAACAGACTTCAGCAAGGGAGAAACAACCATCTTATGAAGGTGTAAAGTAAGCCACCTTCATGTTTAGTACCCAGGTACACACAGCACCTGCTGCTCTGGGGACTAAGAAAAATGGAAAATTGCCTTCCCAAGAACTTGATCTCCCAAAACTGCAAATCCACTTTTCTAGCACTTTTTTGACTCAATAGGAAAATGAAAGGGGTGTTTTCCAAGAAAAGTTTCACCAGTATAATTACATATCCTGTCCAAGATGATGATGCAAAACTAAGAAGAGTGTCTGCACTGCAGAAGTTACACTGATATATGGACATTGGGTTAACTGCACCTTTTACTTGCAGTATTTTCCAATATAGAAAAGGTTTGTGCACTGGAAGTCTACAGAAAGCTGCAGAGTGATCACTGTAGATTCACTAACACAAACAAGCACATTTATTAGCCTCCATTTTCAACACAAAATGGACAAAATAGTTCTATTTCTCAATCAGAAATATAAGGAGTAGCTAGCCAACCATGAAGAGAAAGGGTAGCTGAAGTTTCACAGTTTTTTCTAGCTATCATTTTACTGGTAGCTAGTCCTCCTTACATGCAACTCTTCTTTATACACGTGTTCCGGTTTTGTTTGTATTTACAGTGAAGTATATAGGGGCAAGCTAATGATACCACTAAGTCTGCTATGTACACACGGATGTACAAAGCTACTCTAAATTTTCCAAGTAAAAGGAGATTATGTTCAAAGAAGTTATTGGTTAAAAAAAAAATAATTGTTGATTGCAGATTAAACAACAAATGTTCCCAACAAGCAAAATCTTGTACCTGGTTTAATGCTTTGCTGTCTTGCTGCTGCTCGCTCCATACTGTCTTTTACACAGTAGTATAACTCCCGACACTAACATATAAAAGAGTAATACAATGTTATTTTTCCAAATTATTAAGGGAAAAGAACAGCAAGATTCTAACATTCTACAAAAAGAACAAGACCCATGTGGTGCATAACAAAAAGCCTATGAAAGTTCAACCACAGCTAATTACTAGGTGGTATTTATATTTATTTTTCAAGTTGACAATGAAACTATTTCGTATCATTTCGTAGCACAAGCTAGTGGAGAGTTCATGGCTTGGCACGTGCTCATGAGCAATCTAACCAAGTTTACTCAGTTTCCTAGAGCAGAAACAGCGTCAAAACAATACTACAATCTCCCTCTTGCTTTTGGCTTCCAGCAACTAATGTTACTGGTCATGCTTATACAATCCATGAATATCCTTACGCTATATTCTTCCATTCATCTTCCTCCAGCTCCCCTCTCTAGTATCAAATAATAGTTAAGCCATAATCTCAGAGTACAATTTAAGAAAGTGTTCTATCAGAAGCCCACCATACACGTAATTAATTTTCCAAGTAACTTCTGTAGCACACTGCTTATGTCCCTCCTCCCATTTGTATTCACACCTGCATCATTATGACCTGGTCTGTGTAAAATGAATTTTTTGAAGTAGAAATCTAATCCTTTTATATATCTCAGAGATGATAACCTTTTGATATATTGCTTGCATTCACAAATCTTTTCCTCTTGTTTGCTGGTCATTGTGTAGGAATTACTGGAGTTCTAACAGTTACCAGAGTTTTCCTAGTAGGTTTAAGCTATTTCTTTATATTTGCAATTAATCATAAGGAGAAGAAAAGGGCTTTCATATTAGTGGAGAACGTAGGCATAGATGAAATAAAAATCAAACATGAGTCCATGGAGAAAATTTTTTTATCTATTCAATCAGTTTGGGTTTGTCACTAAAAATGACACAATTAACTTAATTCTTAAAACATGGTTTTATTTAGTTTTTCCCCTATGAATCTACCACAATATTTTTACTCCCTTTATAAGCCTCACACAATATTTAGTTATATTGATGCTTTCCTTCTTCCAACTGAAAAAAAAAACCAAGTAAAAGCAACACATTTAATGTCTTAAGTTACATCCTGCTGTACTACTGTCGTCAGCTTCAGCAGTCAGTGCTGTTAAACAGCCATTGCAGTTCAGTATCCAGTGCTGAAGAGAGAATGCTATTTTTTGATTAAACATGGAATATGACACACCAAGGATTTGCTTGTTCTATGCAGTTTTCCCTCAGTATTGCACGTATTAAACAATGTGTGTACCTTCTTTGTGTAAAACTTGTTCAGTTGTGTCTCCTGACCGTTCCTTCGCCAAAGGCACAGCACTTTTGTTTTGGGACAGTAAGTCATGTTGATGAGTTTCTCATACCACCAACGTTCATACACAGTTCCAATGTTGCTCCTCAGCACAATGCAATCATCACACACCTGGGACCACACAATATTACATAAGATTTCTAATATTATTTATTGAATTTTCTAGTTGCATTAATATTAATTATTCTTGTCTCTACCTCCATGAAAAATATGTCTCCTGTTGTGTCTGTCCCAGCATGTACTACAAAAGTCTGCTTCTTGATGTGGCGGCTACCACTGGGTCTCACAGGAAGTTCCCGTCCATTCTAGAGAAAAAAAAATATTCAATCGTTAATGAACTTGGAAAGCAATTTCTCCTGATCTATGGAAAAAAGTCCATCAAGTGACACTAGAAGCATTTTCAGCAAATGAAAGAAAAAAGTATATTTAACACAGCTGACTGAAGGCAATTTTGGACAAAGCCTCAAGTAAGATACTCTATTAAAGTTTAGTTTCAACAAGTGCAACTATAAGTTATCACAGCACGCAACAACATTCATGCTGGTACCATACTCAGTATGGGATAGTCAGGGGCCTGGGTTTCGGTAACATTGCAGTAAACTGGTCTGCTTTTTTCCAATTAATTATAAGATAATTTTGTGTCCTTTCTATGTAGAAAACTAAGTTCCAAATGTAAAAATGCTCTGAAAAATTAGCTTCAAAAGGGCCTAACTTGCATCCAACCTGGTGATGGCTGTGTTAAAATCTGACTAGTTTTATTAAGTGTTAACCTATATTCTTAACGAGCATTACAGGATGTAAGGTTTATTCTGCACAGCAGCTGATAGTGGAAACAATTTGTATAGAAACTGATTGCTACAAGTCTTATAATGACCTGGAAACCCATGGAAAACTAAACATTTGTTACAGCCATGGGAAGAATAAAGGTTCCCACCCACAAAAGTGATACTAAGAAAACATTTGAGTTGCACAGAACTGTGCTACTGAAGTGTCATGTTTATACATATTTGTATTGCAGTTCTAATTGATAACTGTGTAACATTATAATATTATAAACAGGGTCATACAATCACAGTCTTTATTCTAAACATATGAAGGCAGTATTTAATAATTCAATTTAATTATTTTTAATATTTTTAAATTAGTGTTGCAGAGCACTTATAGAAGAATTTTCAGGTAATTTTTTTCCTCCACTGTAGCTCCCACAGATATATCACTCATCACTGCTTTACTTACCAGATTGGCAAGCTTGTCTAGAATATCATTTATTTGCTGGCTGTGCACCAATCCAATATGTGATTTTCCCATTAGACGCCGTACCTTTTTCCGAATATCATTCTTGTTCACCTAGAAAGCAGATATAAAGACAGTTACATCATCGTTATTCACAGGCAGCAACACCTATCTCCCAAAATCAATATATCTTGGTTTTCATTGCTAAAAGAGCGAAACAACTGATCTCCAGCTCAGTCATGGGCCTCTTTAGCCCAGCAGTAGAAGCAGAAGTTGCACGTACACCACCTTTTCCAGCTACTGGACAAGTGATAACTGTGCACAACAGATTTCTTGCCTACTCTTGCACAACAGAGCAGCAATTCTGCTACCCTCCACTTCCAATTACTGACATCAAAGGCCTCAGTTCTCCATGTTGCGACTTATGTGATGGGTCCCATCTGCCAAGCTAGCTTCTCCAACTCTTCCACTGCAAGGAGTTGATTTAGTCAACTGGGGAGCCCTCAACACAAGAAATATTACCACAAAGGCGTGTTATCTTTCAGGATTCTCACTCTTTCACAGTCTGTTTCCTGATCACTAGGCCATGGCTCTAAAACATTTCCAAGTGGTCCTCAAAACAGCAGCAGGTTCCTCCCGAAGATGAGCTGCAGGGAAGCTCAGAAGCGAAACGTTTCTGCCCCAGGTGCCATTTCAAAAGGCTATCATGAATGCCAGCCCATTGATACGAAAGGCTTCAAGACAGTACACTCAAGCTTGAGTGCTGACTTCAAGCTAGACTGGACATTCTTTTACCTTAATGCTATGGAGCATACAAAACAAACTCAACCTGCTTCCTTCCACTGGCAAGAATTCTTTGCACTTGAAAGAAAGCATTTTTTGAGATTTTTTTTTTAAGGTAAAAACTACTAGGCTCTGCTACCCCAAAACAAAACATAAATTAAAATACCAAGGTGTTGCGCTTGGAGGATTATGCTTCCCTTGATAGCTCAAAAGAGTTCACCTCTCTAGTAAAAGAAGTCCTTCCAACTTAGCAGTTTCTACTAGAAGCTGCCCTAAGATGAGATACCATGGTACAGTCTTTAGTCTCTTAAAGCCTTCGCTCTAACTGCTTGGAAAAAATCCTATATGCAAATAATATATACCAAATTCTAGATCCACCACCCTTTATCCCAAAACTCATAGTTAGGGGAAACAAAGCAACCACAACAATAACAAAAAAATCCAACACCCGACAACCCTTCTTTTGCTCAGTTCTTCATCCCATCCTCGCTCTTGAGCATCTCCGAAGATGCACTGAAAGAAATAGTATTTTTATCACAACTCTGGATCCCCTGTATTCCCTTTTCACCTATAACGCATAGGCCCAGAGTGACACCATTTCCAAAGGCATAATATCCTGTTTGCCTCCTTATCCCTTTCCACTAGAAAACTGTTTTCTTGGAGATCTGGTGATTTTCACCACACCAAAAGACACTCTTTCCCTCTGGGACTAGCTCTATCAACATCTCTCATGAGTCAGCCTTTTGAAACCATCATTATTTGTTCTCCTCACTTGCATCCTGTGATGAAAGTAACTGCACTGGTTATTATTACTTCTACTTTAAGTATTGCAGGGATGCAAGTCCTAATGGATAAATCCCAGAGTTGTCTTCTGAAATAAACTCATTCCAAATATACTCAAATTCCATCTTAAAACTTACCCTCACATTTCATTTATATGAGGAAAAAATCAATATCTTCTTTCTCTCTCCCCACTCCCTTACTGTCAAGCTGTTACACCGGACGACATACTGCATCAAATCTGTTACAGGTAAAACCATGCACCTAAGCCCGTTCTAAACATGACAAAAATTTTAGAAGATTGATTTTCCAGTGACTCTGAGGGAGGATTTGGATTATCTAAGAAATTATTCAGACTAAAAGAAAGATATTGCTAGTAGCCACCTGCAGCATTAAGGTGCATACGTGCAGCTCACTGAATGAGATAAAAAGAGTTGCTTGCTAGTCACAGCAAATTTCATCTTGAGTTATTGATACACATATTCACAATCTGCCCAACGTTCTTTTACCTCTGACTTCCCTAATAAGATTTGGAATATGCAGCTGTGAGGAAATCAGATTAGAAGATGATCTCTACTTAATTTATAACCCACACTCTTGATAATAAGCATGTCCTCTAGAGGTACTAGTAGGGCTAAAAAACCTTATATTTTAATTCGCAGTGTATATGCATACCCATGGCCTAGAACTGCGTAAACTCAGACAACATAGCTCAAAGAATTTCTAGGTACTGAAGCAACTTTTTCATTAAGATCAGGAGATGTTTTATAACTTTCTTTTATACCTCGCTGTTGTGAGCACTGTGAACAGAGATGTATGGTTTCAAGACAACACCAACAAGATATACTGCTTAACTCTGAGCAGTGATCTATTTAAAAAGAAAAAGAAGTCACCTTTATCATAAGCATATAAGCAATCATATTATGCAGCAGTGTAGCCAGCAAGCGGTCCTCATCATCCTCCAAACGCTTTCGATCATGTTCTCCCAGGGAAAGATACCTGCAAGAAGAGCTAAATCTGAAGCAGACTCACAGGCATTCTTCATCCAATTCACTAAAGCACTAGCAGAGGACAGAGCACTACTTGTAAAGACTATGGCAAATAAAACCTCCAAAATGGGCATTTTCCAGTAAAACGCTGTGATCACTAATTAAACATTTCCATTAATTATTAACTAGTTGAAGTAAATAACATCTGCTCAATGGGAACGTTCTCAGTGGTCTGCTGCGCTTATCCATTTCCTCTTTTCTGCAGTTGCAGCTCCATGACAACTACAGCTGCCAGAAGAGGAACATACAACTCAGTACAGGAGCTACTGGCCTTTACAGCTTAAATGCATCTGCAAGGCAGAAGTAAACTGATGAAGGAAGCGCATAGGCACTCTCTTTTTCCAGTAAGGTAGGTAATTTGTGGAAAAGGAAACAGTTTTCAAACTAGCACCCACAAACTAGTTCTTATTTTGGCTACCAGATCCCATGTTACATGACAGCATGGGTGTAGGCAGTACAGCTGCAGGTGGCAAACAGAACAGAGAATGACCAGATATTAACAGAGCTGAGAAAAAAAAAAAAACAAGCACATAGTGAAGATTGACATCTTGGAAGCAGTCTAGTTTTAAGCAACCACGCAGCTATTTCTAGAGAGTGGTTCCCTCATGAGGTTTTTTTGTTTGTTTATTTTAACAACAAAGTGTAAAGTAAAAACACCTATAAGTGATTTGGCATTTTTAGAAGGTTCAAAATGCAGCTTCTGAAGACATTTAATTCTTCCGTGTTATGTCAACACACTTTATTCCAGAATATAGTCATCTTGCCACAGAAATCTCTCGCTTTATTACCGATCTAGTCTATTCCATCTATTCATACTGTGGTTATGCTTATATTACCCATTTCTCTGGAAATACCACCTCTCCAATAGAGTTAAAACAATATACCTCACAAATGAAGGTAGTATTTCAGTATCAGGAGATACCGGGTAGCACAGAGACAGAAGGCTCACTTTGGAACAGTCAGGTATACTAACAAGGTGTACAAAGTGACTATAACATGTTCAGCAGAAATAATTATCTTTTTTTTTTTTTTTTTACTGTTTCAGCCTCAGGTGACAGACACAATGAGGAGAAAAGAGTTCTACTAAAGAACTTTACCTGTCAATCATCTCCTGAGGTCCCTGGTCCATCCCCATTCCTTCCCTCTCTAACATCACAGCATCCAAAAAAGCATCTTCCCAGAACTGCATCTGGTCCCACAAAGTTGAACGCTCTTTGCCTATGCAATGTATACAAAAATTGAGCATTTATTCCATTTACTCCAGTCAAATACTTTAACTCCTGTTCCTTCCCACTCCTTGAAAATACCGTAAGCGAACACACAATTAATCCATATTAAAAAAAATAATTTACTTTTAAACCACAAGCAATATCACAAGTGAAAAAAAGTGTAAAAGAGATGACAAGACGTATCTCTCATTCTAATTCATGGCATCATCTTTTGAAATCCTTACACAAAAGTACCTCTCATCCCTATTCTTTAAGGAGTACATCTTCTTCCATATACTGTTAACACTGCCCAAAAGAGACAGGAATATCTCACACAAACACAGATCACGGCAAACACACAGAGAAGTGGAAAGATAAGATCATTACTCATAGAGAAGGTTTCCATTGCAGCATCCTCTAACTGGTCCCAGACAGATCCTTTATCCCTACCTGCTCCATTCCAAGCAGGTAGGAATGATAAATGGAAAGGATGAAAAACACAGAAAAAGAGAGCTCTTGATTAACAGCAAGTCCAGATGAAATACATTTCAAAAAAGCCAATATACTTCTAATTCAAGGATACACTCGAAGGCCATTAGTATTCTGAGTTTAGTACCCCTCTGTCCAATGACTTCAGCGGAAGGATCTTTTTTCAAGGTGAGTGACACATTTTAGCCTTCCATGCACAGCTAAGTAAGTTCCTTTTCCCCTTTTTCCAACAGTTTAAAGAATTCATATTAAAGAATAGCAAGAGACTTGGACAAACTACATTTTATGCAAACTACACCACTCACACCTGTCTCCTCCTACTATTACTCAATCTCTCCAGCAAATCTTTGACTTTACTCTGAATGGCCTGATCACCCTCCAATTCTACCAGTATGGACAATAGTAAGCAGTTAAAAACAGACTCTGGGAACGTAAAAATTCTAGTCTGCCCCAGACACAACTCCACCTGAACTTCACCCTAAAAGATCCCCTCCCCACAAAAAAAAAAACAAACAGTTTACCCAGAAGTCCTTCATAGAGGTAGACACGTTGGTTCCCATCCTCTGGACCTCTCCCTGGAGTACTACCTTTGCCATCCTTCACACTCTGCTTCAGGTTGTGAGACTTCGCCTGAAAATAATACAAGAGGTGTCAGACAATTTAACCCTGTGCCCTGCAGCACTGTTTCTTGCAGTCCACCGCTGTGCTTAACAGATACAGTTTGCAAGCTATACTTCATGGATGCTTCTCCCACAAATGTTCACAAAACAAATAAATTACTCTGTTCAAAGAGCAAGGTCTTAAAAGTCTACAGGCACTTAAAAGTCTACAGTCAGGCAAAGGAAAAACAAAGACACAGGTAGAGAAATCAAAACACAGAGAAAGCAAAATGCTTCCCTGAAGGAAAACTGAGACAAAACAAAAAATGCAAATCCCAGACTAAAGGAAAGAACAGTTAAACCTCTTCTGTCACCCCCAAATTTCATGCTTATGCAGTAAGTTTGCCCAAAGTCTAATAGTAAATCTTTCCCACTGTTAAGGAAATAGCTGAATAGCACGGTCATTGTACAGACTGTGAGGAATGGACGAAGAAATACACAGCCTTCTCAGGACTACACAGAAAGTGAATATTCACAAGCAGAATAAGATTACCTGAGCTCTCTCTCACATCCAGACCTTATAGGTTTTTCTTGCATTTACCATGTGAGATGTGAACCTAGTATTCTCAAAGAATGATGTATTGCACAGGAAATGAATTATCGGTAGGTGGATCCATGCAATATTAAAATATTAAAGATGTAATTTTGTACATCATTGCTGATTAATAGAATAGAATCCCTTAGAATAGAATCGCCTTAGAATAGAATCAGAGATCCTCTTCCACACATGCACACACATTGGAATGATTACTGTATGAGATTTAATTTAAAAAAAAAGAAAAGAAAAAGAAAAAAGGAAATCTGCAATGCCCTTACAAAGATAGAGCTAGTAGCAGAGTTTGTCTCAATTTCACTGTCTGACACAGTGCCTCTGGATCCTGTCAAATTGCCACCATTTTCCACACTTGGGCCATCACCAGCATTGCTACTCAAGTCACTGTCTGCGCCTAATGTCTCTCCAGAACTGTTACTAACCTGTGGAGAAAAATAAAGCAGTTAACTTCAATAAACAAAGACACTGTGAAAAGAAAAGTTGTAAAATGTTTCTTCTTAAGGCACAAAATAAGAAGCAGTACAATTGAAGGCCACATTTGCCTTCTCTCCTTCAGTAACATTATCTTTTAATCAAATCCTACTCTGCAGAAAAAGAAGACAGACTCAAAAAGCCCTTCAGAATAATCACAGAACTGTTCAGGTTGGAAGGGATCTGTTAGACGAGCCCCCCTGCTCAAGCAGGGTCAGCTAGAGTATGTTGCTGAAGACCATGTTCAGTCAAGGTTTTTAAAATCTCTACAGATGGAGAATCCACAACCTCTCTGGGCAAATTGCTCCAGTGTTTGAGCCCCCTCAAACTAAGAAAGTGTTTTCTTGTGTTCAGATGGAATTTCCTGTGCTTTAATTTTAGTATTGACTGCCTCTTGTCCTGCCAGTGGGTATCACTGAGAAGAGCCTGGCTCCCTTGCCTCCATTCCCTCCCATCAGGTATTTATACCCATTGATAAGATATCCCCCCCCGAGCCTTCTCTTCTCCAGGCTGAAGAGTCTCCGCTCTCTCTCAGTCTCTCCTCTCACAAAAGATACTCCAGTCCCTTAATCATCTTTGTGGCCCTGAGCTGGACTCACTCCAGTAAGTCCTCATCTTTCTTGGACTGGGGAGCCCAGAACTAGACATAATACTCCAGATTCAGCTTCACCAGCGCTGGGTAAAACTGAAAGATCACCTCCCTCGACCCGCTGACAATGCTCTTCCTCATACAGCCCAGAATACCATTGTGTTTTTTTCTGCCATGAGGGTGCATTGCTGGCTCATGGTCAGCTTGTTGTCCACCACGACCCAAGGTCCTTCCAAACAAAGCTGCTTTCCAGCCAGTCAGCCCCCAATGTGTACTGATGCCTGGGGTTGTTCCCTCCCCAGATGTAGGACATGGCATTTTGTCCTTGTTGAACTTCATAGATTTCTCTCTGCCCAGTTCTCCAGCCTGTTGAGGTCCCTCTGAACGGTAGCACAACCATCTCGTGAGTCAGTCGTTCCTCGCAGTTTTTTTTTTTTTATCATCTGCAAACTTGCTCTGTACTGTCATCCAGGTCATCAAGGGAAGATGTCGAACAGTATTGGCCCCAGTACTGACCCCAGGGGTATATCACTAGTGACTTGTCTCCAGCTGGACTTTGTGCCACTGACCACGACCCTCTGAGCCTAGTCGTTCAGCCAGTTTTCAGTCCACCCCACTGTCCACTTACCTAATCCATACTTTGTCAGCTTGCCTACATTACAGGAGACAGTGTCGAAAGCTTTACAGAAGTTGAGGCAAACAACATCTGCTTCTTTCCTCTCACCCACCAAGCTAGTCATCTCATTGTAGAAGGCTATCAGGTTGGTTAAGCATGCCTGCCCCTTTGTAAATCCATGATGACTAGTCCCGTTCACCCTCTTGTCTTTCATGTGCTTGGAAATGTTTTCCAGGAAGATTTTCTCCATCACCTTTCCCAAGGTCTGAGGCTGGCCAGCCTGTAGCCCCCAAGATCTTTCTTCTTGCCCTTCTTGATGATAAGTATTTGCTGTCTTCCAGTCTTCAGAAACCTCTCCTAAGCACCATGACTGTTCAGAGAAAATGGAGAGAGGCCTCACAACAGCATCAAACAGCTCCCTCAGCGCTTGTGGCTGCAACCCCTCAGGAACCATGGATATACATATATCCAGTTTGTTGAAGTGCTCCCTGGCCTGGTCATCCTCCACCAAGGGTAAGTCTTTCTTGTTCCAGACTTTTCCTCTGGTCTCAGGGGCCTGGGATTCCTGAAAGCCAATTTTACTGGTGAAGTCTGAAGTAAAGAATACCCCAAGAACCTCAGTTTTTTCTATCTGTCACCAGTTCTGCTTCCCCATTCAACAGCAGGCCCACGTTTTCCCCTAGTCCTTTTTCTTGCTGCTTATGTACTTGCAGAATCCTTTCCTGTTTCCATTCACATTCCTTGCCAGATTCAGCTCCGGGTCCATATTGGCTTTCCTAACCCTATCCCTGCAAGATGAGACAGCAAATGTGTACTCCTCCTGGGTCATCTGCCCATTTCCACCTCTTGTACACTTCCTTTTTATGTCTGAGTTCAGTTAGGAGCTCTTTGCTCATCCATACAGGCCTCCTGCTGCCTTTGCTTGGTTTCCTACTTGTCGGGATGGACCTTTCTTGAGCTTGGAGGAGGACACACCTGAATATCAACCAGCTCATCTAGACCCCCCTGTCTGTGAGAACATCCCATAGAATACAATTTCTGGGTCTATTAAGGAAAGACAGAGTATTATTCTTGTTACAGGCTGGGAAAAGATCATTGAAGGCTAGTTATTCACAGGTCTGCGGCATTTTAGAGAGAAGAAAAACCAACAACAACGACAACAAAAAGGAAAGTTTCTTGGGTTTTATCCCTGGAATATGCCATATCAGATAACATGTGGTAGGGAGAAAGCACATTCTTTTTTTACTGAATGCATTCCTGCTACCTTTTCCCTCTAGGCTCTATAGTTGATTGGAAAGCCAGCAGACATATTTTGATACGATTCAAGTGCTTTAAGCTAATATATCAGAAAGTTTGTTGTTTTTTTAATGCATCAAATGAGCTGCCTTTTTTGCTCTCAGGTTACATTTTTAAATTTGTGTTCTTTATAGATAGTTTCTGTTCTTTATAGATGGTTTAGACACAACTAAGGCATATTTATAAAATTATTGCAATCCACCAGTTCCATAAATACACCAATATGTAGGAATACGTAACAGCAACAAGCACCATACATGAAAGAGGCAATCTGCCAATAAAGCACTGTGTATATGCTCTGTCAGACACACATGCCTGCCACCCACTCAGAGGCTTTGGAGAGAGAACTCACAGACACATATTATGCATATGTGATAGTATGCAGCCATACCACACAAAATGTAGGCGCAAAATGCCCTCCCCCACTTTAGCAAGCAGTGAATCACATCAAGATTTCACTTTTAGCATATCCTACCACTGTGCTAACTTCAGAATCCTGGCTTGTACTTCGGACCATAACTGCTGGTCCTCCACTGGGAACAGAGTCAAAATCACTCTTCTGCAATCAAAACACATAAAGGACAGGAAAAGTCACATTAGTTTTTATCGTAAGGAGAGAACATCACTTCCTATTCCTCTGGGGTCTTGACTCACACGCCTTACGCTTCCTTGGTTTATTTACCCAGCCAAATAAAAACTACTGCCTGCATGTCAAAAAGGTCATGTGGTCACACAATCGAGGAGTTCACAAAGATCAGTCCCCTACAGGAAGGCGGGCGAGATATTTTACTCAATGAGCCTTCAAGAATGCTCAAATCCTAAAAGTCTTCCCACAATTAAGTAGTGAATAGAAGAATCCTCTCCCTTACCACATGAATAAAGCAAGCATAGGACCCACTGACCTGAGAACCTGAGGCCATACTGAGGCCACTATCTGCACTGATTTGGGATTTTTTCTCATCCGTTTCTCCCAAATCGAAGTGTTTCACACCTTCTGGCCCTGAACAAAGGAAAAAGTAAATTATTACTGTACCAAGAAAAAACAGCATGGCCAAAAGCAGATGACAGACTGAAAGCGGGAACAGTACCAAGAAAACAAATTTGCCTTTTTTNTAATTCCTTGGTACTGTAAACAACAAGGCCAGCAGGACACATCTGCCATTCTTCAAACATGAGTTTGAGTTTCAAATACTCCAGAGGTATAGTCCAGGAATGACTATCACTAAACAGTACCTTTGTTAGCCATTCAATAGAGAAAAGAGGACAGACAAAGGTCAAGTAGCTTCCAGTTACAATAACACATGCAGAGCAGTTGCCATTAAACTCTAGGAAGCCACCTCCTTTATCCTTGGTAAAATAAAGGATACTTATTTACTTAAAGTCAGAATTCTTTTTTTGAACAGTTAATTTGCTCAAAGTCTTGGACTGAGTTTGTTAGGTTGCCCACAGCAACTATCCAGGCAAAAATCAGGCAATACACGACAAGAACATAAACAGCGACAATTGGTGTTACACCAGTAAGAATTTCAAGGAAGAAGCTTGTATGATGTCGTACTTCACAACATTCTCCAATTACATTAACAAATGGCTCTCCAGAGTTGGCAATCACATATGTCAGTAGTGAGAGAGGGAATCAGCAAGGCTTAAGTCATGCATTCATTAACCCACCAATCCGAAAACAAAAAAGGGGGAAAAAAAAAAAAGGATCAAGAACTTTATTTTCAATTTCCCATGCAGTTCTAGAATCATATCATCTACTGGCCTCTGATGGGATGGCAGAAGGAAAAGAGAATGATGGAGAGGTAGAGCCTGAAAAGAATTTTGGATAAGCACTGAACGAGGCAATTAACGAGGAAAGAAAAGAATGTGTTATAGATTGTACACAGAAGGTCACTACTCTCAGAAAGGGGAAGAGACTGAATGCAACACTTGGGCCATATCCATATCTGCCAACTATTCAGTAACAGGAAGACATGATCAGCAGCTGGAATATTTGTATTATATACCCATGACTATACCCAGTATCAGTAAGCAAACAATATCACTATCTCTTATAACCTCTGACCACAACAACCTGGTAATTATGAACATTTGTATTATGTGTAAGACAGCGAAAAGGAAAGAAAAAGGGAAGGGAGGAGAGAGAGAAGGATAATATACAAAGATTTGTGGGAGTGAGTTTGAGATGGTATGTAAACTCATGAACAGCAAAGCCGTAAGCGGGCTGTGCAGACCATACTAGCTTACTACTCCACCACCAATTCGCCATGTGAATTGTTCTACAGAAAGTGTTCTTCATTTGTTACAGTATTCCACCTCTAAATTCATATGCTTTAGTTACTGTATATCAAATCAGAGTCTAACCAACAGAAAGTATAAACAAAATTTACAAGAAAGAAAAATAACTAAAAACATCCTTTCTAAGAATTTGGAATCTTGTTTTCCACTGAAATATACTTTGCTCACTTCTAGAGGTCTATTTCCACTCAAATAGCCACCATTTCTAGCTCTGAATAACAATGCAGCAAGAAGTTTTATATCTTGTTACTAGAGCAAGAATATTAAACTGCAGCTGTGTGTTTTAAGCAATTTAAGAGTTCCCTGTCCCAACACACAATTCAGATATATTTGACTTTTAAAGTAATTTGACTTCTAAAGCAAGTGAAACTGAGTGAAGCAGTTCAGGTATTTGACAGCTGTGGGCAATACTTGTAACTGAGTTTATGGAGCACAACAACCACAATCACATTGTTGTCACTACCAATTTACAGGCACTAACAAACCTCCTCTTCCCTTCTTTATGGAGTTGTATGTCTAATACACATAAAACACTAAACCCTCCATTTATCCTTCCCGATGTAGGCACCTAACTGAAAGGCCCAGTTTGGGAAAGTAGGTGTGTGCATGTGCTGTGTGTCTGTCTCATACACACTCAGCAGAAAGCAATTCAGATCTTAAATGTAGTAAGCTGCACTGCAGAGGTGCCGCATTTGCCCCATTCTCTCTGAACTAACTCCAGACGCTTGCTTGTACTTAACTGAAGTATTTAACTGAGGAGCCTAAAACTAATGTAGCAAATCCAGACCCAGTCAGAATGTCAGGAATTTTCACCCATTCATCTTAGCTATTAATCCTCCCCAACCTTCAGTCTGTAAAAGGGGCATCAGCTCTGCAAAGTAAAAACTACAGTTATGGTTAGGAAACATCTACCACAACATGTTTATTATTAACTAGCTATTATCCTTATGTCATATGTCCCTATTTACAACAGTGATAGCCAAAAGAGCAAAACCTTGTACTACACCTGCAGATAATATATATTCAATATTATATTTCAATAGATGTTAAGATTTGTGTAGATTTAGACTACTATTTAGACTCTGCAAACAGCCTCAAGACTATTTCACTCCTCCTTTAACATGGGATATAAAAAACAAAATCAGGTTGATTCCTTGTTATGAGGCTATTCTCTAACAGCCATCACTAAATACAATTCTTCACATACACCTTCTCTCTCCCTCTCAAAACTGTTTCTTGTTGCAGACTGACTGCAGTCGTAACCTGCTCATGGTTGATGCCAGGTAACAAAATTTGCCATCCCACAGCTTAAAAGAACAGAAAATTATTCATTCCAGTAACATTCAATCAATCAATCTATTCACGTCAAAAGACTTGTTAAACAAAACTGTCTTTAACTTTTAAGAAAGGACATGGAATATCTTAAAATCCTTCTACATGTATCTGATATGATGAGGATGCAGAATATCTGCTTCCCCTTCCTTGAAGAAGGCAACATTCAGGGGAGGAAAAAAAGAAAGGAAAAAAAAAAAAAAAAGAAGAGACATTTAAACACAATTTCCCCAAGGCAAACTGATCTGTTTGGTCTCCTCTATAATGCAGGCTTTCTTGACAGACCTTTGGTTTTGTGGGCATAAAAACTGTGTGCCATAGATGCAAGCTCACCCTGCACCTGGGGAGTTGGCAGTTATGGGGAGGCTGGAGGAGTCAGTTTCTATGTTTTTTGATTTCCTTACTCGTTTTTTCCAAAGATTTTTGCTTTTTCACTTCCTGGTGCTTGTTCCACAATTCTACCCAAGATGCATTGAAAGCAGGAGAGAAAGAGAAAGAGTCAGCGGCTGGTCAGACAGGTGAAAACGGGGAAAAATGTTTGAAACAAAACACCCACCCCTTCATCTCAAAAAAAAAAAAAGAAAAAAAAAAAGAAAAAGAAAGCAGAAATGTACGACAACTACTGAGTGAAGGGTTAATTAACACCATTTTACAAGAAATCAATGTTAGGAATTGAGCACTGCATCATCTCTCATTTACAGAATACAAATGTTAGAGATGACTTCATACAGTGAAACAACTAAGGAAAACCAGCTATTATGAACACAAATAATGCAATTAATCACCTTTCCTGAGAAAGGCCTTTAAGATTGTCAGATATTTATTCCTCCAAAACGTAGGCATTGCAGAAGCTCTAATTAACAGAAACATTTTAATGTTTCTATCATTTTATCTAGTTTATATCATTGAAAGGAAAAGGCAAAAAAAAAGAGCAGCAGCAATTCCAAGAAAATTAAAACTGTAGGTTAACACAATATTTAACCAATATTATATTTTTTAAATTATCACAAAGCTTACAAGCACAACAAGTTATTTTTGACCTGACAGCATTCTCAATAAATGCTTAGCTCTGCCTATCAATCAGTCCTACATGCAAAAAGCTGAACTTCTCTGCATTCACTTGTTCCTATCAGGGTATAAAGAATGGAAAATAGGGAAGAAGAAAAATGAGCAAGATATCAGTCATGCTTAATGCCAACTTCCAAAATTCAGATTAGGTCATGGCACTCGAATCAAGTCAAGGAATTCCATAAGAGAACACAATGCAGAGAAAAGGGAAAACGTCTGAAGTCTGCATGTACTCTTTTCATTTGAAGCTTAGACTTGAGACAAAATAGTGATGAGGCACTTGCACTTTTCTATCACCACATTCCTCAACCCTGTGAAATGCAGTCATCTTTTCTGCTTAGAAACATCAGATCCTTCCAGGTGCTGACCTGTTGGCCAAAGGAAACATTACATGCTGACCTGACTGAATGCTGGGCACTGCCCTCTCTCACTAGCACAGTTAAAGCTAGGAATGCTACAGAGAAAGATACTCTTAGAAAGCAGGGAAGGAAAAAGAAGTCCAATGTTCTACCACTCTTCAAGAAAACTTGCTGAGCAACTAACAGGCCACTTGAAGCATGTCAGTAACCCATCTCACCCTGCAAGTGGCAGAAATTAAGGCAAGACAGGCTCTAATAAAGTTCTATTTAGCAAAACGTCTACTGGAAAAAAAATTGAAAAAAGGACAGCATTCAGATTGTGGAGTAAGACTCCAAAGTATTATCATTAAACGTACCAGGAGCAAGGCAAATGTAGCACGGGAGAAAAAGCTAGAAAGACAGCTGCTAGCCAGCTGATTTCTGTATCTGCTTCGTGATTGATGGATGTTCCTTCAACTTTCATAAGTATACAGATGGATAGGATAAAATTGCTTACGGATCCAAACAGCATCCTACAGGCTTATCTAGCTGAGCACACACTGACACAGATAACAATCTTTTTAAGATGTACTGAATTTGTTTGTTAAAGGGCTTTGAAAACATCTGGCCTCTTAAGTGCTCAGTCTATATGGCTTACTTTAAAAACCACCAGGCTGAAAGCTGTAATACTTGCCATTAAATTACTTTTAGCTGACTTACCTGTTAATTCAGGGTAGAGTATATCCCAGCACATTAAAAATAGCCTAGATTTTACTCTCAACTACTTTGTCAAAGAAGAAAAGGAAAACCTCAGATAAACTCAAGGTGCATAAAATACTAGGCCTACGACTTTGTTACATGAGCCTGAACTAAACATGACAGCAGGTCCAGAAAGGATGTGATGCAGGCAAAGTATGTAGCACAATCTTTTCTGTTTCACAAAACCGTCAAAATAAAGTGATCTGTCAGCATTAAACAATTATTTTAAAAGTAGTAATGGAAACTTCAGTAAATACTGACATTGTCATTAGCATTTACTGCAAGTATGCAATAAAACCAAACTAACCACCAACATAAACGAGGAAACTATTAACTATCAACTTTAAAGCCACCAGTGTCCTAACAAAAAGGCCAACACTACACTTGATGACCACGGACCCTGGGAGACAAGATTCCAAGAAGTATGCAAATAATTGGTGATCTTTTAAGAAAGTATCAGAAGCATCATCTTCACAACGAATTTCCTAGCTAAGAATTAGGCATTAAAGCACAGCAAAGATCAATCCTCAACTGATAAAAACCCATCACACTTCACCTCAGAAGTAAGAATTTTGAATGCCAACAGCCTTCCCTGTTACAAGGGAGCATCCTACATACTTCCGAGGTACACAAGAAACCATAAACTTTCTGAAAAGCGAACAAGAAAAGGGGGTCAAGCAGGAACACATCCACCCTGAACTTTGGAAAACTCTGGGAACCTCCTGGCTGTTTTTCCTGTAGTACAAGAAAACTGCACACATTCAGCTACCATACCTCTAGATCTCAGAGATGCAGTTTAATCCCCACGCTAACATACATTTTAAGCATGGCTATTGCAAACAGTGCCATACATGATTTTACTCCATCATGCTGATGACTTCCTTTTCATTCTAGTATTTCCTCTTGTAACGAGGTTAGCAGCCCAATTCGTATTTTGTCCATACAATACCAACAGATTGAGAGTTTTATTTACATATCTACAACCTGAGGCTGTAAGCACCTCCCAAACTTCACAGAATCAAGGAACTGCTGAGGTTCAAAGGGACCTCAGGAGATCATCTAGCCAAAACTCCCTGCTCAAAGCAGGGTAAATTAGAGCAGAACCATGTCCAGTCAGGTGTTCACAATCTCCACAGATGGAGAATCCACAACCTTTCCAGGTAATCTGTTCCAGCGTTGGATCATCTTCACTTAAAAACATTGTTTCTCATGTTTAAATGGAATTACTCTCAAATACTTTGTTATTTCAGCAACATGTAAAATTTACCAAATGTTTCTTCCCTAAAGAAGGTAGTTTGAATGAGAAAATCTATTTCACTACAGAAGGAATTTCAGCCTAGCCATGACTAACTCCGGTCCTGTATATCCAAAGTATTGTCTTATACTGACACTTCCATAACAAAACATAAAGGAACTATAATAGCCAAGCAGCTTTAAATTATCTTCCTGCAACGCAAGAGAAATTCCCTCTACTTGTAGATCTCAAGTGTCAGATGATCATGGACACTACATTGGTTTTAGAGCAATTCCTTAAAGACTGACTAGCATAGTTCATGGTTCCTGGCGACAGACAAAACCAGTTAGAAAAAAAAGGCTTCAGAAAAGGCATTAAAGTCTTTTGAACTTTTATCACTTTTGGTGAAACCACATACTTCTTGTAACTTAGTTCCATAGACGACAAGTGGAAATCATTAGAGCATCAGAACCACTAATAAGAATTTGCCTGTTGCCTGTCCTTGCAGATTGTGAATTGTTTAAGGCTAATATTCTGGCAACAGTAGTTAACATAACTGTAAATAGCACTTCTTTGAAAAGCACTTACGATGCTTCACAAACGTGGACTGTCTGATCTCTAGGATTTCCATTTCTATGAGGCTTCAATTTCATCTGAGGGAAAGGAGCAGTCTCAGCAATCCAATCGAAAGATCTCTCTTCATTCTTTAAAAGAACACTGGCCTAGCATATGTTTTATTCCTACTTGTGTCAGAAGCACAGCTTCTGTAATTTCTTTTCCGCAGAAAAGCTTCTAAGTACCCAGAGCAAACTAAACCACTAAACTGAAATACCGGAAATCTGAATCTCTTTTAGCTCCCTGATAGATTTTCAAATACAGCACAAGACTAGTTTCTGAGCAACTGCCTCCATAGATTACCTCTTGAAACAAGAAAGCACATCAAGTCAGAGGGGTTCAGTATAAGTTCAGAAGGACTCGACACCATTCATCCTGCAGCTGTTATGGGGGTATAAAAATGAATGTCTGCACTCCTGCCACATAACTGCCCAACACACACATTCTCTTGTCATATGCTACATACTACACATACAGCCTCACAGTAGCGTGTGGCTTTCAGAAGACTAATCTCTCATACAATGATTCCATTAAAAAGTTATTTTAAACGGGCTATAAGAAGGAATGGCTAAAATTTAGCATGACATATTTTTGGAGTTGACAAAGGATTTCTCACATGCTGATGCTACTTTTCCTCCTGTTTACAAAACACATCAGTTTGGATCCAACCAAAATATTTTTTTCTTTTTTTCTCCCCCGACTTCCCCCCCCAAATCTGTAAAGCCCTTCTTAGATAAGAGTTTAAAGCCTGCTTCTAACTTTTTCCCAGACATAGGGAAAAGCTATACCAGCTAAGAAATTAGATTGTGAAAATTTCCAGTGACCAGCCTAGCAGATGCTGTTTAGAAGGACACACATTCTATTTGCTATTGCATAGAAGGAATATCCATCAGTCCTGCTCACTGAAACTGTAACACTACAACTGAAATCTTTTTGGCAGTTTTTATTATTAGCAATCAGTAGATTCTGGGTCCCACTTCTATCAGGATGCAATCTAGATAATCCACAGGTAGTCTGCAATGATTAGAAAACTTGTTTCATGTAGTCCCTTCCACAGTTGCCCTTTTCAAAGTCCTGCTGGCCCTGTTTCCCTTTTGCCATTTCCTGTTGCTTCAAAACATCAGTCACCGAGCAAAAAATAAAGTTGTCTAAAGTGTAATGAAATTCAGAAACAATTAAGATTAGAAAGCTTCTGGGAGAAAACTGCCCTGGATATTTATCCAAGAGTAGAGTGAAAACACATATGATTGTTCCTTGTGATCCAAGGTGTAAATGAAGCATGTTACAGCAGCAATGTAGCGCGTTAAAATGGAGAGAATGCAAATAGAACCTAATGCCAAAATAGAAGTCCCTCCTGCATTTCACATGCACCACAATACACACCAATGGAAGCAATAAAATTTTCCTCCTTTAGACTTCTTGTGTCAAACTCCCTTGGCCCTTTGCCTGCAGGGCTCGGTGCCTTTGGCATCAGGTGAGGTACCGGTAGCTGCATCGCAGGTTTTGGCTCCACTCTTGGGGATGATGCAGGATCCTTGCCAACTGGAGTGATAGATCCATCCGTTGGACTTCGTTTTCTCTTTTCTGGTTCTTTAAGAAAAAAAAAAAAAAAAAAAAAAAAACACAAAGCGTTGGGAAAAAAAAATAAGAAAGGAAAAAGGAAATGAAAGCAGGAAAAAGAAGATGAGACAGATGGTCTCACCTAAATCATTAAGCCTGGCATTGAAACAGCTCAGTCCCACATTTGTTCCCATAGGTCACCACGGCTTGCAGATAGTCTGACACACTGGTGAAAACAGTTGAGGAGAAAGACAGAGTGCTGGTTTGGGGATACTCAAATTATCTCCTTCCTGTATATTTGCAAACCTAGGAATCTTCTTTGACACAGGAACTGTAGTATCTCCTCTGCTGTGCAAAATTAAACAACTCTGCCTAAACTAGCAAGAATATCACTTCTAGAATATAAGTAAGCTCCTCTTGCAGTGAAAAGATGACAAATACAATCATCTTTGATGGGTAACACTAAATGAAATTTCAGTTAGGGAAAAAAACAAAAAACTATCAGCTATAGCTCTTCCATCATTCTCCAAGACTTCCTATAATCATATGTCCCCAAAGGCAGTTTGGATTATTTCTCTGTATCAAGCAGTTCGAATTACAGCAAAATTTTCAGAATAGAATAATTAAAATTAGGTTTTCCGTAAAGAACCTCCTGCAATCCTGCACAAACTGTTCCAATAGCTGATGAGGCTAATAGTCAAAACTTCATATCCTAATACCTAAATTTGTCATACCACTAGACCTTGTGATACTTTTGTCCAGCAGATTAAAGATTCTGCTATCAGCAACACCATTCCATTTAGATAATAACTGAAAACAATCGACACCTAACATTCAACAGACTGAACGCTTCCATCTTTCAGAGCAAAAGTGTTTTCCCAATTCCTCCATTTTTCAAGATGTGATGATCAGAAGTGGAAGCACTGCCTCAGCTGTGGGTCTTGTTAGTGACGTATCCAGAGACAACACAATAGCTGCATCCCAGATGTGTATTACCAGGCTTACAACACAGTGCCCCCCTCTCCAGTTTTTACAGACACGGTAAGCAGTGGCAAGTTCACACATAGCTGCCATTTTCAGAGATGCTGCTTCCTAGGACATAGTTCCCAATCCCGCTATTATTGCCAACTGTCTTTGTTCCTAAACAACAGTCCTCGGTTTGGCCATATTAAAATAAATTAATCACAACCATGCTTTGTTAAGGTTCAGCTTCCTCTAGACAAATAACCAATATCCAACATGTCCTGTTCAAACAGTATGTATCACGTGCAAACTGAACAATTTTAGGATTACTAGATCACTGGTATATGTTAAATAACATTAAGATAAGCCCTAATCTCTAGAAAACATTTCTAGAAATACCTAGATCAACCTTGAAAACAGGTAAAACGTACCAAACAGCTAAAATTTGACTATAAATCAAGATGTCACGCAATAATGACAGAAGTCCTTCAAAAATGTATCTATGCTTTATAGGTTTATATCAAATGTTGTCTACTGTGACCACAATTAATTTACTATGTAACCTCTACTTACCATCAAATAATGACATCTGGCATTACATTACAGAATCACAGAATGGTCAGGGTTGGAAGGGACCTCTGGAGATCATCGTGTCCAAACCCCCTGCCAGAGCAGGGGCACCTACAGCAGGTTGCACAGGATGGCATCCAGGTGGATTCTGAATGTCTCCAGAGTCAGACTCCACCGCCTCTCTGGGCAGCCTGTTCCAGTGCTCTACCACCCTCAAAGTAAAGAAGTTCCTCCTCATATTAAGATGGAACTTCCTATGTTCAAGTTTGTGCCCGTTACCTCTTGTCCTATCACTGGGCACCACTGAAAAAAGACTGTTCCCATCCACCTGGCATCCTCCCTTTAAGTATTTATAAGTGTTGATAAGATCCCCCCTCAGTCTTCTCTTCTCCAAGCTAAAAAGACCAAAGTCCCTCAGCCTTTCCTCATGAGAAAGATGTTCCAGTCCCCTAATCATCTTTGTAGCCCTTTGCTGGACCCTCTCCAGCAGATCCCTGTCCTTCTTGAACTGGGGAGCCCAGAACTGGACACAGTACTCCAGATGTGGCCTCACCAGGGCAGAGTAGAGAGGGAGGATAACCTCCCTCGACCTGCTGGCCACACTCTTCTTGATGCACCCCAGGATGCCATTGGCCCTCTTGGCCACCAGGGCACATTGCTGGTTCATAGTCATCCTGTTTTCTACCAGGACTCCCAGGTCCCTTTCCACAGAGCTGCTAAGCACGACTTCACTCTAAAACCGTTGAGTTTTAGGTCAGCCACTCTGTAATTTTGCTTAGGACCAGTGTCAGACTAAAAGGCTTACAATTACCACAATCAGCCTATTCTCTACATTCAGGACCGTTACACTAGCACAGCCTTCCTTATCTTCCTCAGCATTCTAACAACGATTGGAAATGAACACCTATAACCCACAGGGCACCTAAGCCAGCTCATAAAATCCCTGATCCAACCCACCCAGAACACCAATTATAAAGTGTTTAATAGATGTTACTCCTCTGCTACAGTGAAATAAATAGCTTTTCATAATTTGAGATTACAGCTGAGTCAGATATTAAGCAGGGAGGTAGCTTTTTGTCATCTTTTGCTCTTTTTCCTTGCGCGTGCATTTTCTTATTTTACATTAAGAATAGATTTTAAGAAAAAGCTGAAAAATAAAGAGGTATTTTCAGACTTTCCTCTCCAACTGTACTTAGTGATATAAGAATCATTGTGTAATGCAAGGTGGTTGGTGAGACATAAGCCTCCTATGGTTCCACATTAGAAATATCTCCCCTCCCTATTCAAGTTGTCTGCAATAACTTTCCAAGACTGTGGTTGGGGCAGTACTAGCTGAAGGTCCACACACTCAGAATTTCCACTTCATCTGTAAAAGTCCCAGGTTTTGTATCTTGCTGCATAGGTTCCATTTTCAAGCAAATATTAGTGTGGCCATTATTTTGCTTTGGTCTGGTTACATGTGTGCAATGAGAATGGTTTCATGCTTTGTAAGGTTTCAGTAACGATGGTACAGTTGTCATCTGTTTTGAAAGTGTTGTAAAACTCCTGAAATATCAGAAGCCACGAAACAGCAACCTTCACAATAAGGATCTTGTGTAGTTCATAAACACTGTATTCTCATAAACACTTTTCTTACCTTTGTTGTAATAGTGAGTATGTGCTATCTCTAGCAGGCCGAAAACACTGGCCATGCCTCCCAGGCCAGCATTTGCATATGACTGCTCCAGGCTCAACACTGTGCACTTCAGCAAGTCCAGCATGCCTTTATAAACCTTGCGGCTGATCTCCTGCAATGAAAACCCTGTTAGTGTCACTATTTCAGAAGTGAGAAAGTAATTCAAGGACGTAAATTCCGAAACTGCTGTAACATCAGCTTTTAGGAGGCAATTTAACAAAAACTTTGTATGAATTGAGCCTCAGCAGACAGTAGGTATAAGGACCCTTTGGAGTTCAGCACTGACCACATCCTGTATGACATCCTGTCGAGCATCTTCTTCTGACTGGATGGTGCGATTCAGCTTGCTTAGTACAAAGACGCGGAGCTGCTCACTCTCCAGCAGACGTCGGACTCTCTTCATGTTCAGCCAGCCAACACCTTGCCCATCAAGAACATTGTGTACCACCTCCTTCAGGAACTGCTGGTTCTCACTGATGGATTTAAGCGGAAGCAGGCAAAAGTCAGCCCTCTGCTTGCCTTGGCTTGCATGGGAAGAGAGATATGGCCAGGACACACACAGAAATGCATTTCCTGTCAAAGCTAAGTTTACAAGAAAAGAAGTTCAAATCTAGCTATGCCTGCTGCTAACATAACTGCAAGCAGCCTAAGCTCTGTTCTGCAAGTATAGTATCAAATACTTTATTTTGTCCATTATTTCCTATAATAAGCACTAATCGGATTTTCCTCTAGGGCCTCTAGCTTCCACTCTACTCCCCACCTCCACAGCACTCCTCAGAATCCATAGGAATCCTCTATGCCACAACCTTCTCCCACAGCTGCCTTATCTGACCCATAGGCTTTCCTTGAAAGAGGAAGTGCAGCACTACTAAGAGCCCTACTGCAGCAGCCATGGCACATGTACTGCTTCAGTTTGTTTTGCCACAGAGGGGGGAATGATAAGAAGAAGGGAACTCCTGTGCAACCTGCTGCATTCTCCAGTCCAAACCACAGTTGTTGTTCTTGTTTGTCTCCCAACCTCAGTAGCTCAAAGTAAATTTCAATCTACCCATGACTGCTACATGAGAAAGGGAGGAGAAAGCACAGGCACAGGTCAGGTAATGTTTACTTGCACCATTTTGAGTCCCTTCCCAAGGCTGAGAAAAGTGTTTCACATGAATTCATGAAATCAAACGGCTTCGTATGACTCAGCTGATACCCTGAACGGTGCATTAAAACTCCTCTGGCAAGACTACCTTGTTCAGAATGGACTCAGTTACAAAGAATAAATACTGAGTTAAAGTAGCAACCTAGAATTTTTTGGATCACAGACAGAAAAATATATGTGTTCTATTAACTGTAAGACCATCCATACCAAATCTTCTCAGAAAATAATACATGCAAGCTTAGCGCCACAGAAAAGTACAATATTTAGTTTTCAACAGCTAGACTTCTGAGGAAACAGTGGCCAAGTATAAGAGCACTCAAACAGCACTTTATACTCATAAAGCAATGAAAAATATTACCTGGAATTGCTAGTTCGTCCCTGAGGTGATGGAGATTCTCTCTTCACTGTTGGGCTGTGCTTAATGACTGAAGACTTTTGATCCACAAGGGCTCGTCTGTTTCCTAAAGGGGAGAGGAAACAGGATGAGAGGAAGGGGTGGGAGAAAAACAGTCTGATCCCAGGACAGTAACAAGCAATGCTAAGGTTGGCTAACACGCCTATTCAGATTACAGGTAACAGACTTCAAACAAAATGGAAACTCCAAAAAAGCAGCAGCGTATATCATATTCTAGCATCACACATCGGCAGAAAACAGTAATGGGAGTAATGCAGAGAGAAAAAGAGAAGATGGTAATGGGAGCAGAAGGTGAAAGGCAGGTAAAGTTTGGCTGCTCTGCATGCAGTTCCACAACATGAACCATCTTCAAATTAGTCACTATATGTAAAAGCATAATGCATTGGGGGTGACTAGTATAGATCATGTGGTACTGGTTACCCAGTGAGAAAGGTAGCCCAAAGTCAGGCACAGGGAATGCTGGAAATTGTTATATCATGCACAGCTCATGCTGTAGGGAACCCACCTTCATTGCTTACTGGGCCAGCTTCAGTAATAATCTCCATTATAGTATTTAACCCAAATACTGGGACACAAAATATACAATTAGTAGTGTGCTACAATACCTACACTCCCCACCATCAGCATCAAAAGAATCCAACTACCAGCTTCTTCCCAGCCCTCCCTCAAAACAAAACCCAAATGACGCTAGAGCAGGAAGGATGCTTGAAAGCCCAAGACAACAAGGGCCAGTGAAATTAATCTTAGAGATAGTGCTTGACTTGAAATTTGGCATCGTGGAACCAATGTATTTCATTTTCAAGGACATTATTGCACATATTGTATTTCAAGGGCACTATCAAAAACATCTGCATCACTGAGGAAAAGATATCAATGGATGTGCATGAAATAAAAATTAAAAAGGAAGATGGAAAGTGGTCAAACAGCAGCAATGAGATGGAGTCCCAGCATTATTTCCCATTACAGTTAGAAACACAGGGTACCACACACACTTGGTAAGAACAAGTTAATGCAGCAATTTTATACCTGTACAACAGAGACAAACACATTTAAAAACCAGTGAAGTGCCCAGTGGGAATCCCAGTGAGCCAGCATGCACACATAATGAACACAAACACACACACACTTGCACATGCATAAGACAGACTGAGCTACTCCATGGAAATCCCATCCTCACATCTGCATAGTAACATTAAAAGCCCTACAGGATTACAATAGTCAAGAACAGAACACCAAAGTGCAGAAGATGAGGCGCAAAGCATGAACGTGGAATGGCAAACCCCATCACTGTTTTCTTCCAATGCATGGAATCAGTCATTAAGTTTACCCATGGAAATAACCCTGACATGAAGCATGTTTCTTATCCAGTACAACTGGACATGAAAACGTAACCAACTGGTAAAAGGTTGTCAAAAACAGCTGTGCAGAGTCTGCTAGTGTTTTCACCATACCAGTCCTGTTCCTCCTCATTTTACACACAGGGAATGATTACTTGTCTCAAAAACAAAGTCCAAAGCAGAAACACAAAAAAACAGCTTTTGTCCTTTGTTTCTATGAGGTCAAAGGTCAGCAAAACATCATACCAACCTTCATCCACATCCCTTCCCACTTCCAGATTAAAGTAATCTTTACCGATGAAAATGATGAGGAGGAAAAAATAAATGAAAAAAAATAAACACATTAAAACAAAAGCAGTACGTTCTAATCAGACAGAATAACTCAAAAGGTAAAATAAAACCTTTACCCAGCTCAGCAACTAAAAAAGTCTCAACACTAAAACACCAGCACATGCTCAGTCACCCTTCTGTTATTACATCTGGTACAAGGATGACCAGGATGACTAACTCCCCACAGTAAGAGGATCATTTCTCTAGCGCCCGTTGAGACATGTTATCTAATGATACTGCAGACAAAGAGGAGATGTTCCAACGAAAAGATTGTGCACGTAAGTTAGGGATCGATCTTCACTCTGAATGAGCTGAAGTATGGTTATAATTTGATTTTGATCAGAAATTTTCTATTTAGTGAACTGAAAAGACTATAAACACTTTTGAAACCCACATAAACTGCAGTCTCCACAGGAGGCTGGCATTATCCCCACCTACAAATGCAGCTTTGTTGCTCCAACAAGTTCTAACAAGTTACCTAAGGTTAATCATGAAGACAGAGATAGTAGGACCTACCTCAGTTACCATTCTTTACACTAAGTATTTAAAAATAAAACAAAATACAAACCAAAACCAACATTCAGAGTCTATCCATTAACAGATGCTAGACTAGCCAGTCCCTGGTCCCAACACAGCCCAATTGTTGGGAAGAAGCCTGACTGAGAAAAATCAAGGCAATGTACTGTCTTGATACTTAAGACAGGTACTACCTAAACTACCAAAATGCATCATCCCCAGGACTCCTGTTAGAGGTAAGAGCCGAGACTGCCAAGTCACAACAACTGTAAAGGCTGTAAAAGACAAAGGGAAAAATGGTTACCTTTCAGGCTGGGAAAGGGAGTATTCTTGTCTCTCCCAACTTTGGTTGGTAGGGCTAAGTTAGACAGACTGAAACTTGTGCTGTGGTTTCTGTACAGGCTGCCTATGACAGAAGAAGAAAACAATTACATGCCTAATGCTTACTGCACACACCCGAACTTCCTAGCCTGTCTGTAATTCATCTTCGTATCCCAGATCCTTAATGAAGTTCTTTATTACCCAAAAGTCTCACAAGCATAACATCATGTCATTTACATTGCAACCACATCTGTAATCAGATTATTCTAAATTGTACAAAAATGTAATTCTTAGTTTTCATGTTACAATCATTGCTGTTGTACCTTTGAGTCTCAAATGTAACAGCAATAGCCACCTGTCTTCCTGCACTTAAACAGGTTATCTCATGTCAGCTGTGTTGTCAAGTCTGATCATCATTTTAGGAGCAAATGAATGGTAGAGGCTGCATGAGAAAACAGGATGATGGAAGATCTCCAAAATATGTAATTCTGAAGTGAGGATTGTGCACTGTGCTTGTGCAACACTGTAAATCTGCCACAGAAGTGTGCTTTAAAATAGAAGCTTTCCATTTATTAGGAGAAAACAAAAGTTCTTCCTAGGACAAACAGATCTTAAGAACACAATAATGCATCATCATCTGGTTAAGCCTACAGATCAACAAGCTGATTAACACTTCAAGATGTTAATTTAAAATGTCAGCATACTATTTCCATTTGCTTTGGTTCTTTTTTTGCAGCCTTATTTTAGTAACAATCATTTTACCAGAAACATCCAATATACTTCCTGCACTGCTGCAAACTTCTTGCACTGATCCCCACCTATACAGTGCAAGAGTCAACTGGCCGTATCTTCTTTCACGCATTAAAAAAACCCCTCTAGATCAGTTTTCCACACCTATGGATTTTATTATTAAAATATAATTGAAAGTAGGTGAGCACAGTCAAGAAATTGAATTTAGCACCTAAACACACAACACAGTAGCGTGGAAGGCATACTACTGGTAAGATTTTTGCATCAACTTCATGGAATTGCACAATTTTTTGTTTAAATGAAACCAAAAAAATTTCTGATCTGTGCCTTAAAGTGCGATATAACTCAAGGGCCTAACCACACAACCCATGTCTTTCTTACTGAAAAATACATAAAGCAGTAGTTATCAGCAGTGTAAGTTAAATAGTTTCTGTGGTTCCCAATATGATTTCTGGAGAGCTGGTAACAATTTGCCAACCAAGACATTCTCTTGACTCGCCATCCCTCTATTCCATCTCCCTGTAAACTCTAATATAATAAATAAAATCAGCTTAATGAATGTGTTAGTACATACTTGCAAAAGACATGATGCCCCCAAAACCTTCACTGCTGTTGTTGGAGATAGTAGAGTTTGGCGAGCTGGCCCTGGAATCTGAATCTGCATCAGAATCATTGGCCAGTTTTAAACTGTTTGGACGAAGTAACTTCTGAGACCTTTAAAGAAATTAAGTACAACTGTTATTAGCTTTCCCCCTTCCCACCCCAAATCAGCACGTTGTATGATTGTGGGAGATTGATGCTGGTCTCATTCCTCATCAGTTTTCACTACACTACCCTTACCATGTAGGAAAGAAAAAAAAAAAAAAAAAAAAAGAAAAAAAGAAAAACCGAGAGAATTGAAGCATCTTTGCATTCAGGCTTTTATTACCTTTCAGGGCATACTGAAAACTTGTCTGCAAAAGGGTATTGGTGGATTTGGGGGTGAAAGATTTCTTCTTTGAGAGTAATAACAAGAAAACCTAATGTCATCAATCACTATAATACCTTTCCCACAGAAGACAAAGCCTCACACACACACACAAAAAAAAAAAATCATTCAAATGTTTCCAGAAATCAGTAGGTAATATACTAGAATGTTTCTACGAAGAACGGATAACTCTGTTAGCTCCTACTGCCCATATAAAAGCAAGTAATTGAGAGAACTGAGCCTTTACTCAAACCAGAAGGGTCTGCAGAATTTCAATATTAAATGGAAGTGAACGACAATACATTTCAGGTGCTAAAGACATTTGAATGAGTGAACATTAAACTACATGAAGCAGATGGAAACCCCAAAAGTGCTGTACAGAAGGGCAGGAGATAAGGAGGACTCACCTGCTTCCATTGAGATTCTGGTTAAATCTTGGGGTGTAACTCTCTTCCTGCTCATCATCTTCATCCTCCATAGGAAAACCATACTGTGGTTCAAAGTATGGATTGTCATACTCTCGCTTCCTCACCACCCCTTCTGAGGAGCTCATGCTGCCAGCTGCGCTGTCACTCTCACGACGATCCAAGCTTATCTTGGGAAAGCTTGGTTGCAGTGGCAAGGAAGGGAGGTGGTTTGAAAATCCAGCAACCAACTTCTCTTCCATTTCTGCTGAATCTGCTGACTCCTGTGGACCAGTCAAATCATTGATCTGTTCGCTAATTTGCGTTACGTACAACTGAAGGGCAGGACAAGAACAATTATTTCAAACTGGGAAGTTTGCAGGGTCCTTGCTGTTTGTTACTTGCCCCCCCACCCCATCCCCACTATCCATGGCTCTAATCTAGGATTTTATATACACCACAGTATTCGTGCATTGTTCTAGGGACTTACTCCCCTGTAAATCAGATCTTACTGGTAAGTTACCTCAGGATAACAGCTCTCCATTACCCTGTTTTGTGGTTATGCAAGCAACTCCCATTCTTCCTAAATGACCACAAATGCATGAGTTTCCCGACCCCACTCCTTATTCCTTTAACGCATCAGGTCTTTTCATACTCTGTAAAAGCAATTCCTGCAGTCACAACCAGGACCATTGCTCTCTGTTAATGCTGCATTTTTCAATGCATGGGAGCTTTTATGTACAGGAATGCTCTGTCCCAACATAACAGGGTACCAATAAGCTCCACCTTGCTCAGAAAATCCAGAAAGAACATGCAATTTAATCTGTGCATGGTTTCACAGTCCTATTAGCTTCTGCCCTTCTCAGAAAGCACCACATGCATTCTCCCATTCTTTATATCCTAATACGCTGATCTTGGGGCTGAACCCATCTCAGTACACACATGATTCACTCCATGGATGACAGTGCTGGGGCTGCTACTGGCTGTAGTACTGGAACTTGAACGAGGCTGGTTGTTCTCTTGGGAGTTTTCACTGTCCATGGCCTGTTCATCCAGATCCCCTGAATATTCTTGAAAATCATCAAATTCCACTTCACTAGCATCACCAAGGGCTGCGTGAGTCAGGGGGTCAACATCTGCAAACACATCATTTTGCATTAAAGAACACAGCCTTCCTCAGCTTTCTGCCCATGTAACTAAAGATCCCTAGCAGATGAGGACTGCAGTAGAATAAACTTGCATAAAAACTTAGGTTGTAAGGGGCTTTTGGAGGTCATCTATTCCAACTCTCTGCTCAAAGCAGGGGTAACTTCAGAGTTAAAGCAGGTTGCTCAGGGACCCGTCCCACTGAGTTTTAAAAGTCTCCAAGGCTTGACATTCTGCTGTGATCCTGGGAATCAGTTTAACTACACTAACCATGAAGATCTTTTCCTTATGTCTAAGCAGAATTTCTTTTGTTGCAACTTATGATTATTACCTCTGGCCCTTGGGACATAGGAAAATGCGTTGCCATTCCCAGATTTAGTTTATTGAAGAAAGTAAGAGTTTCCCACTCTCACAAGAGAGGCTATTGCTGCAGCCTCCATATAAGCCACAGAGAATGCATTTTCCTGTCCCCACTAGGATAAGAGTGACTCATTAAAGCCAGCACTGAGAACCAATACGCAGGGGCAGGAGAAAGCTCATACTCTGCTGCCCATATTGCACAGCATCTGCCAGCAGCAGCAAGTTGTTTCCAGATCTAGCGAGCCAGTTTTGTTCAGCAGCACCTATTTCTGTTCTTCCTCCTCTCAGTGTCCTTTGGAGGGCATTGTTCATAAGCAAGAGAAATGTCTTTTTTGAGGCTACTACTGGATACTGAAGAAGGAGTACAGAAGACACTTTTACCTCAGAGCAAGACTACAATAATTTGCTCTGATTCAGGGACTTAGGGGAGGCATTTTTGCCAGAGTGTAGATGAACGGGGAAGAGGAACCTACGAGTACCTTGTGAAAGTAAAGCTCAAAGTTACTCACTTGGGGTATCACCATTAATGTCACACTTCATCATCTCACTGACAAAGTCACCGAGGGAGGAGTAGGAGGAACTTGAGTCGTCATAGTCGACACTGTCACTGCCACTGCCACAACAGGTCAGAAAGAAAGATGAGTGGCAGCATAACAGCAACAACAGGGCCCAATGTTTCAAAGATGTGAATCAGCACTGTTTTCATGGGCCTCTTAAAAACCTCATGATATTACAGTCTATGCAAAGAAATTTCTGGCTAGAGTCAGAAGCCAGCTTCGTGAGAGTTCAGAGCAAATGAAATAACTTTGAGGTACGTGAAGAGACAATATTTGAAGACATTTAAAGGCTCTCAGCAACGTTAATGAGGTCAAGCATAAGCAGGCAGGGAGTAATGTATTAATTTTCAGTGTATGTGTGTGGGAGATGACTTCAAGGGAACTGGAAATCACAAGTAAAAGCATTCCTTTTTCATACTAATGATAAATCCCACTCTGTCAGGACCACTGGTGCTGTGTAGAACATAGAAGATGTGGCCTGAAAGATCTCACAGGCTAGCAGAGATTGAACGATAATAAAACTAGATGCAAAATTCTGAGAAACATGGCCAAAACTACTATAACAAAAAAGTTTACCCTCACTTTACTGAACGCACAAGAAGGTCTCGAGCAGTAGGCAGTACTAACAAGCCGCATAACTATGTGCACTGAGTAGAGATTTGAAAGAGTGGTAGGAGGGGGGTGAGTACTTGTAGTACTGCAATAGAAATAACCAGAGAAAGAACAGGATGGAAGAAAAAAGCATTAGGGCAGGAGAAAATAGCAAATGTCAGGTGGCTTACAGGTAGCAAAAGAAAACAGGAAAATACAAGTGGAGAATCACATTAGATGAAGGCTTGAGAAAACACTAGCAAAGGGTTAAGAGGTTGCTGTGATGACAGAGCAGTGAGACAATTTACTTCAGTGTCAGTATTCTGCCCAGACAGAAGAAATGAAACAGCAACCTGGCAGGCTACAGGAAAGGGCTGCAAACAAGCAGCAGGAGGAAAGCCCCAGCAATCTGAAGTAACTATCATCTGACTAGGGTCATGCTCCCCACTAACCTGTCATCAGTGGCATCAGAATCTGTTTCTTTCTCTACTGGGACATTCAGTGCTTCAGCCAGCTGTGAATTACTGTCATAGACACGATAGTGGATGGGCTGCAGCTGGTGAGCATACCACTTGGGTTTGTCACCAATCAGTGCTGGATCAAACATATCTGCACAAAAAACAAGGAGAGAGTTAATTCAACTCATTTATTGGCATCAAAAGCTTCGTTCACAGTGAGACTACACCCTACTAAGTCTTTCACAAAGGAAGGGACAATTTCTACTCTAAGGTGGCTACAAGCCTTCTCCATAAGCAAACAAGACAAGAGTTAAAATTAATTGGAAGAGTGAGTGGCTAACAGCAGGGTTAACTTTGTAGTAACACATGAGAACATACACAAAAATAGAAAAATGGTCCTCAAACTGTATTTCCCTCCCCAGTAGGGACAATATTGTGTTAAAGTAAGTCCCTTCCTAGAATCTCTCTGCTTTTGAAGTTCCTACATTACATGGAAGTGCAGAGAAGGCAAGGCCAAAACTTACTGTTATGAATTCTTTGGAAAGCATAGTTAGTAGGGTTGAGTGACCATTCTCCAAAGTATTCTACTGCCTGTGTCCGGGAAAGCTTATCTGCAAAAGGTGTTTGCTTCGGTCTAGAGGCAAGGAAAGAATTTGCCTGGAAGGCCACCACTGGGCGTGGGAAGAGACGAAGAGTGCGAGTATGCATCTGGAAACCTTGCAGAACATTTGGTGAGTTGAAGAATCTCACCATAGCAACCCTAAAAAGAAACAGAGGACAACGTATCAGATAAAAACACAGACCGCAACAGAAAAGAAGACAGAGAGCCTTTAAAAGATATGCAGTAGGCAATGTTTCAAACCTCTGAAGAATGGTAACCCAGTGCAAAAAAAACCTAAGTCTTCTTAGAAATCAGTTGTCTTTAAAAAAAGGAAAAGGAAAAAAAATAAACCACCAAAACCAAGAAATCGCTTTGTTTTAATTCAACACCTCAACACCAAGACCAACCCAATGAGGGACAACGTTCTCATATCCACTAGCTGAGGTGACAACTATGTCTCCAGCTTTTTTTTGTGGTTCAAAGCTTGTGATTTAAGCTAAGGATACAATATCAGAGTAAATCCAGGTAAAGTGGATGATTTATAGGAAAATGCATGAAACAAAACACCCCTCAAGACATACGGTTATGTTCGTGCAGTTGACAGATCTGAGGTAAACACTGTAAATTCTGCTCTTTTTTTCCCTCCATGATGCAAAGTAGAACCAGCAGTAGAACCTGGAAGATGCTGCTTCCACCACAGTACCCATAGAAGTGTCTGTGCTGCCTCAACACTACCTTCCTGTTCAGCCTCACCTGGTAGCTACATCCACAGAGTCCACATCATTTCCATAGATCAGAGGGTTGAATTCTGTGGAGGGAGTAGACTGCAAATCATTCTGTGGTCTTCCCAGCAGCAGTGGCACTTCCTGCCCCTCGTGGAACTTCTCTAGATTAAGAATGGGCTGAGTATTCAGACTCATGCTGGCCAGGGCCTATGGAAGGACAACATTATGCACACATTCAGCAAGAAAAGTTATTCAAGGAACAAGAGAGAGAGATCAGAGCTACCCTGCCTTCTAAGCAATTTCAACAATTGTGCATGCTCCATTAGTTTGTCTTAAACCACCTCCTACGCTGAGTCAACAAGCCTCCAGGCCCTCCTTTATGTGGATTGTCAAAACGGTCTCCTCAGTGCTGAAACAGTCCTGGAGATAGCCAAGGGGTAGCACAGAAGTCCACTTCACTGGACTGTTCACAACATGAAAACTGATAGTCCAAATTGGACCACTAGTAGTATGGCACTGCATACAACTTACTGGAGAGTTATTCCCATGCGTAATTTGAATACATCTTGGGACCTAGAGGCCTTGAAACTTGCCTTGCAACTTGGCCATTCAACCAGTGAGTTTGATATCCCAGGACAATGTGAAGACACCTTTACGTAGGCATCTGCCTGTGTGTCTGCAAACCTCCACTTCCCATCTGAATGAGGTCTTCATCTGTCCATAAAGCTACCATCCTTTTCAACCCTCATGACACCTTCAGGGAAATGCACTGGAGCAGCACGAGTGGTAAATCAGTCCTGGACACCCAGACCAATCCTAAATCTTCCTCATTTCTCACATTTGCCCACTGAGTCTACATCTTTTTATTTCAAAAATAAATAAAAATATAAAACAAAACAAAAACCAAAACTCCAAAGGAAAAGGGTAAAATGGAAAATTGAGGGGAAAAGAATAAAATAAAGAACCTTGTTGTCAGGAGTGAGCAGCTGTTTCTGAGTGATTGCAGTCATGCTAACCAGACACTGGAGGCAAGATGGAAGATCATATGATAACACCAGCAGCCCATCAGAGCCAAGACGAACACATGACCACAGAGAAACAGATGGAAGAAAAAAAAAAAATCTATTACTACCAAATATCACAAATGAGAGGAAATAAAAGGGACCACAAAATAGGCAGATCTTGGGAGAGAGGTCTAACTGCCCCACCCCCAAACATTCACATCTGGCCACTTTGGAAAGTGGAAAGGCTGCTGTCCTTATTGATGCAGCTAAGACTTTCTACTGCAGTTTAAAAGCAGATATCCTGAATTTTATTCATTGACATTAAGACCCAAAGGCACACAAGGCTGTTAACCTTAGTGACATGGGCCACAATTTAGTCTTCTCTATTTTGTATAGCAACCAGTAGCACTATTTCTCCTTTGCCAATGGTGAACTCTTAATGATAATGCCTATAGGAATACACAGAGATGTAACCTGAATTTGGGTGAACACTCTGAGAATTTTAAATACATCTTGAAGGAAATTGCAATGTGTCCTTCTGATATTCAACTTTGCCCTAGTAAGACAGTTTTGCTGAATAGTGTCTGAAATTGCAAGGGGGTGAGGCAGAAGTTGGGGGAAGGTGTATCTAACAAAACTTCAAGCAACACATCGCTTCCATCTGTGCTGACAGCAGGTACTGGGGTATCATAGAGGTTACACACTTTCCTCTCCTGGTCTACGAGGAGAGAGAAAGAGCAGACCTCATCATATTAGTAACACACTTTACCTTTAGATACTGCATGCAGCGTGCATAAGGAAAACAGAAATAAAGAGATAAAACCTGCTTGACACGATCAGCCAGGATGACCCAAGCTGATTAATGGCTTAGCAGGACCTGAGAGGAGAGACTGAGACCTCACACACAGATCTGTGAATGGAGGGGAAACAAAGATGATCATAGCTTGATGGATCAGGTCAGAGTTTAAAGCCCACATGGCAAACGTAAGGAGAAATCTGGAACTTTCTGCACCAACTGGAAACAAGTTAGCCCCAAACAGTAAAAAACAGAAAAAAATCTGTTGAGTCCAGGAGCATTTCAAATTATCCCTGGCCTGGCTAAGAAATTAACTGCAGTTACAAGCCTCAGTGACCGCTCACTTTTCCAAATTAACTCTCTCCATTAAGATAGAAAAGCAGCAACTGGATACCTACCACTTTACATCCATATCAACTGATACTGCTTTTCAAGCTCAAAATGCTGTTGTATTCTAACACGGGGGATGTTCTAACTCGCCAACTATACAAAACAGGCAGCTTAAACAGGTTGACAGAAAATTCCTAGTCCTGTGCTTCCCCTACAAATGACAAAGGTGGAAGCACCAGAGACAGCAAAAGATTAAACAGGTAACTGGAATTACAATTAAGTCCTTTGGAGAAACTACAGAGAGATCTGAAACAAAATGAAAGTCTCAGATTTAGCTTAGTCAGGAGCAGACAACGTTAGAAAGTCACACAGCTCAGGAAGCTCAAAATCAAAAGATGACACCCCTATAACTTTGTTTAATCAGCCACCCTCTTGATTAGCCCACCTCCACATTCAGAGAAGTAGATCTCTCCATGACTGACCAAGGGGCACTTTCTTGAACAAGAGTATTCTAGTAGTCTGACATGTTTTCACATCCATCTGATGTGCCAGGATACACACTTGCTTTTAAAACATTTTGCTTTACATTTGCTGACTGGCATTCTTGTCCAGTATAGCAGAGAGCTATGCAAGACTACATCTGCTAAGTTTTATTAAACCTTAGTCCTTTCCCCAAAGTGCTTATTACCTGTTTCAGATGCTTTTTCAGCTCTGAAGCTTCTGGTTCTGGCAGTGCTGGCAAAGATTCTGCATTTGTGGGAACGATCACCTGGAATTAAGCACAGCAACAGACTAAAAATTACCCAGCTGTAGTCATTTCCAAAACAGAGTCTCCTGAATCTCCACCACTCCAGAGACCAAGGAATGAAAGCCATAAAGTAAAATAATTAATAAAAAAATCCCACAATACAACCCCCACACATAGACACCTGCATCAATACTTTGATTTTCACTTCTTTGTGATTGTTATTGTTTACAATATCACAAGCAACAGAGGAGTTACTTTATAATTTATGACAAGACAAGAGAAGTTTCAATGAACCTTTGGAATTTCCATCAAGTAGATGATGTTATACACATTTCCCTTGAAATACCCTTGCTCATGCCCCAGCAGAAAGCAGGATACATGGTCCCATTTGAATCATGACAACCAATGCTGCTGGAAGGCTCTTACCAGACCGGGCTTCTTAGGTAGGGCTATAAGAGACATGGTCACAATTACTCAAGAAGACAGCTTTATCATTTGTTTGAGGATTTACCTTCTAAAGATATAGCCAGATGGATTAACTGAAAAAGAATGCCTTACGAGCAAAAGAAATGGAATCCTAAAGTTTAAGACAGGAGTGGCAAAGACAGACTGAGGCCAGGCATCCTTGAATACCCAGTGGTTACATTGATGAAAGTGCACAGTTCCCTGGAAACAAATCATAGAATCGTTACGGTTGGAAGGGACCTTTAAGATCATCGAGTCCAACCATTAACCTAACCTGACAAAACCACATCCCCAAGTACCACATCTACCCCTTTTTTAAAGGCCTCCAGGGATGGAGAATCCACCACCTCCCTGGGCAGCCTATTCCAATGCTGGATAACCCTTTCAGTGAAAAAAAAAATTCCTAATATCCAACCTAAACCTCCCCTGGCTTAACTTGAACCCATAAATGTACACAAATGTACAAATCCACAAGTCCTTATGGGCACCACTTACCCTATTGGTATCCAGGTCAATAAGCCATACATCATCGGGCATTTTAAAATCCAGTTTGTAAAGGAAGAAACTTGCTGGAACACCAATGATATAAGGTGTAGGGGCTAGAAGCAACTGAGAGACAGAGAGAGACTCTTAATAAAGACAAGATCTGCATTTGATATCACCACGTTCTTCCCAAATATTTATTTATTAACTACAGTATGTTTATAGCAGAGGAGAAAACGCATAAGGCATTGATGAATAAGTAACTAATCCCATACAATAGAAACATTGTTAAAAAAAACAAACAAACAAACAAACAAAAGCTCCCGCTCAGAGAGTTTCAATTTTCATATACAAGAAAATACATTTCAGCCTCCTGTGCTCCCCTCTCCCAGGGGATGTAATTTATATAGCATGGCTCTTTGGAAAAAACTTAGTTAATCTAACAGCTTCAGATGTTAATCCAATGTCTATCATGGATCAAGAAAAAAGATGTTCAGAGTAAGAGCCTAACTAGAGAAACAGCAAGTCACAGCTCAAACTGAGTCTGTGCCATTGTAAATACTGCTTTACCCTTACCATGGTAATTTGGCTTCAAAAGAATAACATCTCTACGAAGCAGGAGAAATAGACACATTTTTTCAAATGTACATGGAAAACCTAAGGGGAAATTCAGGTTGTTTCTGATAAGGGAATCAGCAGGGCGAAGAGGTTTAAATCAGTAAGGCAAGCAGCAGCTTGAGACCAGTGGCTTGGGAGGCTACTTTTTTCTTTAAATCTAGAACCTCCAAGGGGCACTACTAGAACAAATCTGCAGCACAGCACTGAAATAGTAAGATGGCCTGAATTCTATCTTTCCAAGCAAAATAATGAGCTCCTGCAGAGAGCCAACTACTGACAAAACCCAGTCCCAGCTGAAGTAACTCAACATTTCATATTTCTGAGGAGAATAAATTGCAGGCAATAGTTTCTAAACCCTGAATCAAGAGCCCTCAAGCATCCTTAAATATTACTCTGGACTCTCTCCAACAAACCTTAATACTTAGTCAGGGAGGAGGGCAGGGGGTAAATACTCATAATACTGCAGATCTATGGCCTTTCAGTCCACTGCTGGTAACTACTGCTTTGAATCATGCTATTCACTAAGCATGCTTTGAAGATATCCTAAGTAAGTGGTGTTACCCACAATTTAGTTATTGGTGCTCAAAGAACATTATTTGCAAGGCAGACTTTGCTACAATCCTTGAATAAAACAGCGGGGAAGGAAACAAGGACTACTCCTACGTAAGTCTCAAACATCACAAAAAAATCTTTTGCAAAAGACCAATAAAGGAAAAGTATGTACCTGTTCTGCAGAGGCCATGCAGGTGGGAAGCAGAGGGATCACTGGGAACATGTACTCTAATGGGTAGATCATAGCCACAAAGGCCATCACAGACATTGAGAGCGCATTATAATCTCGGGACTGCAATACAACCTGCAACCAAAGAAACTCACATTAGCACTGCAGCAACCATTCACTTCTACTGCTGCCCCCAGGGGTATACAAAGATCACAGCCTGCAGGCCTCTGATGTGATGGTTGTGAACTGGAGGACACTGTTAATCTGTCTGAAAACAAGCTTCAGATGCTTTTTTTGAGTGAGAGCAAAACTTTTCAAAAGAGGAACCTCAGAAGGAGCTATTCCTTCCCCCTGCAGAAAAACTGATTCCAGACAGTGCAGGAGACAGCTGTTTTGCAGATCCATCCTACCCTGGTTTTGGAGAGGGCAGAGCTTCCCACATACCTATCTAAGATCAACTCTTCACTTCTTACCTTGTGCTCCAGAAGGATGCAGGTCAGCACCTGCAGGCAAGCATCCACTCCCAACAACTCCAGAGGCAGATGTAATGGAAAATCCACCAAGGTGAAGCGGGATGGATCAGGAAGAGCAAAGGTCAAAGCTGGCTGCAACTCATGTGGCAAGACTTCCACATCCACCCGCTTCTGACCAGCAACAGGCATCGGTGAACGGAGCAGCCGGTATATCCAGGCCTCAATCTCCCGCAAGTCGTGTAACAATGCACTAGACTTTTCTTCCACCAGGAGGGAGCCTGTGAAAATCCGCCACGTTGTATCCCTGTACAGGGAGAACAACAACATTAATACTCCAAGAGCTTCACCTGACAGCCATTCCACAAGGCTCTTCCAGGGAAAGGGAAGATCCACTGAGAATTAAAAGATGCAGCTAACAAACGTTTGGTCACACAGAGGAACAGAAGGTAGGGATTTAAGCTTATTCAGACAACCACTGCAGGGAAGTATAAATCTTTCTGCGGCAGTAATCAACACAAGCACATCACTGGCGGGAATCAACACGAGTATGTCACTTCAAACTGAGAGTTCATTTGTTCATTTAAAGGGTTCAGTTAGGTCCAGACCTCTGAAGATTTCTCATCGCCCTGGTGCTTGAAATCCAGCACGCACATAAGATACTCTCATACCTCATCCAGAATTGTGGCAGACTGACTGTAGGATTCTGGTTCCAGCAGTCCTACAGACCTTTGCAAGAATAGCAACTAAACCTGAGATAATAAAAATATGCCACATCAAGATCTCCCAAATGTTTTGGCATGATAAAATACTCTTTTTCATCCTATCCTAAATTGCATTGTGTCATTCTTAAGAGCTGAATAACCCATGACAGCAGTGGATGCATTTCAGCTGAGAATATAAACTTCTGAAAGTTGTCTACAAAGCATTTAGGCACCTTAGCAAACTAAGCAGCAATTTTTCCACGCCCTAAGCTAACAACCCGCCACCACCTTGTAGCTCACAGACAGGCTGGCCAAAACACATGCACAGCATTGCTCAGGGCCTTGGGACCTTCAAAACTTGAAGCTGGGCCTGACAAGGGAAGCAAAGTGGCTTGTCCTCTTCTGCCCTTAATGTTGTAGCACAGTGAGGGCTGCAAACCTACTGTAGACATTCTGGAAAAAACTTCAGCCTGATAAGTATCTTCAGTTATGGTAACAGATCTCTTAGAATGGTATGGGTTCAAACTAGAAGTTCTACCTTACAGTTCACAACTTTAAAAAAAAAAATTAAAAAGAAAAAAGATGATGACACAGGAGGCTTCAGAAAGGAAGAAAAATTAGAGAAATTTGGAGGGATCAAAAGAAGGGCAATTAAAATTAAATAAAAATAAAATTTATAAATAAATCAAATAAAAAATTACAAAATTATGCTAAGTGATACTCCTCTCAAGAATTGTGACGCTTCTCATCCTACAGTCTTCCTTCAGCCGCTTGCAATGCGCAGGACATTAAGTTGTTAACAGGCACGCTCAACCTTTAGTAAGCTGTAAGGATTCAGTTTCGCCTTTATTCTGCCACCACTTCAAAACTATTCTACTTTTCCAGGTCATGGTTTGCAAACCACACAGTAATTCAAATCTGCTGCTTCACTTTTCCCAGAGATGTATGCTCAGCATTCCTTCTCTTACCCTCCTCACCTGTCACTCAATTCTTCTCTTTAAGAATTATGTCCAACGAGCAAATTTTTTCAAATACCACATGCCATTCAAACACTGGAATACTTTAGCACCCCTTTCAAAAAGCAGATAAGCTCACAGAGTTGAGGAAAATAATGAAATTTAGCTTTTTTTCCTGCCTCAGTAACTATCAGACTAAACCAAGTGACAAAATAAGTTCCCTTAATATATACTTCCATTAAATAATAGAAAACAAAAATTTTGTTCTGGCAGAACCACTTTTCCCCCCAAAATCTGTTAATGCAGGAGTCAGTCATAGGCCCAGGACACTCTCCTAGAACTATTCCAGGGCAGTAACCCAAGAAGTAGGCTACTGCTCTGTGAACGAGACAGATTTCCCCTTTCATGCAAAAAGTAAAGAGCTTATAAAGATGAAAATGACAGATGTCCTGTCACTTTTTGGTTCTGACAAGTTTAATTTAGAGTATATCAAGCTACTTAACTCACATTATGACTTACAGCCCCATCTCTCTTACTATTGAGATAACCTCCTCCTCCTCCAGAGATTCATTTTATAATTTCTCTTTTTAGTTAGCAGATTGGAAAGGAAAATATCATCCTGGAATGCAGGTGTCAGGCATAATAGCACCGATATACACCCATGACATACATACATAAAGACATTGTTCCTCCTGTACCCTACAGTGCAACAGTTTTTGTAACATATCCAACATTATAACAACAGATATGTAAAATTACTATTTTACATTAAAAATACACTAAGTTCCTGTTAATTTGCTGTTACCAACCCCCATTCCCATATGCTTCCTAGACAAATTCTTTGTTTTCTGCTTCTCCTCCCTCTCCCCTTCAAATATTGTACTTTGATCTCTTTCAGCCGTTCCTGCTTCTCTAGTCTTTTCTCTCCCACACTGAAGTTCAGATTGTTTCATAAGCTCATTAAGCACACTTTCATCATTTCCCCTCTTGCCCCAAGTGGAAATTCTCTCTGTTATTTCTTGGCTGTTTCTGATTTGCCACAGAATCAGTCCTGACATACACTGCCATGGAGCTTATATGCCAAAGCAACAATAACAGCATCAGTACTCAGCTTCAGAAAATATCACACCCAGTGAGTTCTTAGCAGGATAGTGCCTCCTTAGGCATATCAAAAATGAAAATCATACCAGGGTTACAGAACCAGACAGAAAAGTTTTAAAGAAATCATTATAAAAGTTTCCTTTTCCTACTGCGATCCCAGGTTAAAACAGCAAAAAGTTCAACCATCAGTGTTTGGCTGCTTCTGCAACCACTCCTGTAGCCACGATTTGCCATGCAGACAATTGCAGCCCTGGACACAAACAGTGGGAGGAAAAAGTTCTCTTTTCCCCCTCAACATACCTCTGCACCCCACGAGGAATCCCCAGCTTCTTGCCCAACAATCTCTCACTACAGCAGTCCACAAGTCTCTTGAGGGTGTACAGACACTCACGGAAGGTGGAAAAGAAGGGATAATGACTAAGGATGCACAGAGAAGTCAGAGTGCTGTTCCGAGAGCGATGGCTGCCTTTGGCCAGACGCTTACTGCGCGGAGATCGATTCACATCTGGGGTAGATTCTGTACTTGGAGCCTGCAGTGAAGAACCACTCTCCGAACTCTCAGTGCCCACTTCCTCTTGGGGTGCAGATGCATCCCCAGATTTGGGAATTTTCTGTCCTTCCCGAGCTCGATGCCCCCCTGTGCCTTCTCCCTTCTCCTTGGGTACTCGCTTCTGGAAGGAGCGGTAGAAGTTGACACAGATTCCATAGCGAATTACACCTGTATCCTTGTCTGTGAGTGTGAAGACAAATGAAGTGTCATCACGGAAGCTCATGCGCTTTTGCCGCACGCTCAGGCATCCTTCTGGCTGGCAGAAGAATACAACATCAGGTGGCAGAGGAAAGTCCACATGGTCTTCTAGAGGGTAACGTCGCAGTAGTTCAGGAGTTTGAGCAACACTATCACTGCTTGGCTGCCTACAAAAAAAGCAAACAAAAACCCCATACATAGTTAAGTAACGCCAATAAAAATCCTTTCTATCTCCCTACTAACACGTCAGGAGCCTGTGGGCTCAGCTTCATCTTTGGTTCTTCTCTCCCCCACTATCCAGGGAAGTGCAGCTTCTCAGTCACTAGCTACAATGTTCAATCACAATGCCACAGTTGCAGAAAGGTTAAATAAAAAAGCCTGTATCATCATTATCAAGGCCCAACAAGGAGCCTGTTCAAATGTGACCAAGAAAGAGACTTTCAAGAGTGTGTTGTTCCCAGGAGAACATCGTATTGTCATGTTTCCCTGACTTTGATTTCCAAAATTAATTTAACCGCACAGGTCTCTGGGCAACACTTGGGTATGAAATATACAGTCAGGCAAAAACCCCTTGGATTTCAGCCATTTATGAACAAGATGAAAAATTAAATGGGAAAATCCAGTATCAACTCATAACTGGGAAAAAGAAGAATCTACTAGGAAAGAACTCAGATAAATGGTGGAGTGATATGGACCTCATCATGTAAAATTTTCATTAAAAAGTTCTAGCAACCATATATATATATATTTCTGTGTTTGATTTTCAAGCTGGCTTTGAAGTGTAAGTTACTATAAAAGCTGGGTAGTGATATGCAGACCCATTTAAAACTGTGGCTCACCAACCTTTGTACCACAAATCACTAACGTAACGCAAAGACAGAACAGCAATACTGTTTATTCCTAATTTTCCACCAGAACAGATTCTTTCAAGGTATTAACTATTCTTCTACCACTAGTTTTCCATGTAAGTTGCCAAATAACTGCCAGAGGAATAGTACAAGATCCACACAGTGAAGGTAGAAAAATAAGTCCCCAGAACAACCTCTCTTTGGTTTGACCCCTTTGCTGTAAAGTCTGATGTCTCACCATTTTCTAAATTAATTAGCATTTAGTATCACGTTTACCAAATGGAATGTAGAAGACCTGGCTCCCCCATCACTCTCCTATAGGATCTCATACAAGATATTTTCCCACCTTGATACTTTGGATTTGCCCATTTCAAAATACAATGACACTTGCTTTTCTCTTATCTGAGAGGTGAGAAAACCCAAACAAGTAGTAACAGAATGTCTGTAATTTACAAAGGAAAATCACTGGTGCAAATAGCTCTGCTGACTAATTCTCCCAAACTATTACTTTGTTAAAGAAAAAGTAAAAATGCTTAAGTCATAAAGCATAAATTGGTAACCAAATTTATACTGCCTGGTACAGTTAAGTACTGACATACTGTATGAAAAGAAAAAATAAACCCTAAAAAGCTTTTATATATTAGTGGGCACAAGTAATGCATCATCTGCTTAAGAAGAAATGTCAAATAATGCTGGTACTGTTTAAAGAGTCTATTTGGCAGTACATGATTTAAAAAAAAAGTCATCAACAAAGTACCAGTGAATACATCATCCGTTCATGCCTTTGCAGTAATATTAGCTACAAAGACAGACTCTTCTCAGACATTTAGAAAACTTGCATCTAATAAAAGTGAGTTACTTCCAAAAGGCATGGCTATTTGTGCACAGTGGATAACAAGATGGAATGGTAAAGGTCACATGGAGCTCCTAAGGATCTTGCAGTAGAAGCTACTTCAGTAGCTCCATCTCTTATCACAGGCATTTGTTGAAGCGCCTAATGAGACAACAGACCTCTGACCATTAGCAATCTAGCTACTGCTGCACGGCAAAAAGCAAAAGAACTCTAGCAGTCCAGAAGTGATGCTACCAAATTTTTAAGTGAGAACATCAGACACTATAAGTATCACTGGAGGAGGCAGCTAACATTTCTTCCTCCTCCTTTTCCTAGTCAGTGACACAAATATGGAAAACTTGGATATTTTTCTACAGACAATAAGTAGTAATTAAACTATTAAATTATTGTCCATAAAATACAATAATAAAAATAATTGTTACTTGCATTACGTCATTTCCTCCACTTAGCCTATTTAAATATTGCACTCTGAAAAGAAAGCAAGAGGTAAAGCAACATGCTGATGCATGTAAACCACTGATATTTAGAAATGAAAGTAACAGACTTTGGAATACATCTATTAAATAGACTGGCAGAAAGTTACTGCATAAACTTTGAATAAAAAAAATAACATTTACTAAGCACCTGTGTATTTGACAAAAAGCATACATATCAACCCCACATTTCATATACGCTTTAAGTAAACAAGCGTAACATTTTATCTATTGAGAGTTAATAAGACTTTAAAAAAAGAAAGCATTCATGTCATTCCTATGAGGATAAATGAGTATCAGAGGGAAAAACAGCCAAGTAAGGCAAGTTCCAGATTATTTTTTTTAAACTGCCTACACTTCAAAAGCTAGAAAAGTAACCCCAAACTAGCATTTTACTAGCATGTGGCTTTCAGTATTTTCAATTTGTGAATCCCTCTATCCTGATGCCAATAGAAGCAAAGAAGTTCAGACACACAGGCTACCACAGAGTCATCCATTGGCTATTCTAAGTCACCCTTGGCAGACCGTTGAAAAGGAGTCTAAAGACTACAACTTAAAAACCTTTGGCTGCACCAGTATCTTTCAAAAAGTGCACTGGCCCAAGTAGATGCTCCCATTATGGAAGCACTCTGCACGTATTCCAGACAGCACTTCCCCAGCACCAAGCAAGGCTTCATCAACAGACAGCAGGCTACTCAGCCTCACTCTACTGCCCAAGAGAAAGCAGAGTGAGATTCTTTGACATTACCTGGCTCCAATGATCACAAGGTAGTCGAGTAACCGAGGGCAGATTTTCTTTTTCTGCACCATTGTCCTTGACACTCCTTCCTATGTCATCTCAGTGAATTTCTGTTCATCGATCCAGTAGTCAGTTATCCAGTCAGCCGTGATTGACCGCCTTAGGGAACAGAATCTGCTTGGAACCGTCTGGCAAGTCCAACCTATAATCAAGAAAAGCAAGACTGTCAAAGGCACAATCAGGAATACCAAATACGTATAATCAACTCCATGACCTTAATTACATTTCCAAATAGCCTCAGTGTTCTGTTTAGTCATGGCCATCCACAAACGTCTCTCCTCATGAGTATAAAAACCACAACCACATGCCCATAAAAGTAGAGAGAGCTGAAAAACACACAAAAAAAAGTACAAAAGGATCTCAAGAAAGACCACAGAAAAAGCAGCATATCACTGGCAAACAGCCATTCATGAAACGGTTTGAGGCAAAAGTATTGTTTAGGCAAATCCCTGGGATTCCTACAGTGCTTGGGAAAGCAGCCTTAACTGGCAGTTCTGTACAGTTAAACACCACTGAAGAAAAAGACGCAACCTGAACTTTAGCTGTCTGATGGAGAGAATAACTAAAGAAGGGGTAATATCAAAAGAAGCCCAATTAGATACAATGCACCTCACCCTCCCAAACCCGGATGTGGCTTAGAGCAAGAATGATCTCCACAGTCCCAAACAACTGTGATCTCTAACACTTTTTCTGTGAAGATACAGAACTGCACACTGCAGTTTGCAATACCAAAAGTGTTTCTTGTAAGTCAGGCTGTTTCTGTCACTTACTTTATTCAATTTCATTTCTTTTGCATATCTTCACCATTTATTCCTGACACCCATGCCTCCCACTACTTCCCACTAGCTCCCACTACAGAGCTACTTTCTCTGCTCATTTTGTAATAGAATAATCCTCTTGGCACAATTGTTATTTTACTGCAGCATTATTATTTGTCAATAACTATGCTTAACAGACATCCAGAATTCAGTAAGCACTGTAAAATTGTTCTTTCCAATCCCACTATTCACACTCCATTGAATTCATGGCAGGAAAAAAAAAAATCTTAAAAAGTAATCAAGTTCCATATTACAATATCCCTTGCCTACATTTGAAAACAATCTGAAAACAGAAGTTTTCTGAAACAGAAAGTTCTCTGAAACTCTAAAATCAGAAATGTTCAAACTGCACTACAAGTTTACTGAGCATCCCAATGAAAGCATTAATAAAGTTATTTTCTATTAAAAAAATTTTGAACTGATCGCCTTTTGGGGCATATTCAGAGTAAGGTTTCTATTTCAGTTCATGTTTACCTCCTAAGGCTATCACAGACATATAATCATAGAATGGTTAGAGTTGGAAGGGCCTTTAAAGATCATCTAGTTCCAAGCGCCCAGGTTGCTCAACAACCTGGCCTTGAACAATTCCAGGAATGGGACATTCACAACTCCTCTGGGCAACCTGTTCCAGTGTCTCACCACTCACACAGTAAAGAACTTCTTCCTAATACCTAATCTAAATCCACCCTCTTTCAGCTTAAAACCATTACTCGTCCTATCACTACACTCCCTGATAAAGAGTCCCTCCCCATCTTTCCTGTAGGTCCCCTTCAGGTACTGGGAGGCTGCTATAAGGTCCCCCTGGAGCGTTCTCTTCTCCAGGCTGAACAATGCCAACTCTCTCAGCCCGTCCTCATAGGAGAGGCACTCCAGCCCTCTGATCATCATCAGAGAACTATTATTACTGTACTAAAATCATTCAGTTCTACAGCATGAAGTTTAGATTTTATTTGCATGAAAGGTTTACTAAAAACCTGTAAATCTCAGCCAAATTAGGTAATTTTCTTGATGTTTCTCTCATTATTTCACAACCAGAAGTTAGTTATAGGTACTGTAACTGTCACCATCTCGCAACTAGGTTCAAGGTCTGGCAATATATCTGCTTTTTTCCCAGCCCTCCACATTCCACGTACAGAGTCAGGGAATTTTATTCATTCGCCCTCCAAACACCAGTAAGCACACATACGCACACACACAAAAAGCATGTATATGATTTATCAAAAGGGAAAATCATACCAGTCAGTAACTATTAATTATGGAATAATAAACTGAAAGAAACCTTAACTCACACACAAAAAACGCATTTTGTAACACTCCGTGGAATGGTTTTAGTAGATACAGTTGCCATAGGTTCCTAAGTGACAGCACTATGAATTACCTTCTCTCAGCAATACTTTTATAAATTATCTTCTCTGAACAACAAAGAAAATAGACACAGGAAGCAAAGCTCCTGTTTCTTTGTTTTAACAATGCTATTGAAAACATTGTAGAATCTGTCCTGCAACAGGGCTTGATACAACATATTCTGCAAATATCTCAGTGTAGATAAACTTGAGAGGAACAAGATGAAGTTGGGATGATCAAGTGGATCTTCTTACCTTCAGTTTGAAGAACTACTTTATCTGTATTCTGTCCAAATAGCTTTACCCAGAACACTTACGGAATAGAGATACGGGCATAGGAATAAGTTACGATGAGGTAACCTAGAAGTATGACTTTGAGGAACTTCTGCTACGCAGTGGTAACCAAACATACGTTCTTCCTCTATAACAGAAACTATCCTACCCCTCAGTGAAGGCAGAGAAAGTAAACTGCTTATACAATGGAGTAAACACACATGCAGCGACAAGACCACAACCTTAGCTTATCTTTCAGTAAATTGTCCATACCCTGTGATTTTTCTTCTACTCTCTAGCCTGGAGAACATCTCTTATGACTGCAATTCATTACACATTTTTCCCACAGTTCTGCAAAGGAGCTAGCGAGGTATGCAACATGAAAACCTCCATGAAAACCATAAAGTTTTCAAAAGAGTATCCGAGCAGACCAGCACAAGGAATATATGTAGGTCTTCCAATATCCCTGGAATGGATGAAGCTGCATCCTAGCAATGCCATACATCAAAGTTTCTGTCAGTTTTTTAAACAAAAAGATCTGAGAACTTTTTGAGAAACAGCCCTGATTTCTACTGCAACACAAGGAGACCAGATTGAAGCAGGTTATTCTGCAGGGGCTTCTAGAGTCTCCTTTACTTGGTTATTTATTTTAACAAGGCCATAGATACAGTGAGACAGAAGAGGACAAAGGCTTTCTTTTGGAAGATGACGTTTCATGGGATTGCAGCACAAGGCAGAAGAATTAGAACCAAGTTTAGGTTTTTTGCTGTCCCCTATTCAATCGCTTGCTTCTTCAGAGGTCTAGTAATGGCTGATGACAGCAATTATAGAGCATTAGATCAATATTTGCTGGAACTCACCTTCCTACTCTTGGGTGGAAGCAGACACCACAGCTGATGATCTGTATAAACCAACACAAATGGGCACTACAGTCCTGCCTCTCTCTCCCCCTATCTGCCAAAAGCTTGCTTTCAGGCCAGTGTCATTTCCTCCTCTGTGCTGGTAGAAGTGCTTGTACAGTTACATGGTGAACCAGATTGTGGAACTGATACGAACTAAAACTAACACCCTCCCTTCTCCTCCCTTGCCACTTTTGTTTTTACTAGGTTATTTCTATGGCTTGGTTCACCAAGTGGCCACACAAATGCTTGTGAGGGCACAAAGAAAAGGTAGGAGCAAGCAGCTGAGGGAATCTGACCTACAGATGACAGCTTCTCTACAGGCAATAAAGAGGTAAAGTAGTTTCTCAAAGGTTTGCCATCATCCTTCCTCTAGCTCTTACATTTTACAGACTAAGTACATTAGAGCAGAAAGAGATCACACAACAAGAGATACCTCCATTTCTCCTCTTACATGTTGGTATTTGGACCTGAACTGTGACATTATCTTGACTCTGAGATGGTACAGGTTTTGACCTTGATGGCCCCTTCTCTCTCTCAAGCTGCTTTAATTCTAGGTTGCTTTTTCTGAAAAGGTCTTGCACAGTGTGCCTTCTCTTTGCAAACATCTTGGAACCAGCCCTTTGAAGGCTGAATTCTCAAGCAGCACTTGAGAAGAAACTTCCTATAACTTCAACACAAGAAAAGGAGAAAAATAAAGAAGCGAAGGCCACCACAGGAACATACTGCACAAACAACTCACGTATCAGAGAACACCATAATTTAATAAGCACTCATATGGATGGTGAACAGGTTGGTGAGAACTAACACTACCCACATACTGTAGCAGCTGTCAGCAATACTCACGAACTAGTAGAAAGTGGCACAGTAGCCTAGACACAAAGGCCAGAGCCAGCACTAACCCACAGCCTACAAGTAACTCAAGACAAAAAAGTGTTCAAAACAACACATCTATTACTGGCACTACTCTACATTTCAAAATTCCCCAAACACCCACGTTTTAGGTTGTAGCACAGCTTTTCAGAGGAGAATCTGCATGGTATTCTGCAATTTAAAGTCGTCCCAGAAATAAAAGTCTACATAAACACACACAGAGTCATGAAAAGCACCACACCACAGCACAGATATGGTAGCGTGAAAGAGCTGCAGCAGACTTTTTATCAGTTTAGAGCCATCTGTGTCAGACCGATACCCTGCATTAGTCCTGAGAGACGCGAATTTTGCAGCACCCCATCTCATCTACCCCTTGGAGTATTCGGTCTTTTTAAAAGTGTCTTTTCTTTCTAGACACAAAGCTAGACGAACAGAGTTATTTAGTCAAAGTATAACTTGGACACAACAAACCGTTAACCCAACTTAGCTCACTTAAAGTCATCTTCCTCACATAGAAGATTCCAGCTTTGGTAGGCCAGCCTTACACTCAACTGTATGATAATAAGCAGGTACTTAAATCATTGCTTGAAAAAAAATTATATGAAGACAGCAGGAGATTATTTTCCAACAGGCAGATGTTAAGCCCTGCTTTCATTGCAAGTCTTCTGTAGTTCAGGATGGTACCAGAATGAGGCCTCTCCTTCTGTTACCTCCACCTTTTATCTGTTACAAGGATCATACTGCACAGTTCACCAGTGCACAGATACCTTTAGAATATAAATCTGGGTCATACAATTCAATTTACTAACTGACTGAGTAAAGAGCGTATAGTGGGGGACATTAATTTCTAAGAGAAAAAAGAGCAAGATGTGAAGGAGACAGCAAGAATTACAGGACAGAAGCCACATGAATTCTGGTTTACTGAAATCTCACCTTGCAAAAGACCAGATTTCCAGCCATGTCCAAAAGGAACTACATTTTCAGTTCTAAAATGTCCTTGGAACATCTTGAATTTCTGTTTATTCTCAGCCAAGACAGTCTGTACTCAGTTCAGATCTATAGCCACTATGCCTGACCTTAGTGCATTGTTTACTGTGAACTCAAGATCCATACCAATCAGACTAAACTGAAAGCTGAAACAAACACAAATAGGGCCAGGAGTTTCAGTGCCCAGGTTTTGGTTGATTTATGTTTCCTTTTCTCACATTACACACCTTGAGTATACTGAGACAGCTACCTGCTAAGCCATGGCCTGTGGGGCCCGGAGCCCCACTTAATTCACTGTAGAACTGAAATCAACACAGTTCAAAGTCCAATATGAACTACTCGTGGTAGCTTTGACCTCTCTTTAGACATTTTATTAATCTTTATGGAATCTTTACCACTGAAATTTTGGTTACTTCTTCTGAGTCTGTTTCAAGTGATTCCAGCCACTACCTCGGGTATAGCACATACTATTTTTCCTTGTACTAAGCTTTTGAAAAGGCAGACAAGTAGTTCCCATTTCACAGGAGCCATTTTACACTTTCTCTGCTCCAAAGCTACATTAACGTTAAACACTGCTAGCAGTTTTATACTTAAAAATATACAACATTCTAGGAAGCCCATTATCCCTATTATCCAGATACTACACTGGTTCTACTAACACAAGAAACACAGATCATAGTGCAGACGAGTTGAGAACACCCCCCCCCTTCTCCAGAGCTTGACAGAACATGGAACAATTTGTAAAGTCAGACCTGGATGGACTTGCTATACTGGTGCAGCTGCTTTGTGTGTTACCATCCACCTTGGCAAGGCAGCAGTGCATGCCAATGCTGTGACTCCTAAGAAGATACTAGCACTTTGGCACCAAAAAAAAAAAAAAAAATCCACGAAAAAAAAAGGAGGCAGTTTCAAAGCATTGCAAGCATGCTTAAAACAGGCAATGGCATATTTATCTAGTATGATTAGTCTATAATATAGGCCTGGTTCTGTGAAATGCCTAGGGATAGCTCCAAGCATAAGAATTCACCCACTGGAGAACAAGGCTGCAGGCATATGCTAAAAGCATCCTCCCTGGAGCACACACATCACTTGAGTCAGTAAGAGTTCCTTACGGATAAAATAGCAGATGCATCCCAACTGTTTCCACTTGCCATCCATCCCTAAAGCTTGAGGGAAAGGACAGACTAAAATAGATTAAAGAAAATTAGAGAACAAATTGTGAAAACAGTTTTTTGGTAATAGGAAAATACATTCTTGGAAGCCCTTCTGAAGAACAATAAGAATGTAAAGATTTCTTCCTTTCCTACTACAGAATGGCATATATCCTCACCTTCCAAAAACTGTACTGACACAAACATCTTTAGCCTCCACACCCATTTTTCAGAGCAAAATGGAGGCAGCATGGACAGGGATGCCGACAAATAGACAGAACACGACCAGAATTAGTTCACAAACAGAAGTATCCTGCCACACAGACAGGAACCTTTTTGCAGCATCACAGAGTGAAGCTGGCTGGCCTGATTCAGGTTCTCGGTTGCTATAGGAACAGATTTCCCTGTCCTTGTCATATGCTGGCCCTTCAGCCTTGCTTCCTCTCTCCCCCCTGCTTCAGCCAAATGCTTGGCTACAGCAGCTTGCTGTACATGCATGACCACGCAGTCGCCACACGTGCACTCATGCTGTGAAAACAGACCCACAGGTAATCTGATTCAGATCAATCTCCATAGCAACCCAATCTTTAGTCCCTAGATCTTAGCCTGTCGGGTCTATTTATAGAGCAGCCGCAGCGCTCCACCCCCTCCACTCCACCACCAGTGCTCCCAGCACTGCCCACACTACAAACAAGCTTCACCCAGGCACAAGGACCGCCTGGAGCCAAGGCTGAAATATACCCGAAATGGCACCTGTAGGCCCCCGAGAAACATGACGGCGTAGTATCTGCAACACATTAAACACCTCCCATTCAGTGAGGTTTTCCATACCCGTGAATATCGCAAACATCACAAGTCATTACTGCTCACGGAGAGCTGAGTATCAACGGCAGCTGACAAAATCTGCTTATCCAGGGACGCACAGGACGCTCCCACAGACATCCACTGCAGCTGCTTCTTTAGCCTCACGCAAAAAGGGACGTGCGAAGTGTGCCAACACAAATGTTCAATCCTAACTGGAGCTTGCAGGCAGCAGCAAATGCGAAGGAGCGGTCCCGGCAGTACCTGCCCCACAGCAGCACAGCTGTACCCACCAGCAGGTAGCTGAAAACCATGCGGCTGGGCCATTCATCTACTAATGGTTTAACAAAAGAGAAAAGAAAAAATAAAGAAAAATCAAGACTGAGGCCTTGAATGAGCCATGAGAGATAAGCATGTGAGAAAGAATGGTATGCAAATACTGTTATCCATTTTATTGTACTACACTCTTGGTGAAAACCATCAACAATAAACTAACACAGGAGAAGCACACACTTTTACAGTACTCGCTAATAGGAAGGAGATGATGAGAGATTTTTTGCCTCAGCCCCAGTTCATTTCACACACTCCAATTTAGGTTAAGGACTTTATTCTCCTCCCCTCCTTTATTGCCTGAAACACCTCTCTCATGATCCTCCCTGCTGCTCCTCATGGCACAGGGCATACAGAGCACCATCTTCTCACAGAACATAAATTCCAGCACAAAACTCCTCTGTCAACCCAGCCGGTTCTCCCGCTCTACATTGGTTGAATTTAAATTCAACTTTTATTTTAAAATAATCTCCAGATATTTGCATGAGAGAACAGTAACACGGGAGCTTTGGCTCCCTGCCCTTCACTCTTTTCAAGTCTGTCCTTTTTTTCCCCCCTCCTTCTCGTGCAACGCCACCATCACAAAATACAAGAGCCTTCTCAGCCGCATGAGCTTTTCATCAATCCTCAAAACTCCAGTAGCAGCCGCTCATACACTTTGCAAGGGGGAAGAGGGAAGGAAGGCAACCCAAAACCTCAAAACCTACACAACACTCCCAAACTGAGTTAGCCTCACCTTCTGCAGCCCCTACGGCAGCACGTTATTTTCCAGACCAGAACTGCTTTTGGCTCAAGTTTTGAGCCGAGAAACTTTCTCGCTGCTTTTAAGACCAATCTGGACCATGAGACGCTTTCATTCCCAGCCCTCTGCCCAGTTCCCGTTCGAGAAGTAGGCCACAGTTCCCACAACACGAGCATCAGCAGGGTTTTTTCCAAAAGCCAAACACTGCAAATGTACAGACATAAAAAATTAACAAGAAAACAAGAAAGCGTGTGACATTTAAATTGAGAGAACTGCTGGATGCAGCTGCAACTGCTAAATTATTCAGTGCTCTCCCTTGCCACGGTGCCTCCCACTGCCACGGTGCACAGCTCTAAGCCAGAAGCTCAGAGAAGAAACTCGTACAAAAGGATGGCAGGTAGAAAAGACGCACCGCAGGCAAACAGCGTGGAGTGCACCAACAACTAGTGGCTTCTCCTCTCACATAGGTTTCAAGCTATTCACCTACTCATTTAACAGGTGACATCACTCATGGCACCACCACCACCAAATACAGGCACATTTGACTCTTCTTCCTGGAGGTGAGACACACAGGGACAAGTGACAGACTCGCTGGGATACCGACAATAAATTCCAGCCATTTAAAAGGCAAAAAGAGGGGCGACACTCACAACCAGCATGGAAACACTGGTCAGGATAATGAGAACTGGAAAATAATGAGAAGTATTTGAAATAATCCAGTTATTTGGCTGTTGTTAGCACCACAGAACTGGTACTCGGAGCCTCACATCTATTTTGCCTCATCTTAGAAACACTCAGCCTGTCTCCCCACGTGTGCCACCTGCCTTGTTATTCCTTCCCTCTGCATTCCCTCCCCTTCTCTTCATCAACACTGTGGAAGATCAGAAATCCCTACTCTCAAACCAATCCTACTATTAATTTTGGTGATAAATCATAGTACCAGCTGGTCAGAACTGAAAGGAAAGCAAAGAAAAAAGCCCGTTTTCTCTCTGCGACAGCTCCCAGACGTGGGAAGTGCGTGTTTGGCAGATTCACCCACACGTAAACATTGGAGGAAGCAAGCTCAGAGCAAAGAAGGGATAGGAACCACCTAAAGCGACTGTTAGGGCCAGCAACTGACAGAACAAGGGGTCCCAAGAGGACCTTCTAGACATCAACAGTCACCACGGCAAAGGAGGGAAGGAAAACACAACACCTGCTGGATATGTCTGAAGACTAATGAGAGAAAGAAGGGAGAAATGAGGTGGGCTAGAGGAAAGAACAAGCACACACAGCTTGTAGCTCCAGCACAGCACAGTTTAAGCACTATCAAGCGGAAACAGACACAGAGTGGCTCAGTGCTCTTGTGTGAAGCAATTTTGGTGAATACCAGTTTCAATTCTTAATCTTCTTTATCACAAAAAGCACTCCTTTCCTCATGCTATCTGATGCAGGGGCAGAAATCCCCATCTCCTGCCACAAGGGCGTTTCCAGAGCAAGTACAATATACCCAGGCAAGCAGAGATCCAGGGAAGCTGGTGTCAAAGCTACATGCAAGAAGACAACTGAACATCTGGTACTGACAGCGAGAAATTCAGTTAGAATGTAAATGGAAGCAGGACACAACCATGGCGTTGAACGTGCAGACATGACAAAGAAAAGGAACAGATTAAGAAAAAAGCCTGCTCCACTCATAAGATAACACACAGTTCCTGGAGGCTATCAGATACATTACTGTCAACCTGGGTATCTTTGTCCCCTGTGTAAAAAAAAAAAACAAGGTTAACTTCCTGATTCTCACAAATACCACTTAGAACAACTGTTCAGAAATTAGTTACAACCAAAACCAAAAGGAGAGATCTGACAAACATTGCAGGACACATCAAAGGCAACACGATGATGAGCCCTTTTCTGAGGGCTGCCACTGCTGTGAAATATTGAAAGCTGGGGAAGGAACAGAAAACCATGAAACGTTGTCCCTTGCTGCTACACCGATGCATTATTTCTCACATTGATCTGGAACCACAACAGTCTCTCATTCAACCACAATGCCTAGGAACACAGCATGAGAACTGCCTCAGCACAGGTAACGTAGGCATACGCAAGCAGCACTTCTTACTTTTAAATCATTGCAAGGGTCCTGCTAGTAGCAGAAATTAAAAGTAAATACAACCTCTCACAATTCAGTGGTTTCTGGGCACCAAAAGGCACAGCCTCCCCATTTGGGAATTCTCGGGTATAAAGAGATTTTAGAGCTCCTGGCAGCATGTGGCTAATTTCTTCAGGGTTTTGCTGGATTTGGGGGTCCAGTTGGTTATTCTAGTTCCAAGAGACAAATCAGGAGCATCTTTCTCAATCATCAACAGTAATTTTCATGTGGTCGTGACAGGTTTAAAGGCCTCCAGTGACAGAGAATCTAATCGCTCTAAAATTATTTTCTAGCTTAGACAACAGAGCAAAGACCAGCTGAATTGTAAAGGCTCACTTACAGAGAGTGAACAGTAGGTTGTCATAACAGTTTTTCATAGCTCTTGAGGCAGAGAAGGAAAAGCAGCAAACTCTTCTGTCATCAAAAGAACTATCACAGTTATTCCACAGATTATCCCACTAAAAACATCCCCTTCTAATTAATGCCTCATGCCGCTCATTTTTATTTCACTTCTTGTCTCATTAGGCCACTGACGATGCTTTTCCTTCATGAAAATTTATACATTGACGTAGGTGGAAATCTTTTAAACTGGGGAAATGTTATTAATCTTGCATATCAAGCTCTTCCATTCTTGTTTCTAAATCCTTTCCTCATTGCTGTAAATCCCCAATCAGTAGCTGCATTCTGTATTTTCTACCAGCGCACTGAATAACTAAGTCAAAGCCTTTCTGCTAAGGCGCTGCCCAGAAATTTAATGCAGTTTATCTTTCAATGCAGGCACGACAAGGCCAAAGGACATTTGCAGAAATTAATCCGGGTTGTAACGTATGCATTGCCTGTCTCCGATTCCTTCCTAATGGAAAGTTAAGTGAAACATTCAACTCTGTACTTGGTTTTAACAAGAAAGTATCAATTTCCATCTTGTGAGCATGATGGCACTATCCACCTAGTTAAAAAACTACAGTGTGAAATGACAGCCAGGTCACTAAATTTTACATCACTTGTTATCCACTCGCATGCACTAAATCTCTAACAGTATTTTTTTCCCCAAAAAATAATTTCTCTAACAAACATTATCTGGGAAGAAGTATCAGAGAAAATCTACTAGCTCAAGTGCTGCAAAGTAAAAACTGTGAAGAGATTTATTCTCTTAGAATTCAGCACTACTTGTGACTTGCTAATTTAATACCAGAAGTTTTCATAAGTGCTTGGTTTTTTAACTGACTCATTGCAAAAGATACTAAATAGACCAGCCTGAACATCTTTCCAGAAGTATGTCTAGTATATCCTGTGTATACATAACTTGAACATTTGATATGGCTTGAGATGACAGGGGGAAAAAAAGCTATAAATGATGAGCCTCTATGCCCCTCACCCCAAGCCAGATAAAATCAAAGCCAACATTAATTTAATTTAGGAAGATGACATGAACAAAAGTTTTAGTGAGACCTGAGATGCACTGATGCCTCTACCATTTCTACTGAACCATCAATCTTGATACTCTGAAAACTAAAAAGCTGCTTTGTCTAGGTGGGCAAGACTTACTGTTAAAAATCCTTGAAACTTTTATTTCTCTGTCTCCAAAATCGTTCTGAAACAGACTGAAGTTGGGTACCCTGTCTGCTTTCAAAAGAATTACAGAATGGTATCAAGGTTGAAGAAGAGGTTTGCCCTCTAGAATATTATTTTATGGTTTTCCATGAAAACTTTGAACTAAAGACCTGCTTTTTGCCACACAGGCTTTGATTCACCACCATTCATGGCTTTGGCACACCACCATTCATGGCTTTGGCACATAACACATACATCATCAAAATATATCCTGGCCATATTATGCATTGTGTAGGGAAAACATTCTTTCAGTGTGGACATTATTTTCCTTTTTGCCCATGCAGTAAAACTAGAACTGCTTTAAAAGTAGTATTGGTGTGGAAACTAATGCAGGAGGACTCTGAACTCTAAACAGCTTGAAAGCTGTTAATTTGGTAAAAACACAAAAGTCCAGACTTGCAATACAACTGCAGCACCACAGGATAAGGATGTAGAAGATCTTTTAGTGCAGACAAGGCTATATTATTTTTGAAACAAACACATTCTAGAGACTTGCTGATGATTTTGCATTTTATTAAACACACAGTAAGATGCTTAATGAGTGTGCAATTCATTCTGGGGTATATTAAATTGAGTGCAAGAGCTATGGATTTTCTAACAATAAACAGTATAGCAAAAGAAAATTTTACAGCTGGAACGATTGATCAGCTCTGTATTATATAACCTTCTATGAGAGGATGGCCAGACTAGATCCTGCAAAAACTGCATTTTAGCTATGTTAGATGTCTGAGATGCTTTCTCTTTGATGTGTCAGGATTGCAGATTTTCATTAGTGCTGAAAACAGCAAGTACTTCTTGTGCCCATCCACAACAGTTCCCAAGATTCATGCAGCATAAAGTCCAAAAATGGAGACACCTCCCAAATAACCTATATTTGGATGACTTTGGTTTGGTTATGTGACCCTCAGGACACCGCAATACATCTTCTCTCCCCTTGTCTATCAGTAACATCCTTTTTGCATTCAAGTGATGCTGCAAAAAGCGCAGCAAGGACACTTGAGAGCATACCGAAAGAAATGCTGACCCAGAGTTGCACTGAATGTAGAGAAAATGGCTGGCTTGCCCAGGGAAAGCACAACGTATTGCCAGATTCACAGTTCTACCCCATCACTGTGGGGCCGCAAATTTATTATCTCATGTGTGTCCAAAAACAGTGAGGTATCTGGGCAAGTTCAGGCAAAAAAGGGAGAGAAGAAAGCCAGGCAACAAATCAGTTTCCTCCAAGGCTTATCATTTCTCCAAGCACTTCTTTATCGTGACTCCACACAAACCATAACGCAGACCGAGCTTTCTTCCCCTCCTCCGCCTGAAAATAAAAGTGAGCAACACAGCAAGGTGGTGACACCCATTTCCTAAGAGAAGAATGCCCTTGATGTATAGGTTACTTCGTAAGAAATTGCCCAGTCTAAATTGGATTTCCTATTCTATTATCTCGGGGAGTGACAGGATCCGCTGTTTACAGACCAAGGAGTAGAAGCACCTTTCCAGTCACATTACTGCAGCAGCCCACTCACACGCCCAACCTCCTCAACGGGCACCAGTCCGTCCCGCGGCTCCCTTCACCTGCCCTAATTGTCCTGCCCGCCTTCTCCCGGCAGGGGCCGAGGAA
>VZSZ01006760.1:563929-584029 GCA_013398815.1 Ibidorhyncha struthersii | reverse complement strand
GCTGCAGCCGGGGGAGGGGGGAAGGCGGGGGCCGGGCCCGCTGGGGAACGGCGGGGCGCGGCGGGGAGCCCCGGCCTCCCCCGGCGCCATGACACGCAGCTGTCGCCCGGGGACGGTGAGGGACAGCCGGCAGGCTGAGGGCAAAATGGCAGGAGGGGGAAAAAAGCTGCTTGGGCCCGGCTCTCCAGCCCAGGCTGGGTGAAGATAACCGAGGGTCGAGGAGTCCAGCATTTCTGTGGTGGAATCGCCATCCCTGGAGGGATTTAAAAGATGGGTAGAGGCGGTGCTGAGGGACAAGCAACGTTCAACGAGGTTATGTGATGCTCAGGGGTCATAAGGTTCAAGCTGAGGTTCAACAAGGCCAAGTGCAAGGTCCTGCATGTGGGCCGGGGCAATCCCAAGCACATGTCCAGGCTGGGCAGAGAATGGAACAAGAGCAGCCCCGAGGAGAAGGACTTGGGGGTGTTGAGAAGCTCAACATGAGCCAGCAACGTGCGCTCACAGCCCCGGCGGCCACCCGCATCCTGGGCCACATCAAAAGCAGCGTGGCCAGCAGGGTGAGGGAGGAGATTCTGCCCCTCTTCTCCGCTCTGGTGAGACCCCACCCGGAGTACTGAGTCCAGCTCTGGGGCCCCCAACATAAGAAGGACATGGACCTGTTGGTGCAGGTCCAGAGGAGGGCTGGAGCACCTGTCCTGTGAAGACGGGCTGAGAGAGTTGGGGTTGTTCAGCCTGGAGAAGAGAAGACTCTGGGGAGGCCTTACAGTGGCTTTCCAGTATTTGAAGGGGGCCTACAGGAAAGCTGGAGAGGGACTTTTTACAAGGGCATGTAGCTATAGGGGGAGACATAATGGCTTCAAGCTGGAAGAGGGTAGATTTAGAATAGATATTAGGAAGAAATTTTTCACTCTGAGGGTGGTGAGGCTCTGGAGCAGGTTGCCCAGGGAAGCTGTGGATGCCCCATCCCTGGAAGTGTTCAAGGCCAGGTTGGATGGGGCTCTGAGCAACCTGGCCTAGTGGGAGGTGTCCCTGCCCATCACAGGGGGGCTGGAACTAGATGATCTTTAAGGTGCCTTCCAACCTAAACCATTCTATGACTCTATGACGTGGTTTAGTGGTGGTTTTGGCAGGGTTGGGTTGATGGTTGGGATCGATTTTAAAGGTCCTTTCCAACCTAGATGATTCTATGAAGCATCAAATTACTGCTTTCAGACCCCATCTTGGCAAGCAGAAGGTGCAGTCTCACCGCAAAGCCCAGCTCCAGGCAAGCAAGGCCAGCGAGAGCCACAGAGATAAGGAAACACTAACTTACAACAAGGAGATACAGCACTGTGTACTTTCACTTTGTATGAAATTGCATTGAGCTACTTACTTGCTGATTGGCTACTGGCTTCATAAGATTGCAACAGAATTTGGTTATTAAAAGCTTGAGGTACAGCTTTTAAAATTCCCTCCAAGCTCCTATAAACCAGTACACTGCGCAACCAAACCAAATACATTTATTAACAAAACCAAAATTACTAAAATAAACCTCAAATGCAACCAAAAGTAGTGCAAGTATCCCAATGGATTTTTTTTTTTTTTTTAAATAAAAGGTGCAAAATGGTGAAATACTTGATTTGATATTCCACATCAGTACTCTGCCCATTGTAGGGGAATTGGGATTTCAGAAGGACACCCATCTCTTCTTCTTCTCCCGATTGATCCACATAGCTCATGAGCAAACACGTCTGTTGCATAAGGGTAAAGCCAACAGGGATCACCCCCCAAGATTATAGTTCAAGCACTCCACAATTTCTCCAGTGGCCAAGTTAGCAAAATTAATTTGAAACAGATAGGGTACAGAGACTGAGTCTCAAGCCTAGGTAGCATTTTGTAAACATGAAAGTACAAAGGGCCACTGATCTCCAGGAAGGTTCTTCCCCATACCTGCTTACTTGAGCTCCCTGGACTGACCTGGGAAGCTTCTATAAAACAAAAAAGTAATTCTGTACTGTTTGCACTTAAAAAAAAAAAGAGAGAACATGAATATATAAACAAGGAGCTTATATTTGATTACAAGATAATGAAAAGGGATGGAGAAGCCAAAGCCAAGGAAAATCTTGATTCACCACTCCCATCAACAGCAACATTATGGGTTGTACCTTGAAAATCCCTCAAATTTACATGGTTTTTCTCTTCAAATTAATAAAAGAGATGCAGCTGAACATGAAGATAAAAAAAAAAAGAAAGAAAGAAGCTGCAGCTTCATTGCCACTGCCTCTTCTGACTGTTGACAGCCTCATTCTTTAGCAAGTTCTTGGAGTAGGGCCCAGCCACCTTCTAATCCAGCCAGGGCTGGCTTGAGCTCTCAAGCTCTGCTTGTTACTCCCCACCTCATACCCCGCCAGTCTCCTATAAGCCTATTCCTATTCCCTCTTCCTCTGGTTAAGTAGTTTCCAATTTAAGTTTTATCCTCTAAAGTAATGCAGAGGCTTCAGAAGAATAGCCTGTGGTGTGGAGCCTCGCTGAATTGACACTTGCTGTCCTTTCCCATTGTGCCAGGGGATCGTCAAGTCCTTCGGAAGCAGCTCATGCTGGACAGCTCTCTGCTTCCCCCCTCCTACCCTTCCATTTGAGGTAAGGTATATGGACAGCTAATTCCTGTTGCTTCTCCTACGCTGATCGTTTCTGATATATTCATAACAGATACCAGCTAGGGTCCTGCTGAAACCCACTTGACAGCCAGGGGCATGCTGGACTCCTATTTCAATTTTGGCAAGCCACAATATACAGAAAATGGAGTAGAACACATGGAATAAGAGGGTTAAATCCTGAATATGGCAGTACAAATCAAGATGAGCTATGTATGGATAATTCACAGTCTTCGTGACATGCACTTAATCCACTTTACCTCTTTGCCAGCTCCGGCACACAGCAAGGTGCATAGCAAGCTAAAAATCTCATCCTCGAGGCCAAAAGAAACTGCCTGGTGTTGCACTGCTATGTCTTTTTCAGCACTTCTTGCTTCTCCCCAACCAATATTCACTTTCTTCTCAGCTTTGAGCTTGTTACATCACGAACTTGTTCCACCCTCCCCCAGTCTAATGACAGCACATCAGAGAACGTCAAAATCCTGTATTAGGCTTTATTCTTTTATATAAACATTAACATTTCTCAAACAGATTAGTTAAAAATACAGATTTAAACAAGAAATTTTTGCAATTGCAATGAGTTATAAAAAACAACAGATTATTTTACAGATTGTTACAAGTGCTTTACAAAGGTGCAGAGTGAAGGCCAGTGGCAGGGGACCAACCTCAAGTGCAAAATGGACACGATACCCTCACCACGGGCATAGCGCTCAGAAACACAGCCAAAAAAAAAACAAAACAAAACAAAACAAACAAAAAAAAAACCAAACAAAACAAAGAGCCATGTGAACCTAGGCTTTTGGGATGCTCACCGGGCAAGCAAACATAGACCCCTATGACAGAGAAGACTCATGAGACCAAGCTACCAGGATACTTAAGGTTACATCTCTGAGATCAGCCAGAAGATAGTGTTTCTTGGAAAATAAGGAACATGTTTTACAACAGCATGTTTCTCTTCTGTCAGACAAAATATTGCTGTAAATCCTAGAATACTTACGGATGTGGATACTTAAGAACTCGGGGCATAAATCCAGTGTGGATCTCACAGTGCCCAAAGTGAAAAAAGGATACAAGAACCAAGTGTCCTTCTAAAGTAGTTGGCACTCCCCAACCAGGAGGGACCTCCATATCCCATGACCGTCACTAAAACCTTGAGCAAATACCTTGGAAAGACTTTGGCAAAAGGAAGAAGACGCAAGTGGATCTGGTTACACCCAGTATTCCTGCAGCCCATGATCTGGGAGTTGTGCGGCCCATAGCTTACGCAATGCCCACGTATTTCACTAAATGCAGTGTGTCCTCTCTCCTTGGCTGATACATCTTCACACCCACCTTGGAACACATGCCACATTCTCCAAATTCTTGGAAGTTTTTGTGATCCTTCCACCACACCTACCTTGCCTAGGTACCAGTCTTTCCCACCTATCCTTCTTCTATTCCACCACTAAAGATAAAAATCTATGCCCTGATTTGTTTTGAACTAAAGTTTTCCAGCTGTTAGCAATCAAAGGTAAAGTGGCCGAGAATCACCATGAGATAAAACTGCAATTATATTACATTGAAAAAAAATCTACTACTTTATGCCTGACATCTTTCTGATGTTCAAATGTTCCCTACCCAGAGGGCCTCCCTGTTAGACAAAGGGCACTACACATTACAGGAGTCCTTTTTCCAAAGGAGGGCCAGAACGAAAGGGCAGCTCTAGAGATGAAGTCTCATAATAAAGAAATAACAGCTACTTCTCTTGGAATCATTGTAAAGGGCAGCACATACAAGAGATTTTATTTAGAAAACCCAGTGAAACCCCTAGAACATCCACATTGACTTCCCTGAGCTCCTCAGATCCAGGTACACTGGGGACCCTGCAGAAGCCTTTTGAGCTGGGTTACTCTCAATAGAGAGGGTTTGGCAAGTTCCTGCAAATTCATTTTCGTAATCAAGAAGAGAGCAGAGGGTCAATGGGCAAACCCTCCGGACATGCTTGGAGAAGAGAAAGACTCTGAAGAAAAAAGGTGGTGTGTGTATGGGGAAGGTCTTCATTTTTACCGTTTTCAGATGTTTCATGTTATTCCTTTGGGGTATGGGCACTACATCAAAACCACCCCCACCCCCCCCATCTGATCTACCCCAGCTGCCTCCTGCATAATCTCATGACAACATTGAGACCCCAGGCTCATCACTCCCTGCACTGCCTAGCCCGGAGTTCAGTGATTTAGAGAGGGGAGGCTGGCTTCTCGTTAGCAAAGGCTGGGAGATGGCATTATGTCGATACGTCAGTGCCCTGGGAGCATGCAGTCACTCGTGCACATCCCAGATTTCTGAGAGCAGGGGAGGGAGTTTCTTGTCCTGCAGCCGAAGGGCAAACACCTGTTCAGAGTGGACACTACTTAGTGTCCGAAGACTGACCAGCTTCATTAACATCCGTGGAAACATCAGGCGGTCCTGCAAAGTCAGACAAATAGACAGCCATTAATAAATTCACACTAAAACTTTGTTAGAAAAAAAAATTACCACACCGGATGATGCACTGTAACCACAATCCTGACTTGCTCTAAACCCAGCATTCTCCAGGAGGTGGCAGTGTGGAGGGAACACAAATACTACACCATGTGCCAAAACTCCAGACTGTCCATGAGGGCTAAACTACGGAACACGATATAGGACAGCAGGCTGTGACAGTTCACAAATCCTGCATTTACAGCTGCTACCCAACAGCTGCAGAAGGGAAGAACATGACAGTACAGGCAGCAAGAGACCCGTTACAGACAGTACTGCAGAAACTGTGCCTGCATAAACACAAAATCAGTTTGCATCATCGTTGGGGATGTTCTGGTCAGGCACTTACATTTGGTCTGTTGATGCAAATGTACGAATGAAGGGCTTCCACATAGGTGTGCTGCAGCCTCTCCACCAGGGACTGGTCCTGCACATTCGGTCGGTCTGACAAAAAGCAGGTGAGAAGTAAGCAGGTTGTCACAGGCTGCTTCACTGGATTTAACATCCTTGCCTAACCCCAGTACCTCAGTACAGTCCCTCCCCAAAACCTCATCTAGAATTCATGCAGCATAGCTGGCAGAGTCATCCATGACTGCAGCAGCTATGTCAGTTTTCTGTGACTGTTCTTTCATGTCTACTGCATGGGGGAGTCTGATCTGACTCCTATAGAGGCGGAGGGTTAGCGGGACCAAACAGCACTATGTAAAATGTGCTTGGTGTCACATTCCTGTTCCCATTCAAGAGGGAATGGGAAAGTCTCTCCAGCAGCTGAGCCAGTTAGAAAACAGGAAGAAAGGGGAAAAAAAAAACAACAAACCCCTCATCTTTCGGGTCACAAGACAGAAAACAGAAGTAAAGAGCAGAGGTGGCTTTGCCTGTCCTGGCCCAGAGCACGTTTATTTCACCACTAGATGTCACTCATGCCGCATGACCTGCATCACACCAGAAACGTGCTAAGTACATTAAGGGGACACTAAAATAGCAATTTCTAAATGAGGAAGATTTTTCTATACACTTTTCCAGCAGTGGGGAATCTGATTTCCTCTGGAGGTGGCACTAGAAAATTCAGAACATCATGAATACCCTAAGCAGAAGTAATAACACGCTCCCTTTATCACTACACCTTACACACCCTCTGTTACTCCTCTTCAGCTTGTGACCTTCCCTTAACTCTACTTTCTTTGCCCTCTGACTCACTGCTGCAGCTCTTCAGGTCTCCCTGGCTTTTTACCTGCAGAGAAAATGTTGATGGCGATTAAAAGTGCATATTCAGCATCGTTGAGCTGTAGCTCATTCATTCCCTTTGAGAACTCAAAGATGGGGTTAATGAACTCAAACTGCAGACCTGAAACAAACAGAAGAGAACAAGGTGAGGAAACGACAATTGTCTCCTCCCTCTCACAGAATAAGCTGCCAGAAACCCACTGCAGTACGCCAGGGAGTGAGGAGGACAGGCAGGCAGGCAAACCCTTACATTATGTTCCAAGTGTGGCTGAAACCTCCTTTTACATCCCATCACTACTGGTGAGCACCAACAACAATGGCTAAGGAACCAGGTTCTAACTGTAAAATGACGCTATTTCTGGGTTTCCTTAAATGCCCCACAGGACATTACTAGGTGACAGCTAAAGGAACACGACATCAACTGTTGGGGAAGGCCATCAAAAAGTCAGAAGCCCACATGTATAACATCCACACTTTCCACTGTCACACCATCACCTCCTTCAAATCCAGCAGCCCTCTTGCTTTCAAAGAAAGCTTTAATCCCATGCTCCAGATTCATCTGAAGTCTGTCTGAGCTGAAGATACATAGTTCTGAGAGTCTGAACTATGCCATTTCCTTCAGCTCAGGAAGCTGGGAGAGCTGAGGCAGAGCCTGACTTAGGCTTCCAATCGCCTACTTTCATAAATGCAGTCAGACAGAAATGCATTGCTATTTACTGTCATAACATACAGAGGTGACTGTCAAATCAGGTCTCTTTGTGCTATCATGCTGAAAACTTTAGGCCTTTTCCCCCAAAACAGCATTCAAGTTTCTAATTTCCTGCAGTACAACCGCATCAGAGAAGGATGAACAAGATGGAGGGAATCTTTCTGGCTGCCTACTTTTTGCCTTCCTAATAATCTGAAGAAAAGGCTACCAGGAAGAGCAAAGAGGAAAGTTGTATATAAAAGCCATCTCAAGTATAAATGGTTAAATAGCTACTCAAGGAATCAAGAAATCTCATGAAGGACAGCCAAAGTCTCATTTTCAGAAATACTGAAGACACACACTTCCTGTTACTTCATCTGATAATACAGATACTGGAAAAATAGACTTCAGAAATCACATCACCACAGACCATCGTATACTGAGCTGATAACACATCTAAAGCACTCTGTGGGGATCTTCAGTGCACAATATAGACTTCATATCAACTGAAATGTAATCACACTAACATCATCGCTCAAAATATTCATCTAGATTAGCAAGTGATATACTTGCAAAGGAGAGAAGACTGGAGTTTGATTTGTTCTGATCTGATATGGCTCTAAGACCACATGTCCACGCCAGATCTCTACCAGCAAGGAAGTTCACACCAGCTGCTAGCCCTAGGTGTGCTCTTACAGCAAGATTTTCATGCTGTAAGAGTCTAAATTTTCCAAAGCAAGTTCACACCTAAAAAAAAAAAAAAGAAACAAAAGACATGAACTGAACTAGTATCACATGTTAAAAGCAAGAAAAGGTTTGTGAAGCTATTAGTCTAGTCCTGTTCTAAACTTCTCACCTGACTTCAGCTTTAAGGCCCCACATACTATTTCCAGCAGCCCACATTAAAAAGGAAAAGATGAAAGAACACAAGACACAGCGAAAGAAGAAACACCTGTCTAATGCACCACCTGCTTTGGCGAAGTCATCCCGATTATAGCTCAGGTCCTTAAGAAAGGTGATGCTCTCAATCTCTGGATTGTAACGCCGAGATGTCTCCAACAACATCACCTGAAACCAGAAACAGATATACTTGATTTGAAAACAGGAAAGAATGTTACAACATGGATAATTTGCTGAGTGTTAGAGAATCTCTGAAAAAAAACAAAATCAAACAAAAACCCTGCACGCAGTTTCTCTCAGAGTGCTTAAAAATTCCAAGGTAAATTCTGCTGCATCTTTTGTGGTGTCTGCTTCTGGGAAGGGGGAATACCTGCTTACCACTACCAAGGCTCTTGCCTCATTCTCCTCCACAGCCCTTTGCCAGTATAGCCTGGCACTGCAGCAATGGTCCCATAGCTGAGGTCCTTCAGCCATCCCCAAAAAAGGGATGGAACCAGTTCTCCAGGTAGGTACTCCAAATTCTTTCATCTCTGCTACTATGTACTGTGATGGAGCCAAACTCTCACCTCTATGGTAGATGTCTTCAATAAAGCAATCTGATCTTCCCTGGTGAGCTCCAGGAAGCCAGGTAGTTGCTTGGCAAAGTCCACAATCTCTTGCACAGAGATAATTGCAAGTTCTGTAAAGTGAGCAAAACGCTGCTGCCTTGCTTCACGGTTATTGGGGTCAGGAACTTGGGGCCATGGCTGTGGGAATGGGAAGAGACAGTGTGTATGTGAAAGATGGAGCCAGGGCAGAAAGATGAGAAGATGAAGTGAACAGAGGAAGAAAGTGAGACACACTGGAACATCATCCTTTGCTATTCTTTACAGAACTTTAGCCCACAGAGGCAATGCCTAAAGTATCTCTGTTCTCCCAAATAATTTACCCACAACCCCGACTCCTCAGACTCCACATTTTCTTATTTTAGGTATACTGGTAGAGTTTTTACCGTCACTTTGAGCCTGTCTGTGAATGAGCGCTGGTTGCACTGCTGCTGAGCGGCCACAAGCTTTTTTATCATGCTCAACTGTTCAGGTGTCAGTTTGTGGGAAGGGCTTGGCGGATTTGGAGGGTTTGGACGCACCACGACTGTCCGAGCCTGATCATCTTCCTGCTTCTTTAGTTTCTTCAGCTGGATCTGTTCTTCAGACAGAACATCTAAAGCAGGAATAGCCAGAGATCAATCATAACACGGGAGCATGCTGGAAACCACACTAAACAGAGGGCAACATGCTGTGGACGGAGAGGCAGAGATCACAGCTGCCTGTATCTGGTACATCAGTTTGTACACAACACAGACAGCAATATTTATCATTTGTTTCTCCCTCTTTTCCCCACTTAAGTTGTTCCATTGCCTTTCTTTTATCATACTGTCATGCAAAGTGTTCACAAAGGATAGAAGCTTCCTTTATGAGGCCCTGCAGATCTCAGAAAGACAACAGCAACTTTCCTCATTAAGAAACTGCCCCAAATGTCACAGGTGACACAGATTTCAACAGGTGCTCTCTTCACACGCCATGGTGTGTCCATTGTATTTTACATTATCCTGCTGTTGTGTCTTTTTCCCATGTTGCTAAACTAACTGCTTGTGCCATTTCATCTTCCTCTTGAGAGGTCAGAGTCAGTACTGGATGGAGGTCGAGAGCAAAAGGACAATTTTCTACACAGCCCATCTGCAGCAGACTGTAGAGTAGTAACAAACCACAAGATGAACAGTGAGAGAACAGCTTAGCGTAAGACATACTGAGGACTGCAAGTCCTTCAGGAGTAGGGCTAGAAGTCTTCTTCAGTCGTGAAGTCAAAGCATGTGCCATTTAGATATGACATTGTAAGGAATAAAACAACTCTGAGACATATGTTGTGAAAAATCTTATTGGACCAACTGCTCATTAGATAATTTAAATACAAAACCCTGCTAACAGCCTGTAAGTAAGTTAACTGAAGAATTCACTGATTTGAATGTAGAGACAGTTTGGTGTTAAATCTTTAAGTCAAAGCTGCAAAAACTATCTGCAAGCTGCATTGAAAAAAAAGGAAGCTACCAGACATACCTGGATTCAAGGATTATATTCAAGAGAATCATCCTGTGAGTTACCGATGAACGAACAAAAAGCAGAAATGGGACCGATTAGAAAAGAAACTGTATCTTCAGGAACAAAGATTAAAGATCTTGCAAACAAGATTTTAAAAGTGCTGAAAGATTCTTTGGCCGTTTTATGTGCAAGTACAAGGAAACATGCCTACTACACACGAAGGCAGACCCCAAAACTGAACAAGTATACACCTGGACTTCTCAAAAGAATCAAGACAAGAAATGGAGAACTATTGTGAGAGAGCATTCTGAAATGGACAGTCCATGGGATTGGAGGGAAAGATGAAGAACATAGCACATTTAAGCTAAGAGTAATCTTTATGCCTGACTTCCAACAGGGAGGACGTACGCACAGGTACACACATGCACAAAAATTACAAGGGGGATATATAAGATTAGAGAATGCTAGTCACAGTCTTAGTTTAAGAATGGAAATAACTGATCCAAGCAATTACAGTCCCTCCTCTTGGGACTCAGATGCAAACAGAATTTACAGGCAAGTAACAAGTTACCGGATATTACTGAATCTTGAAAACAGCATATGTGCAAGTTGCTACACCATGCTAAATTCAAAGCAAACTAAGTTACTTGGTTTGCCATGAAGGAACTATTTAACCTCATGGTTCACGCTGGCTTAAGAACAATAAACTGACCATGACTAACTTCAGTCTGGGAATCAGAAGAATGTTTCCAACAGTTAGTAGAGGGAAGTTCTGGAATGAACTTTCAAGTGAAACACAGCTGGAGGAAAAAGCCCTCAGTTTCTGTCAAGATTAACAAGGCAAGTTTGCAGTAGGGGTTACAGTGTCGACAAGAATTGCCAAGCACTTGATAATAACAACCCAAAGATTCCTTTTGGCCTAATTTTCCTGAGCTGTCTTCAACATAGGACAATGAGTAAATGCAGAAACACATTGAGACACTCTACACTCTAGTATCTACCTGCAACAGAAGAGTAGCAAGGTGGACAGGTAGCCTTGCTACACAGCTTTTCAAATACACTTTTTGTAGCTCTCAGGAGCAGGGAAATGAGGCAAAGAAAACATATGTAATGCTGATACAAACCAGCATGACAAAGATACTGATTACATGTCAGGTGTGCCACGTTTCATGTTGAAAAAAATCTCAACAGTATGCTTCCTTGGTGCAGCTCAGTGGGACTTACTTTTTGCAGCAGTATTTCTATAAGATTTTTCCAAAATACTCTCTGTTCCTCACTGTTCTGGGTGCTGGATGTCAGAAAAGGAGACTTCACACAGATTTAACATTAATTGAGCATCCATTCGGTCAGTCTTGGCCAGCAACGGGACGAAACCCAGATGCCTTGGCAGAGGAGGGCTGAGCAGGAACATTGTTGAATATTCAGAAACAGCAGCCTTATGGCTGTGAGAAAAATAGCAGAGTTCACTAAAGGGAGCAACGAGATCAGGTCTGCACAAACACAGCTGCAGTACTGTGGCGCTGCCCTTGACCTGTGTCACAAGCTCACAGTAGAAGGCAAAGGAAAGTGCCTGTTGTTCAAGGAGCACAGTGACCAACCTTGCAGTCCTGATCACAAGACAGATAGAAGCCTGAGTTTACCAATACAGTTGACTGAAGAACGCGTAGATCTTAGTTGCGAGTCTTTTCTCTGATGTCATATTTCACGAGTTCTTACAAAATAGAGTGTTCAAGGAATACAGCTGGGCTGGGGCTCTCAGCACACTGGTGTTATTCTACCGACAGCCTCACGTCTCCACGTGATCCCCGCTAAGCCTTCAGTGACTTCCCACACACGTTCCACACNCCACCGCCTCCTGTTCCAGCACCGTTTCCTGCACTCACACTGCTCCCGCATGCCCGCCTCTTGGCACTTGCGCAGCCGACACTCCTGACACTTGCGACGCATGTACATGTCCATCTCACACTTGCCGCCATTCTTGCAGACGTACTGTGCGCCCTTGATGACGCGGCGGCGGAAGAAGCCCTTGCAGCCTTCGCAGCTCAGCACGTTGTAGTGGAAGCCAGAGGCCTTGTCCCCACACACGCTGCACACTTCATTTCCCAGCATCTTAGGGGCTGGGCCCTTCTTCCGCTTCAGGGGGGGATTTTCTACCAAAACAAACAGTACCAAGGAAAGGGGGGGGAGGGGGAAAGAAAAGAAAACCCACACACATGAGGGAAGCAGGGTGATTGCAGCTGACTGCCCCTTTTCTTACAATAACCAATATCCTCACTCAAACCCACTATCTCCCAAAGACACAGATGAAAAGATCAAGTCTCACATCTCACAGACTCCCCTTCTGGGCAAGCGTATCTTCTGCAACAAACCAGCTATTGAACATCATCCAAACAGTTTTGCCTCAACTATATAAGCAGATACAACTTTATGCTTGTTCCCCTCCAAAATAGGGTGAAAGAGCTAAAAGATGTTGTTCTGCACTTTCCATCAGCAGGAGTGACAGTTAAGTTACCAATGTGAGAAAGAGCTGCAAAAAAGTTGAGCTGATATCCGAGACTGTGCAGAAAATAATTTTCTTCAGAATTCGTTCTCTTATTTCTATTCTCTGCCATACTCACACACAAGGATAAGGAAAAATGGTTCAGCAGCCAAACAGTCACAGAAAACCAGTACTGAAACTGTGACCGTACAAAAAGCAGACTGAATAGGCAATCCCTGTAACTGGAACACTTGGGGAAACTGTCAAGACAGAAACTTCATGGAATTATGGGCAATAAGCAGGCAAGCAGAACACTGCAAAAGGTCTGTGAACCTTTGGGACCCCGAAGCCATCCTTTCTTCTTCAATGAGAGTGCTCCCCCACTCCTAGAACTGCAGCACTCTCATACTGACAGTTCATTTACTAAACCTTGTCATTCCATCTGAAACACAGGCCTTCACTACTTGCCTCACATTTCAGATGGTCTTGAGGAGCAGCTCCCAGTTCTTCCTGTGTCATTCTGATGGACCTTAATCTTGTCACTGGCTGTGCGTTCTGAAAACATCTTTGGTCTACTCCAGCACATCTCACCTTAAGCATTCCAGCCAAATGCTTGCTGGTGTTATTTGTGTATTCCCTCCCTATTATCCATCTCTCTTTTCATTCCATTTAATTCTAATCATGTTGACATCTGACATGTCCTTCTGCACAGCTCACAGTGCAAGTGTTTTCCTGTATGTCAAAATCTATAGATTCTTCTATGGCAGCTATTCATAAAGATTACAAAACAGCACATCTTGGTAAGTCTCCAGATTATGTTTAGATATGCCTGGAAAGCCTTAACAGGGGAGTTAATTGATAGGGATTGGTTTGCAGGACAAGGCTGCTGCATTTCCTGATCAGCATCAGGGTTACAATGGCATGTCTCATTTTTGTATATATGGTTCTAATATTTCTATCTTTACTCTCAGTTACAGCTACTATTTCTTCAAGTTCCTGAAATGGTAAATAGTTTTAGGTCAGTCTCAGAAATTATTATTAGTGTTCTTCACTACATATTGGTTTTCAGAGTCTTAAGTATCTTGGTGTTGATTTTCAATCCCATTGACTTTACAGAGGTCTGGAGGTCACTCATTTTGGCCTGCACTTCTCGTTTCAGATTGGACAGCAGGAAAATGTCATCAGAAAGGTTAAGTCTCTGATATTCCCCTCTCTTCTTCTACTGTATTTCTCTTCACACAATCTATTGCCAAGAGGAAATTATGCAATGCCTACAGTTATTTCAAATTACTTGGTCTGCCATTGCATATACATTAAGTGGCATGATAATTTTGCAGAAGCCTCAAATGATGTTCGTATGTTTCTGAGGGACAGCAGAGTAATCCAATGACTTCCACAAGATGGGTCTGCCCATCTTTTGGATTTCTTAGCTGTCTTTAAGAAGTTACATAAATATCTGATTACCAATACTATGATTGTTTTATTGAGACAGGCAGGCTTATTCTTTGATCTATGCAAATTATTTTCCATCTCTGAACACTAACCATTTTAGTTATTTAGTTTATTATTGTCATTTTCTGTAGTCAAAGATAACACAGAAATAATTTGAGATGTATCAAGCATGAATGCCATCTCTGTACCTTTAGCTCTCATTAGCGTACTCCTTCTTCAGTAGATCCCCTATTTAATAATTTTTTTTCCACATTTTGTGACTTTTTTCTTGCATTTTTGTAAGGTATTTATCAATTGTTTTCTTTTCCTGTCCTCAAATCTGTTTTAAACACTTTCAACTACTCTCCTTGTTTCTACTCTACTGATGAGTCCTAGTTCAATGATCAGATCACCTCTTCTTTTTATATCAGGGATTGCCCCTTGCCTTACTGTTCAACAAATATGTTTATTTGTCATATTTTCACTAAGTTGCTGATACTATGCTCAACACCTCACTTGTGCTTTCCTTTTTTTCCTATTACCTGTCCTGAGGTGTTACACTACGTCTTCTTACAGTTTGAAAGTGTAGGCTTATGCACGTCAGCAGCAATAATAACTGCAAAACCTCAATTCTATTTCCTGATACTTTTTTAACCTTAGTTTCCCTCAGAAATGTGTCGAGGAAACTTCTGCTCTCTTTCCGCTATATGAATCTGCAAGAACCTGTTATTTCTCTGCATCACTAGCCCTTGTTGGATTGTCACCTGTAGCAAAGCTTTATTGTTCAGCAGCTTTTGATAAGGCTAAGAAAAAGAAATCCATTTTACAACCACAGACCTAGCCTCTAGAAGGTCAAATACACAAAATATTCAACACATTTATTGCCTGGATAAACCCAGTCATCTTCAACTATCAATAACTGATTATTTTCTTAGACATTCTCTCCAAGTGCCTCAAGCACAGCAGACCTCACCCTAAAATTCTGCCAAGTATCGATTCTACTTGCAGCTGAAAGAATGTATAGCCTTTAGCTTGAATGGATTTAGTAAGCATTTTTCCATACCTGCATGCTCAGGGGGGTTCTCTGAGCCGGGGAAGAGCGAAAGCCCTTGCTCCTCCATCTCAAATACACTTGCCACCCTCTTCCCATGATCCTGTGTGCTGAGTTGAGTGGGACCCATGGAGGCCACACAGGAAGGGCTTGCTATAATCTCATCGCTGTAGCATTGTTACTGCCAAACAAGGCGCCGCAGGCGTCTGTCTTCAAGGTCTTTAGTTACTCTCTGCTACTGGAAGTCAGAAAGGAAGTACCTGTGGAAAAAACACAGACGCAAAAGAGGCAAGAGTTCAACTACTGAGGCTACCAACTCCTCAAATCTATTACAAGCTGCATCACAAGCAAGCTTCAAGATATAGTTTCCTTATGTATTAAAATGGACAATTAACTTTGTTTTATCAATGTTTATGCTCTTGAAACACAGTATTTTAACAAACTGTGGTAAGAGATAAAAGGTTAGCACACCCAGGCACAAAACTGTCTTTTTACTGTCAAAACATTTATCAAAGCAAGACAAGTCTTCATTACTGCTAACACCACCATGGGACTTCAGCCCTGACGTCTCCCAAGTGTGTTAGAGGGAAATTCCAGGCTTTACAGCTGGTGGCCTTTGTTAAAGCTTCCAGTAACAAATAGCTCATTGCTGCCAGCTGCCCTGGATTTTGTGGCATGTACTGCAGAGCACACAGAAAACTGCGAAAGACAATTTTGATACAATGATTTAGCAAAGACTACAAAACACCAAATTTCGCTATTAATATCAGTAGCCAAAGGCTGGGCCAAAGATCAATGATGTAGATCAATGATGTATCAAGGATGAGGATGACAAATCCTCCCCTCACCTACGGCAAGAAATCGAAAGCCAGCATCATACCTATGGGAAATGACCATTACACCACCCTCAGCAAATAGATTCACTACTAACCTTCTGAGGATACTCTTTCCTGGAACCTAGAAACCATACTGAAAAGCATCTTTATTGTACAGCACTAACTCCACTACAGAACACGCACCTGGAAAGCACATCAAATCACTTTTTCCAAAATGCCCCACCTGGGCAAAAAAAAGGCCTTACTGGTTTGATTGCACAGACCTAGTGAAACTGATGCAAACTGCTAATGTAAACACCCCTAATCTGATTGAATATGCATTCGATCAGTTGATGTTAACTCAATGATTCACCAATGCAAGCTAAAGGGATTAACTGATTTAAAAAGCAACTGCATTAAAGGCCTGTACCAGTTTAACTTAAGTGATTGAGTTCAGGACTGGAAGCCTGCCACTCTCTGAAAGATAGGAGGTGACAGAAAGCTATGCAGCAGCCCAGACACAAAAGCAGCAGGTAAGCAAGGGCATGCCTCACACACTGCAGGGCTGACTGGGAGAGGCAGAGGACCACAGTCCCAAGTCTCTTTTTCCCTCCTGGGTATTTGGACCAGACCGTGCAACTTTTCTTAGAATTGCCAAAAGCAAAGGTGAAAGCAATACTTCTACAAACCACCCCCCTCCCAGCACTCCAAAACAAACAGCAAGTATAAATGCAGTCATACTGTCAAGCCTGCTGAGCTCCTGCCATCTCCCATATCACTGTGGCAGATAATAGATGCAGGTGTCAAAAACCACTGGGCATATTAATTCACGTGACCTTTGTAAACACAGCCTCAGACTGCATAAGGAATTCGGAGCTCCCTGCCCTTTGGTGCACACTGCCACTGAATCACTGGAGAAACAGACTATCTAGAATAAAAGCAGTGGCAGCAAACATGAAACTCAGAGCCATAGAAAGGACTAAGCCCTGTTGTGAGAGACCACAACCTAACTGATGTGATTTGCAACCAGTTCAAAGAGACTGACAGTCCTCAAGGGAACAACGTGGCTATCACAATCAACTTCTTTTAAGAAGAATCTCCATAGTAAATCCTGCAGCAACTGAAAACCTTGTTGGAGAGGCACAGAGCATCAGCTGGAGACAGGAACATCACTGAAACAAACCCAACTTGTATTCCTAGTCCCAAGCAAGCTCCTCACTGATGCTGATACCGGATGTCTCTGGACTTGTTTGGGCATGGAACGAGAAAGTGTACTGCCTCAGTGCATCTCCACATTCCTTTAAACCACACAAAAGACTCACTGAAACATTAATTATTGCACAGAATGAGTCACCAGCAGTAGTACCACAGTAATTTTTCAAAGGAAGAGTTTGATCCCCCAGCTGAGGGACTGAGTGACAGAGCCCAGGCCCCGCTGCCTTCAGTTCAGTGACCCAGTCTTGCTGCATCCCAGCCACAACTGCTATGTGTTCTGGAAAGCAAAAGAAGACAATGTGATAGGATTTCAAAACTGTGTCATCCACACAACCATGACTGACATTGTAAGAGCGAAACTTGCTGTCAGCAGGACATCTGGAGCCTAAAGGGGAGTTTCTAAGAGACTGCAGACTTCCTGGCAATGTCTGAGAAGTCTGCAGCTACCAACAGGGAGGGGAGTATAAATCTGCGTTCACACCCAGGACACAGCAAGGGGTAAGGCCTATCAGCCACTATCTTCATGATGTAAAACCAACCCACACGTTCCTGCTTCATGCACCAGCCTTCAACCTTCCCAAAACAGAATGGGCCAGATAGGAGAGGTTTCTTCTCTTCTCTGCTAAGATGCATAATTTTTTAATTTTTGTTGATTCGGTAACAGTTGCAGGCTGTGGGAAACTGACCTCACTGCAAACAGCAGCACTCTGGTGCTAGGTAAAGAAACCTAAACTAGCATTTTCCCCACAGGCATGCAAGTGAGAGGCTATATGACAGGGTCAGGGAGTTAGTTTTCACAGAAATACATAAGGATTGTTATCAAATTACTAAATACCTTGCCAAGTTTTGTACTAATAATCACATTATTAGAGGTTCACATCTTCCAATTTGCACCACTACTTCAACTAGAAATGCAGAAGCGTGATGCAAGCTCTAACTGCAAGAGGGAACACTGTCTTCTTGACATAATCTGCTGTGCTGCCTCCCACTGTCTGTTTCAACTCTGCCAGTTTTAGAAACCAGGACTGGCCAAGTGACAAAAGATGAAGCAATCACTTGTCTCTACGCAGCACCTAGAACAGAGGAACCTGATGAGCAGACATACTCCAGTGAGGAAGCACATATGGATGAAAGGCTAAGGGAAACAATTTTCTGCCAGCCCTTGCCACCCATGTCTCAAACAAGACACTAAACACTTCTGAAATGTGTTGCCACCAGCTTCACCCTACTCCATTTCTTCCCTCTCCCTTTCTTTTCTGAGACAACAGAACAACTTGGATACCAATTGTCTCAAGATCGGTGCTCTTACAACAGAAGGTACTGTTAACAGAGACTAGAGGCAGCAGCCCTGGCTCTTGCACCTCAAGCTAAGTGCCGGAAACATTCATCACTTCCTCCAGTAATGATCTCATCTCATCCCATTCCCTCAGCTGAGCCCTCTTCCAAGCCCAGCTGAAGCACTTATGCATTCTTCTGGAAGTTTTTGATCTGACCTGTCATCAACAGACACAAAGTTACAGAATATACCTAATTCCTGTCCCACATGTATTGAGGACAAGTAAAGGAGATACCATTGGGCAACACAGCGCATAAAGAAACCAAACGAGCAAGATGCAGTAACTGTGACACTTCTGCTAAACAGGTCTGTCCTCTCCCTCGTATTCCTTGTTTGGTGCTTTCTGTGAGAAGCTTAAGGATCAGGAAACAGACCAGATGCAAGTCCATCTCTGGAGAAACTGTACTGTGGAGTGCAGGAATAATCCAAGGAATAGCACAACAAGCTCTTTACCTCCAAATACTGGACGTTCAGAGGAAACGGTAGCTTTTTAGGAAGTTTGCACAAGTCTTTGGGATCTTTCAAAACAGGATTTACTGGTCAGAGTCCTGGTCCTGTAAATTACAAAATCCTACAGCCTTCTGCCAAGAGAAAATACATGGTTATGCTTCAGTTCTGCAATGAATCATAAGCGTGCACTCTGCAGCACATCAGGATCAGCAGAAGAGACCTTACATTTGTATACATGTTAACATGACTGTGCCCGTGCGTCACACAGCTGTATGTCCAGAAGACTGCACCTTTGCGCATGGGCCTAACAGTCTGTTGGTAAACAAATGCATCTGATAGGAAGGATCTTTGAGAGGTATCAAAGCAGGGATATAATTTGGCATTTTGGCTTCTACATGTGTTCTGACACATTTAAACGTGTTCTGTGCCAGCACCCAATCTGAATCTACTTCTGAAAGCTGGGCTCACAACAGTGGGTAAGGGTCTCTGCCGAAATATAAATGCACAGCTCGCACAGTGGTGATGCTACCTCCAATATCAAAAGCTGTTTGCAGATCTAAATGGCCAAGAAAAAACCCTGTTGGACCAAGATTTCACAGGACCCTCCAGCACCAGCACAGAACTAAGCCCCTTAGGAGGGCTGTTCCAATCCTTTCATAAAGAGTAACCAGTGTTTTGTGACCTAGTGCTCTTCCTACACTGTCTCTGGTGTAGCAGCCAGAGTATTTCCACAAACCTCCCCAAGGAACTTTGTACTACCTTGTAGCTGTTTCAGAGAAACAATGCTTATTCCCAGCTCATGTTGGCTCATTCCTCTTCCTTCCCTCTGCATCATCATGTTTTTCATGAAATGGTGGAGCAGCTAGTAGGTTTGTAAGCGGGGCAAAAGTACACATATAACAGGTTTCACTTAGGAAAAAGTTGAAAGAGACACTTCTACCTTTCAGGGCAGAAAAAGAATCCTATGCAAATCCACCACTTTGAAAATTAAGTAATATTTACATGTGAAAACTGTTAAAATTCATGAGGAATAATAATCAACTTCAGATTGTCAGTGAGAGAGACAAACCATGAAAACACAAGGTGTGCAAAGCAGTGCAACAGGACAGCATGAAGAATGAGTCTGAACAGTACATTTACAAAGAATGAAAAGAACTGTCCTGTAATGCTCAGGGAACAGAAACTAGCTCTGCGGCTCCACTGTAAACCCCTCTCTACAGAGAACTGCAGGGACACGGTTTGAAATTGCATTATCCATTTTGATCTCTCAGAAGCATAAAGACAACCACTGGAAGGAGTTTGCAAGG
>VZSZ01006760.1:551842-563910 GCA_013398815.1 Ibidorhyncha struthersii | reverse complement strand
CATTTGCTGTCAAGCTAAGCTTCAGCTGACCACAAGCAGCTGCCCGAGCGTGCAGCGCTGGCCTGTGAGCCTTGCAAGTCACTGCCAACTATGCGGGAGAGACTTACCAGTCACTCCTGGCTGCATAGCCTGCTCCTCAGGGATGGGCAGCTGCATTCTGGTCTCTTACCCCCAAGTTAAGGGTCTTATTCCCACCTCTGCCNATTTTGGCTTTTACTCCTGCTGCTAACCAACTCCTTTATTACCCATGACTTTGTTGACTTCTGGCATAGCCTTTGCCCTCGCATTTGCCTCCTCTTTTGAACCAGTGCATCCCTAAGCTTGCTTGGGTTCTCACTGCAGCACCCAGTTCTCATTACGAAGACTTCCTTTGGGCTGTGTCTCCACCCTTGGCTTCAGTCTGGTCTCAACACACACCATGCCGTCTCCTACCCAAGTCAGGTATGGATGCCATGGCAGAGTTCAGAGAACAACAGCAAAAGTGACTAACAACTGAACAGATTAAAATAAACATGTCACTCAGTTGAAAGAGTACTGGGAAGAGAAGCAGAAGGTGTAACGATGGTGTACAGCACGATGAAAGGTGTTACTCTCAAAGATGGTACGCCTAAAAGGAATAGAAAGAAGCTGAGGAAGGGAAAGTCAGGCTACTACAGAAAAACACTCTAAAGGTGAGTTTTGGGAGGCTGGGGCAGTCTCCATAACTTTCCTTCCAAAATTAGACCTTATATTACAACAGAAATGTAAAGAGGTCTACAGACATCCCTGAATCTGAACCTAATATGACATAGATGCTCTTGACCCACAAAATATGCTACTATAAACAAACAATGGCAGCAACAGAAATTCCAAGCCAGTTCCACCCTACCTCAGGCAAGAACGAATATAGGACTTAAACAAAAAAAGAAGTCTCTCTCCATTGAACAAATCTGTTAGAAAAGTGAATTAGGATGATAAGGCACAACTGTACTACCAAACAGAATGCAATAATTCAGGGCAGAATCAGCCCAAAGTACTTTGGCTTTGTTCTACATTAAAAAAAAAAAAAAAAAACCCCAACCCCAAACTCACTCCTTGTCTATGATCTTCAGAGCACAGCATTTGTTTCTTTCCTACACAGCCTGTGGATCCCCCTGTTTTGGGAACAGGGCTTCCCAAATCGTACATCAGATGAAGATGGAAGGTGCTGACTCCAGGCCCACCCAAGAACCTACAAGCTCTGCAAAGGAACTCCTCACTCCACCAGTAACTGTTTTGCAAGAAGTCAGCCTCATCCAGAAGGAGATGCTCCCTCCCCTCTCATTATTCCTTGTCTGTGAAAGGCCCTTGTCTTCACCTCTTGGTTTCCGCCTGATCAAAGAGTGCCATGTCAACACAGGGAGCAAGAGGAAAAGAGAGTATACGTGTGGCTGTTTTCAGGGTGGGTAAGATCCTGAAGTGGGCTGTGCCTTTCTGTTTCCTCTCTCCCGACTGCCAGATGCCCTTGGTCCTGCAACTGAAAGGAGGAGAAAGGAGACGAGGTTACTGGAGTTCATTCACACTGCGCAAAGGGCTGCTCTCGCCTCTCTTCCTGTTTGCATGGAAGTACCAGTCCCTCCAACAAAGGGAGAGAGAAAGAGGCAGAAAGGGAGAGAGAGGAGATGATCGTAAGAGAGGATAGACTTTTCCCTGGTTAATGAACTGGAAATGAGTAACAAGTGATATCAGGAGTGATGTGGCCACCTTGCTGCCATGAAATTCCTTTAAAGGCCATTGACACAAGTTCCCTTGAACTCTGGAAAACAGCATAAGCCAGGTCTGGGTAACAAAGCCACAGTCCCTTTCTAGGCTTTCTACTCTCACCTCAGCTTTCAAGCTTCTGGCTAACCTAGAGTATAACCGCCTCAGGAATGGCAAAAACTAGGGCACGCACAGGTTACCTAAAGGAAGATGGTACAGTAGCAGCATCCCCCCACCATCTCCTCCCCTCCAAGCTGTCTTGTAAAGTGTCAAGTCATCCTTTCTCAGCTCTGTCCGGCCAGATGAGCTGTGAAACCAGCATCCTGACACAGGGAACAGAAGGAGCACAGCCACTTTGGAACGACACCAACTTCTGCGCCACTCCGGGGACAAGCACAAGAAGAACTCGCCATTTGTAGCTGAACTGCAATAATCCCTCATGTCTGGCTGCGAATCCAGCTCATCGACAGCTCAATACCACTATCAGCACCGACCTTCAGATGGCAGGAAGCACAAATGAGGCTTTGACAGGGGCTTCCAACAGGAAAAATCCCATCTGTGCTCCTCCCAGGAGGATGAAACACAAAGAAGAGCAGCTGCCCCCTCCTGCTAACAGAGGACCAAAGGGCAGCTCTCTGCCACTCCATGGGAAGAAGGGGAAGGGAGGGGATCCAGTCTGAAGCCTCATCTACAGAACATGTTTGTCAGCTATAATAGCAAACACACGTTATGAAAACTCACTTTAAAATGGCAACAGCATTCTTTTGCCAGTACCACTCACAATTTCCCCAACCAAATTAAGCTATCCTACCAGTAAGTCTGTTTTTTTCCCTTGCACATCTAAATGCATCTATGCAAAGGCGGCTTTAGGTTTGTGTGTTTGTTTTTGTTCCAAGGGCCCCTGTACTGGCTAATGCTGTAATTCTTTCGCACTTCTAACCCCACGACCAGACACACACACAAAAGAACAAAAGCAAACATGAAAAGTGTTCAAGCAACCTAGAAAACTTCCTACTACAAAATAACCTGCTAACTAGCAAGATCCTGCTTTGGAAAATTAAAGTTGGGATGTTTACACCTTGTTATTTCTGCTGCTGACCAGCTCTTATACACCCTACGTGCAGTAACAGCTCATCACGTCCTCCTTGAAGGCTGAAAATGAGACCTGATCCCACCACCTTCATTTCCTTATAAATGCCACTGCATGAGAGCATGGAAAATATGCCTACAGACTCCATTTCTTTCTGGATTCCTTCTCTAGCTTTACTCAGCCATCAACACCTTGTTCTACACAATTATACATAGCTATCCAAAACGTAACACCCAGCCATTCTTTGAAGCAACCGTTTTAAGACCCAGAGCTTCCTTTGTCTTCCCAGAGAACAGGGTTTAAGAGAGACAGGAAATACACAGTGTCAGCTAGATCAGAGGCAACAGCAATAACCAGCTAGGTTCAAAAAGCTGTTTTGGTTTTTTTAAATTGGGCTTGCACAGAAGTGGGGAAAGAAGGCAAAAAAAAAAAAAGTTTGAGAAGCCTCTCTCTTCAACCACTGTGGACTTCCACAGGGGTGCTACATCACAGAACAAAAGAAAACTCTACCTTGGATCCTACATTCCTGCTTTATGACCCTCAGTCCCACAGATGTTACAGCCCTGCTTCAGGAAACACAAGTCTGACTCATGGCAGATTTGAGATGTCATCCCAATGCCATCTCCAAACTGAATGGAGAGATCAGAACTTAAAAAAAAAAAAGGGGAAAAAAAGCGCAGGAATTAATGCCTAAAACAACATCTTGATAGTAGAGATGCCAGGGAAAAGGGTTAAACCTAGTCCTTAAGCAGTAAGAGAACCAACTAGAGAAAAGCACAGCAGGCCTTTTTTCTGCATGTGGAAAATTATGATAAATAATCACACAACATACCATTTACCTGGTTGTTACCTTAAAAATAATTTCACCTCCACTAAACTATGGAATAAGGGAATAACGTTTCATGACCTATGCCTATTCTAGCCAAGTGTGTTTATCAGCTGGCATCACAAAAGGGAAATCTGCTCAGCCCACCTCTTCAACATCAGTTTCCCAAACTGCTGTTGACTCCTCTGAGCAGGAACACGGCCCAATCCACTGTCAGCACTGAATTACTACTGAAAGAGATAAAAGTATTAAGAAGCTATTTTACCAGGAAGACAAGATGACAAAGGACACATAGCTGTAGGATGTATCACAGCAAAGCCAGAAAGGGAACTTATAAGCCATCAATTCCNACGACTGTTTACGGTACAACTCTTTGTTCATTTTTCTGATTTCTTCCTTTCTTCCCACCCCAAGAGTACTTTCATCAGCATGCTGCACATCACCACAACTGAAACAAGATTGTTTCTGGGAAACAGCCTTTTTATAATGTATCTATATAGCACTCAGTATCCAAGCACCATCCCACCTAAAAGCATCAATCAAAACAAATACTACCGCTCACAGGCAAAACAGAAATACAGTACTGGATTGCAAAACAGACAGGAAACTCATTAAGATTCCCTTAAGGGCAGTAGGGGAAAAGTACCAATTCCCATTCATAGAAATACCATCCCTAGATGTAGCACATAGATCAGAAAGAAATGACAGTACTACAGAAATACCCATGTAGAGAACACATCACAGGGATATTGGAATGGAATTTTAAATTGCTTCAAAGTAAGCTTGAATGTTAGCCTATTCCCCACTCATCCATTACCAGGGATATATTTTGGCAGGTTTTGCTAACACTGCTTTTAGAAGAGCGGGAGAAGAGAGGCACGCATTTCCACCATGCAGCAGATGTATGTATCCAAACCTAGATCAGCCAGAAGACTGCATTAGAGCAAGAAGAGCGATCAGAAGAGCTGCGAAGAAACATACCGTAGACTGGCATAGGGGTGCAGGTCAGAATAAAGGACTGTTAAGAGCTCTGTTGCAAAGTAAACTCGCCCAATTTTTGACTTTACTATTCTGGATCCTGGCCTATATGGTCTATTTCTGCATTGGGGGTCATTGCAACTAAACACAAGGTAAAATAACAGCAAAATAAGGAGGGATTTTTTGGGGTTTTTTTTTTGGTTGTTTTTTGTTTGTTTGTTTGTTTTTTTATAAATCCACAGGGTGGAAGCCTGGAGGGAAGGGTTAAAGGCCTGAAAATGAGAGAAAGAGGCTCTGTGTGACAGGAAGGGAGCATGTGAGAGGGCGTGTGACGGGCTGTGTAGCAGAATGTGTGTGTAGATCTCATTCCCTCGGAGGCTCTTGGCCAAATGTGGAGCTGAACTTTCTGCAGACTTTGTCCTGCCAAGTCATGTTCCCTTCTCACACTGCCTGACATCACCACAAATACTCAGCTGGAAAACAGTCCAGAGACGGACAGAGTCCACCGCTCAAACACCAGCCAGTGAAATGGCTGCACTCACGGCACACCCACCAGATGGGAAACCAGAGCCACCGACTCTCCTTGCAGGTTATCTCCAAGCGCCCAGGAGGTCTCACCCTCACCCATCCAGAAAGAGCCCTAACAAGGCACAAAGAAATCGAAGTGCTAACAGACAAAACGCTTTTCTATTTCCCAAGTAATGTAGCCCAGAAGAGATTGAAAGTCTGCACAAAGGCTCTGACAGAAAAAAGCAAATGAACATAACCATCAGATTGTCAGGGTTTCTCACAAGCAACATGCTGCAAGGAGCCTACTCTGTTCCCAACTCCAGTGCAACCTTGTCACAAGAAGTAAGCCATCACACACGACCCGCAGACGAACCAGGAGCCAGTGGTTCTGCAAAGACTGACATTCTGGCAGGGTCTGCATGAAGTAAGCAAGCAAACATTATACTGTCAGAGAGCTCGTATCACCTGACTTCTCAGAAATAATTGCGAAGCCAAGATCAGTGCTGGAAAATGCAAACACATGAACAAGTGTGTGGGGGCAGGCAACGGGGCTAAGTCAACAGGTGGCTGGATTTCTTATTTTGATCCTTGTATCAAGGGAGAAGGGTGGGGACGGCCCACGGATACTGGGGCACTGCTAAAGGCACCACCCAGAGCAAGTATCAGGGAGTAGCAGTTGGAGATGATACTGAAACAAGGGAGGACAAAGTCTGCAGTGTCTTCTCCTGTTTTTTCTTCAGCCTTCATCCCCAGCCCGCTGCTTAAAAGCAGCGCCATAGAAAACACCGTCAAAGTACAGGTGATAGGGAGAAAATTAATGTTTTCTTCAGGCAAAGGTTTCTGCTTTCTCCATTCCTATTCTATTTCTAGAAAAACAAACAGCAACTTGAGAGCTTTCTGCAGACCAAAGGAAAGTTTTTCTTCACTCCCATGTGGCCCAGAAAGCTAAGTCCCCTCTTCTCAGATACACCTAGATAACAGAAGCAACATTGTGTGATCTGTGCTTATCGGTATTTTACATTTTAAAACATTCCTCACAACAGAAATTCCCTCTTCCTTTGCCAAGGAAGGGAGTTTGACACCTTCCTTAAAGGTCTAGCAGTGCAACCTTGCTTGTCCACATGCTACAGGGGCCTTAAATCATAACCCTAGGGCTTTCTGCTCAGAACTGCAGATGCCTGAGAATCTGTCCCCCTCAGCAGTTGTAAACACAGAAACCATCTTTTGACCTTCTTCCAGGCCCCTTCACAGAAACCAGAATATTATTCTTCTCCTACAGGCAATGGCCAAGGGTGGGAAACGGTCAATCAGAAGACTGGAATCACAAAGTTGGTATTTGAAGGCAAGGTGACGGCTTCTCTTTCTACTCTCAGAGAGCATAGCTAGGTGAGCTGCCCAGCCTCGGTGGCAGTACTCCTGCAAGCCAAAGCACGCTGGTGAGGAGGGCCGGCCGCAGGACTCTCTGTGTGTGCATGCATGTCCAGGCAAGCACCATCAGAGCAAGCCTCAAAGGCTGTTCCAGTGCAACTTCATGTGCCCACGAACATTAGCGTGTGGGCTCGTGCTGGCAGGTGTGCAAAAGCCACTACGCGTGCGTATCTGACAGCCTGACTGTGTAAAATCCTCCAAGAAAATTCACTGGCACGGCATGTGGAATCCTTTTGGGGGCTGACACATTTCTGTATGGATGTCCCTGGCAACTAAGATACACTATGGAACTGCTGCAGAAGTTTGCCCTCATTGTTTAAGGGCCCTTAGATAGACTATTTAAATTCCCAACATTTTCCTTTAAATGGATTTTACATGCATTTTTCAAGATTACACTAATTCAATTTATTTTCTAAGTTAATGACAATTTCTGATAAAACCTAAAACAACCATTTAAACAAATACCCACCCTACCCAAGCAGTACATGGTTGCTGGAGAAGGTTTAAAGAAAGTAATTCCCAAACTCAAGGAAGTCACTAAGTCGACAGAATCAGAATTCACTGTGGTACCAAAAAAAAAAAAATAAAAAATCTTTCTTGAAAAGGTAGAAAGATTAGTTTCTTCAATTCACTTACTAAATTAGTTTAGTTCACTTAAAGTTGGGAGAGGCAGCATAAAATGAGGGGAGGTGTTTCTCTCTTCCAATCTCTAAACAAAAACAAGACAAGGGAGGATGAGTTATGCTTATGCTACGATCTGGAAGGACACAATGACCAAAACCAACCAATTTGTTTTGCTAAGTACAGATAACACTACCCTGTTAAGATAAGTCAGTTTTAATAGCACACACTCCAACAAGCATATTTTCTCTTCCGTATCCAGTACATGATTTGCATGATTATAGTCTAATTATTTTTAAAAATGCATGTTTAATTTGACCTTTTTATTCATATGCAGTTTTGTACAAGTCACAAGGAAAGAAATTATTCATCTAGTAAATACAATGACCATTTTCTAACATAAACATTTACTGTGCTATAATAGCCTAAATGGGTGTATGTAGATACACTGTATTGTCCTGTTCAGCAAGAAGTAGCAATAGATGTGCCTAACCAATTAGAATAAACCTTCCTTTTATATTAAATGCAAAACAAAGCTTAAATTAATTTAAGTCACCAGCTTTAATTATGATTTATATCAGCGAGTGAGAAGCCTTGATTTAAACCAATTAACCTTGTCTGTTTCATAGTTGCAGTAGGACCAGTGGGCCAAGACTGCCGCTCTCTCTGGAGGGAGAGAGGATACAACTTCCATGCCCAATTCGTTTCAAGAAAATTTACAAGTATATTTGCCAATATTTTTTTAAAACCTTAAAACAAACTAGAAAGCCTTACATGCCAGGAGACACCTACTCTACTTGCCAGTCATCTGCTTTAGCAATCAGTCTGATACTCACCTAACTTGTATTTACATCTCAGAGAAATTTCTATGCGTACACAATACAACCTGACTCTGCAGCGTGGCTTTTAAATTGCTTCAGTCCTCACATCCCACGACACAGTTCTCCTACTTAATCCTACAGACGCTAGTTTTGGTCTGTTCAAAACAAGAATTAGATTTCTCATTCTCTACCACTGTTCTCTTAATTTCTTCATCAACTTCCGACTAAGTAAACATTTATCTTTTCCCGTCCTTTAAACATACTGGAAGGTCTGCAGTGCTCTGCTCTCCTCTATGCACTACCCTAATTAGCCTTTGCTCTCCCCAGATAAGATGCTTTGAAGTATACACTGTCAAGTTTTTAAGTGATTTATGAAGTTATACCGTAATTGAGTATATCACCTTAATATTTTCTTTTTAACATTCGGTAAAGCAAGTAATTTTGCTTTACACAAAATCTGGTTTTGAGATCTCCAGATCGAAAAGTGCAAGCTCCACTGGCTCCAGGGGTGTCTCCTCTTTAGTGAGGACACAGAAAAGAATTTGTCTGTGCTCCAGAAATGGAAAAAAGGTATTGTGTCCTGAGCAGGAAGTCACAGAAGAAAAACCACACAGGAGTGCTAAAGTAACCCATCGTACCACTTCTACTAAAGAAAATTTTAAGATCTGCCAAAACATGGCCCGTCTCATCTAATTTAACAATATTATATGCATCTCAAACCCAAACTGACTACAATACAGCTTCTAGCTGCAGTAACTGCAACGAAAATGCTAAGTCAAATGTTGTACTTGTATGTTAGCAGAAGTATGACCAAGTTCAACCCATTTGCAGACTAAATGCAGACCTGTACCTGTCAGCAGGAAGCATTCCCCTGCATTCCTTCCCAAGATGAAATTCCTTCCCAATGAGACAGTTTCTACAGCCAATAGAATATGAATCTGCCTTCCTAAATTTCTGGGCTGTGAAGAAAACAAGGTAACATATCCTACTGCAGACCAGCAGAACATTTTCCCCCAATGAAACAAGGTATCTTTGCATAGAATCATAGAATGGTTTGGGTCAGAACGGACTTTAAAGATTACCTAGTTCCAACCCCCCTGCCATGGGCAGGGACACCTACGACAGGTTTCACCTCAGTTCTGAAACAATGATTTTCCTCCAAGACTGTCAAGTCTGTGAATCTTATTACTTGGGGTGGGAGGGAAGGAAGGGAGAGTGACATACAAGCCAATAAGCTTTCCTATTCAACATGCAAAGACCCACAAATCTGCAACAATGAGACTTTCACAGCAGCTGCTTTCAGAGCAGAAAGCAGGATCACCCTTCAATGCATTCAAGACAAAGCACATTATATTCTATACTCTTCCTTGGGCAGATGGGAACACATCTTCTGAAAAACAGTAACAGACCTTAAACTGAAAACTTAGAATTTTGAAAACTGGCGATCTTGATAGCCATACAATCACAGACCAGATCTAATTACAAGAGACACGACTTCTGAGGTCTGAGACCATCACCACTGGATCAAATGTTTAACAACAGCAAAAAATTCACCCTTCTGTTTACCACAGAATGAGCGTGCTGAGTTGTGAGGACTAGTCCTAGAGAATGCGTCTTTCTTGGAAAAAAAAAAGTCATAGCCATCAAATGCACTTTAACACGATGGGAACACAACTCTTCCTGGAGGTTTGAGATGAGGAGAAGGCAGCAAACTCACGCTCAGTACTTGCACCGCTGCATGCCTGTTCTTCTGCACACCCTCTGCCTGCCTCCTCGCTGCACAGCCAGCTGGTAAAGGAAACAGGCTGACAAGGCGCAGAGAGCTGCGGCAGCAGTAACTGGAAATAACTGACGACGGTAACCCAAGGCACACAGCCAGGACACACTAATTCTGCGATAAAGTTTCCCGTTTCTTATTTTTTTTTAGATTAAGCAATTTTTATATATAATCTCTGCCACGGTACTTCTCCTTGTATCCCTTCACAATACAAGTAGCTGCAGATTTCCTCCAGCAGCTACAGAACTCCTGAGCAGTTCCGCAACAACTCATGTTCTATCCTACCTGAGGCCAGTTTGGGTTTATTCCCCTCACCTTTTATTTCAGCGGGGTGGGAGGGAGGACCTTGTTAATTATTTTCACCCCTGCTTTTCTCCTGCAAAAGCTGACCTTCCTGTATAAAGAAGGATGCATGGGTGCATGCACATACGACAAAGAAGTATCACTGAACTCAGTGCTAGATTTCAAAAAAGGGGTTACACCAGGAAGCCACGCAGTCAGTCTGCCCTCACAAGTCTTGTGGCAGCAGTAATCTTCTGGCAAATGTGCCACAGGTGTGATAGCAGAGAAGCACGTCAAGGCCAAACCCCATCTGGTCCTGTACTGCGTCCAGTGCCCTTTCCACAGCCCAAAGGAAAGAAGGGCTGAGCTCAGCAACACTTGGCTGAAGCTTTCAAACAGCATTTGCTTCCCTAACTAAAAGATCTTTTTTTCCTGTTTCTACCTCAACAGTGGGGTTATGTCTTAAGACGAAGTTACTCCACAGACCAGTAAGGGAAGTAAAAAACAGCTTTTCCTTTTTCTTCTGTCTGTCCTCAAGTATAGCCTTCTCCCTGATACCTGTGGAACAGCAGATACTCCACATACCTTGGAACAAGCAGCAGAGCTGAGAGGACTCTTCCCTACAGACAAACATAACCTGCAGTCATAGCCAGAAACCAGCTGACACACAGTGATCCAAACGGTTAGTCAGAAACATGACTCAGTGTTGGAGACTCCCTCAAAAGAGCCTTGCAGTGAAGGGCCCAGCTGTGCCTTTAGGAAAAAGAAAAAAGGGAGGCAGGAAATTTCAGGGGTAAAGTATTTCTCTTTCACCAGTGATCCAAGGTTTGCTTCTGGCCCATAACGAAATACCTGTTGTGACAGATCTGCAGACCTTAGTACAAGTGGCAGTGAAATGGCACAATTAAGAGCCACCACCAATGCAAGCAAAGCTACCTTTTAACAGCAGCGTGCAAACTGACGGCTGTGCAGACACGTTTGTGACCTAGAAAGCTCACGATCTGGGTTGACAGGATACAACAGGTGAATGAGACACAGAAATACAGATCCAAGAGGAAGAGACAAGCTAACAAGTTACCACAAAGCAAGTAAACACCTCCGCGCTGCACCTGACAGCACCTCACAGACAGCAGAGGCCCAGGCTCTTCGGATGCACGATAAGAACCACGAGTAACTGATATTCACAGAATCACAGAATCGTCAGGGTTGGAAGGGACCTCTGGAGGTCATCTAGTCCAACCCCCCCGCCAGAGCAGGGTCACCTACAGCAGGTTGCACAGGACAGCGTCCAGGCGGGTTTTGAATGTCTCCAGAGTGGGAGACTCCACAACCTCTCTGGGCAGCCTGTTCCAGTGCTCCACCACCCTCAAAGTAAAGAGGTTCCTCCTCATGTTAAGATGGAACTTCCTATGTTCAAGCTTGTGCCCATTACCCCTCGTCCACTGAAAAAAGACTGCTCCCATCCCCCTGGCATCCTCCCTTTAAGTATTTGAAAGCAAATTCCCTCCCTAAACGCCCGCTCTACCTCGCCAGGTCCATCCACCTGCTGCTGCCGCCCATCCTCCGACCTCTTTAGCAGGGGGACCCTTCTCCACTGGCGCGGCTGCGCAGCCGCTGCCAACCCCAGCCGGCAGGCCCCGCCGCCACCCGCTGCACAGACAACGCGGGGCCGCCCGCACGCGGCTCCTCGCTCACGCCGAGGAACCGGAACCCCCAGCAGGGCGGGTATGGCGGAGCGGCCGGTCGCCGCCAGCCCGGCCCGCACCCCCGCCAGGCCCCGGGCAAACGGGACGGGCCGCCACCGCTTTTCTTCCTTCCAGCACCTTCCAGCGCTGCCCGGCCCGGCCGGTAACACCCCACCGGCACCGGGTCCCAGCAAGCGCTGTCAAGGCTCGGGCCGGCGCAGGCCGCGGGGCCGGAGACGACGTCCTTGTACCCCGCCGCCAGTCACGGACACGCGGAGCGGCCGGGCCGCCCTCCCCCTCCTCCCCACAGCCAGAGCCGAGGAAGAAAAGT
>VZSZ01006760.1:527328-551223 GCA_013398815.1 Ibidorhyncha struthersii | reverse complement strand
GGAGCGCGGGGCGGGGGGGGAGAGGGTTTGAGGGGGAGGGCGGCAGCGCCGGGCCTCGTCTCAAAGTATGTTTGTTTCCCAGCCCGTTTGCAAAGTCAGGGGAACAAAACGGGAATCACGGTGCTGCGTCGTAGCTGGTGCTTGTTTCTTACTCGAGACTGGGAGATTGTTGTAATTTTTTTTTGTCACGCCAGCTGACAGGACTGCAGCCCGTGTTTGCCCTCCCCTCCCCAGAGCACTTCAGGTACAAGCTCACGGCAGTCTGTACACATAAGCAGTAGTTACTGCCCGGAACTGACCCTCTCCTTTGTTTCCACCTGTAAAGTATCGACAGCTTCAGTCCCCCAAAGCTATTCATTTTCCTCTCTCTCTCCGGGATGTTGCCGCACTTTATAACAGTTCTTGAGAAACTGGTAGGTTTCTGTTATAAAAAGGTGTGGGGCCCTTGTGGAACCGTGCGCTAAGCACAGGAGGAAATTTGAAAGATCAAATAAATTACGGAAATAGAAATCTCCCCCCCCACATGCCTCTGCTGGTTGATCAAAGAGGTGTGAGTCAACTGGGCCATGAGCAGGTGTCACGATGAGAGAGAGGCATGCTGTCGCGTGGTTCGGATGGACAGCGGGCAGTCGAGACCCCCTTGTCCTACCAGTGGCTCTGCATCGGTTTCATTATTTTAACAGAGCTCACTTTGGGTGATTGACCAGATGGGGAAAATGTACAATTTTCTATCTTTCTTTCCACCCTTTTTGGGCTCCCCCATAAATACCCAGCATGCCCTAGTTACAGATTATATTCCTTCTTTGACGTTTGCTTCATCAATAAAACTTCCAGAATCAACTCAAACCCAGGTCCTTTAACCTTCCTCAGTGGTTCCTCTCCCAACATGCTTCGCTCTTGTAAAGCTTTTTGCCAGCTGAAACTATTTTCCTTCTTTTGCTTGAGAAGGGAAAACAAACCAAGGCATATGCAAACAAAAGCTGTTCTGCTAACCGAGCCTGAATCCCTGCTCGAGTTGAGCAACCTTCCTCTAATAAGAAGTGTTGCCTCAGGGTGACATATGACCGTTTGTCACCTGACTCAGCGACAAGCTGGAGCCCTGGCAAAAGGTGCTGAAGAAAGCATGTACGCTTAGGGCCTAATTGTTTTTTATGACACTTCTAGAATTAGATCCTTTCCTTTTGAGATATTTCCTTTCCTCAGAACTTATCTCTGATGAAAGCAATCCTGTCTAATGAGTACAGGGTCAGTTGTTTTCAAGCCACAGTTAAGAGGTAAAAGTGGGCAGAAATTGTCAGACAGCTCTTTTTCTTTTTTTTTCTCCCCTCATGAATGTTAAGTTTTGAGATACCCTTCACATGGGAGATGCTACAGAGTGAACATAGGTATTTTTCCTTATGTTTCTCTCTCCCCATTTAACATTTTTTTAAAAAAATCCAAATCTTATCATAGAGCCATAGAATGGTTTAGGTTGGAAGGGACCTTGAAGATCATCTAGTTCCAACCCCCTGCCATGGGCAGGGACACCACCCACTAGACCAGGTTGCTCAAAGCCCCATCCAGCCTGGCCTTGAACACCTCCAGGGATGGAGCTTCCACAGCTTCTCTGGGCAACCTGTCCAGCGCCTCGCCACCCTCAGGGTGAAAAATTTCTTCCTAATTTCTAATCTAAATCTACCTTTTTAGAGTTTGAAGCCATTCCCTATTGTGCTATCACTCCATGCCCTTGTAAAAAGTCCTTCCCTACCTCTCCTGTAGGCCCCCTTTAGGTACTGGAAGGCTGCAATAAGGTCTCCCTGGAGCCTTCTCTTCTCCAGGCTGAACAACCCCAACTCTCTCAGCCTGTCTTGACATTGTATTTAATTTTTCTGGCTTTTTATTCTTGTTTCGGATTCAGCATGCTGATTTCTAGAACATTCTTTCATGATTCCCTGTGTGTTCCTCTTGCTCCATCCCTGGTTTCTCTCCAGTTTCCCCCTAAGTGTTTTCAGTACACAGAATACCAAAGTTTTGCCATTTTGACCTTCTGAACTTTTCTGTTTTTTTCCCATTTCTCCTTTTGCTGGCTCAGATCTCTCTCTCTGTGCTCTGGAATAATAAGTCTTGGCCCATTAATCCCAAGAGCCCACAATGATCTGTAAATATAGTGCATTTCCTATCTGTGCCCATCGTTATCTGTATCTCTGTCTTGCCCTTCTCTGACTCTTCCTCATATTCAGTCTCTTTTCTGTCTGTAATCTCCGCACAGTGCATCTGGCTGTCCCACTGATCCCAAACAGACTGCTCCAGTGTTACACACCAAATTGTCTTTGTGTCCGTCCTTATGGTTTTGTCCAGGTTGGCATCAGCAGGCTTGGTCCCTTCAACTCCTGTTATCCAGTTGTCCGTGAGCAGCTGCAGGGCACTTGGCAATGTTCCTTCAGCGAGTGCATCGTCCTCTCTCCGAGCACCACCATGTTATTAATGGTAATGTAGTCTGTCCCTGTCCTGGCAGATCTTCATCCGCAGCACAGACTGTGATCGGACGCTGATGAGTGCGGAGGCCAATCTGGCAGGCCTGTATCCCCCAGAGGGACAGCAGATATTCAACCCTAACATCTCCTGGCAGCCTATCCCTGTGCACACAGTGCCTGAGTCCGAGGAAAGGGTAAGTTAGTCTCAAGGATATGTACTGACTACTCAAGTAGTGTGTTATGCTGACTTCTCCAAAAATCTTTGCTTCAGTCTCAGTTCAGATTGTCTTGAACTTCTCCTGGGACCTGCTTAGCAAAGGTTCTTCTGTTCTCAGAACAAGACGAGAATTCAAGGGCCACGTTCGCTCAACACGTTAGCTGCGACACCTCAGCAGACCACACCCAATCCGGCGTATGTTAGAAGGCAGTACTTGAGGCTGTTTATAGCTGCATCCCGCTAGTCAGGGTTTCGTTACAGTTGCGCGTGTTGACTGCAAATTCTATACTTCGGTGTTCTCGGTGACCTACCTGCTCTTGTCATCTCTGCCCAGCTACTGAAGTTTCCTTTGACCCCCTGTCCACGGTATGAACAGCTACAGAATGAAACACGGCACTCAGCAGAATACGTAAATAAGACCAAAGAGAATTGGGTGAGTGATTGTTTGCATGAGATAAGGTAGTCTTAGGCTCATAGTTAAAGTATTATCACCTCTCTATATAAGCAGAGCTCTGAGAAAAGGGTGGGAGTACCTATGCATGTAATATAGTATGAGATTAGAAAACTGAAGGCCTTTCTCTTTTCTCATACCTACAGCAATTCCTGCAGATGGTGGCAAATGAGACTGGGATCCGGGATGTCTCTCTCGAGTCTGTTTGGAGTGTGTATGACACACTGTTCTGCGAAGTAAGTTTGGCCATCATCTTGCAGCCATGGGAATTTGGTCTTTAGGGCTCCTGGATTTGGTAGAAAATTATTTTGCAAAATCCCATAAGACAACTTTCCACCATTCCCACGCTACAGTTAGAAGTAATGTCCTAATTTCAGAATAATAACAGCTCCTACTCACTAGAGGCATGTGCCAGGAATTACCTACTTTTGCACCCTGTAACCTCCTACTTCGTAGCTTAGATAGATATTGTGCCGGAGCCAGAAAAAGTCCCACCTGCAGAATAAATACCTCTTTTGAAAGTCACTGCAATCTGAAATCTTTAGATCTCTGTGGACAAGTCCGAGTTAAGTAAGGTAGAAATGAGATCTCTAGAAAACTGAAAGACCGTTAACTTTATGATTTAAGTTGGGAGCTTAAATTAGGACTGTTCCTGCTTCTACTTTTCTGTTACTTTAGGTCAATCACTTTTCTTTCTGCTTTTCTGTTAATGCCACCTCTGAAAGAAAATAATGCTCTTTTACGTTAAGTGGGGTTCACCCACATCTGGTTTTTGACGTATTCTAAGGTTTGACAGAGAAGGACTCTGGAGCCAGATGTTAACCCTTCTGCTCTCTGGGGTAGGGCACCAAACTCTGTATTCACATGGAGGTTTTTTTGAAAGCACATCTCAGGAAGGCTTAAACAAAATAAAAAAAGGGTTAGCTGTGCTGTGCTAAAGTAAAGGTCATGTATCCAAGAGACTTACAGTTGTTGCACGCGAGTTTATTTGTGTATCGCTGTACAGCATGATGAAGTAATATAGAGATCTTTCATGTCAAACTAGCTAATTGTGGAAGAAGCAGTAAACCCAAGCATTTTGACACACCGTCACGCTAATTCTACGGAGATGCAAGGCTACTAAGCTTGCTGGCAGTGGTATACAGTGGTATGTACCCTTTTGGGGATGTACAAGACAAATCTGCATCGAATTGCACTTTGCTGTGCAAAGCGGCAGCTTGAGTTGCTGCAAGCTGAGAATATTTCAGACCAGAGCTGCATTGCACTATGTAAATTTGCCCTTTGTATCACAAACCCGATCTCCTGTCTTGTAACGATTGCAGTGAAGCAACTTCTGTCGGTAACAAAAAATCCTTTGGTCAAAGACATCGAGGATTTCAAATCTTCTTCATTTTCAAGACTCACTTAATGAGCTTGCAAATTGGGCCTGGAAGGCCAGCTGAGTATAATCCCCAAGAACTTGGAGAATAGCTCAGTGTCCCAAAATGAAACCAGAACGTTCTGAGGGAGTTTTACCCTCAAAACTATACCCTCAGGCTGATCAGTCTCTTCAGCTGCTTTGGGCTTCCTCCTATTTTCTCACTCCTGCTAACAGTGCCCTGAAGAGAAGGATTGTTTTTCTCACCTGAGCCAGTAGATTCATTCTGTCATCTGGCTGGAGAAAATAAAAAAGTCCAAGAAATAGCTGAACGTACCAGCTATTCTCTTTGTAACTTAATGAAAAACTAACTAAATATCTAAGTTGCTGATGGGAATTTCTCCAAACCACTCAGGCAGAATGGGCCCTGAAGGATATTCAGCCTCATCTTATGGCAGTTTAATGGGATGTGGCACAGCAAATTGCTCCGAGTAATGCCAAGGAACCACAACTGCTGTTCATCTGCCAATATAACTAATCCTTTCTTGTAATGGGTTGGCTGCAAAGCAAATTCTTCTCTTGGTTCCCAGTTTGGTGTATTCTGGATTTGAGTACTGGGCTTTGTCAGCAGTGCGTCCCAGTATTACGTCTGCAGAGCACTTGCTAACTTTCTCCAATGTTATTCAGTGCCCCTCAGAATTTCCCTCTGGGGAAATTCTGCTGCAGGTACTCCAGAAATTTTGAGTTTGTGCTCTCTCGATTATCTTTTTTTTTTTTTTTTGACTGCATGTCATCTGCAGGGCAGAATCAGCCCCACGTAAAGTAAATGCCCTAAGATTATTTTATCAGTGTTAATGACATAACCCTGCACTCCAGTTGTGCTTTCACAGAAATGTACCTCCTAGATTTTAATCTTTATGCTCATTATTAGTTTCTGAAACAACATTAAAACCCGCATATATTCTTTGTATGCAGCACAGCAGCATGACAACAGAAGCATAAATAGAAAAAGGGAATATTTAAAATAATAGAGGAAATCAGTAGCAGTATGGGCAGAACTCCAGACACCCTGACTCCCATTCTGTGATTAATCCGCAATCCGTGCTACCTGCAGATGAGTATTCTGTCTCTCTTTCTAGCAAGCACACAAAATGGATTTGCCTGCATGGGTGACACCAGATGTCATGGCTCAGTTGAAGCAACTAAAAGACTTTGGTTTTGAATTTCTGTTTGGGATCCACAATCAGGTGGAAAAAGCTCGTCTGCAAGGCGGTAAGTGCACTGAGGAGGGAGCTTTGTGCTGCTCTGTCTGGTTTTTGCCTCTTACCAGCTGCTCCCTTTCCTCAGGGGTCCTGCTGGATCACATACGGAAAAACCTAACCAAAGCAGCAAACGTTTCTGCCCGCCAGAACCTGAAACTACTTGCCTATTCAGCGGTAAGTCAGAGCCTGGGGGCTAGCTATTATCCATCTCCTCCTCCTCACAGGGGATTGGGGCTTGGTGATAGTTTTAACCCTTTCTGGCTTCTCTACAGCCCATGCAGTGACCAGGACATGCATCTGTGACTCTGGCTGGGTGGGATGTGCAGGATCTGGCATTATTCCTCTGGGCCCCTGAGGAAAATTCCCAACCTGTGCTTTGTTCCTGTTAGCTCAGGCTTGTGGATGAGACTACCAGACTTTGGGGAGCCACTGCTGTATTTATTTGGTAGATGGGTTGATGCTACTCAGCTGTGCTGTTTCAGCAGTGTAGATACAGTCATCCTTTCTTTCCAGCAGCCTACTGACTGGGAAGTCAAGCATCTCTCCCAAATTGCTCTCTAGAGATTAATTCTTAAAGAACAATGCAGGATATATATGGCTGTGTTTCACTTCTGCCCCTTCTCTGGCACCATCACAGATCACCGTTCTAGCAGTACAGTGCCTCTCCCTTCTTCCAGATGGAGGTTACAAAGGTGACATCCCCTCAGCACTGCCCTGTCTGTTACCGGTATGGTCTGAGCTGCCCTGCCACATCCGTAAGGGTGACTGATTTGGTTTTTTTCCCTCTTTCTCAGCATGACACCACACTTGGGGCACTGCAGATGGCTCTAGATGTCTACAACAAGATTCAAGCACCATACGCCTCATGTCATTTATTTGAGCTGTACCAAGAGGATGATGGGTGAGGGCTGCAGTAAAGACATCCACTGTGATTTCACATCAGGGGTTAGATACCTAGGCTAGGCTCCACCCTAGGGGGATGCAATCTTGCTCCTAGTGGCAGACACTTAGGAGGAAAACTACCATCAGAATAAAGGAAAGGGTGTGCATACTGAGTGTTTGGGAAGGGATGACTTTAGCCAGAGGGGGAAAAAAAAATCATCTAGCTGTGTTTTGTTTTCAGTAACTTCTCTGTGGAGATGTTTTTCCGGAACGAGAGTGGGAAGGAACCTTTCCCACTGACAATCCCTGGCTGTCAGCATACATGCCCACTGCAAAGATTCTTGGAACTTACAGATCCTGTTGTTCCCCAGGACTGGGAGCAAGAATGCCAGGTGCCAAGCAGCATACATGACACAGGTGAGCCCAGGCTGGACGAATGTAGCAGAAGGGGAAAGCTTGGATGATACCATGTTGATCACTTGTTTTCTCCCTTGCAGAACTGTTTGTGGGTCTGGCTGTGTGTGGATCCATTCTCCTTCTCCTTATAATCCTCCTGTTGACTGTACTCTTTCGCATACAGTCTCAGCCCCCAGGCTACCGGCACGTTTCCAATGAGGGAGAAGAGCAGGCCTGACAGTTGCTTCAACTCCTTCCCAGGCAGTAGGAGGGAGCAGTGTTGCCCCTAAGAATGATTGGGCACCTTCAGTTACTGAGCATTCTTCTGCTTTAGCCATTGCTTCCCAGAATGAAGCTGGACTTAATTTTTGGATGCTTTCTAAAGGTGATGTCCTAGAGAGAGAGGACTGAGCAGCTCTAATGGAAATGACATCTTAAAGCTGAAGCCAGTATACTGTGTGGTGTCCCCAGAACTCATACAGCTTACCTAGTCTGGGATTCCCAACACGGCCAGTTGGAGCTGGTCCAGAGTTTTCCTCCTTTCAGTGATTGTAAATGTTACCACTCACCATGACTGTGGTAGAGGGGCTTGGGCCTCCAGCAGCTGCCACATCCAGTGCAGTCAAGAGTTGCATCTCTCTTCAGGGTCAGCCTGCTTTGCGTTCTTTTCTCAAGCCATTGGGCTGATGATGGTGGGAAGGTTGGGCTTGGAGCAGAGGGCCCAGTTCACCAACAGTGCACCAAGACTCATCTACTGTCATCTACAGCAGAGGGAACTGCTGCAGAGGATGGCACGCAGTGAAAAGTATTTCTTGAGGTTGCTGCTAAGCAGTTGCTGCTGGCAACTGGTCTTTTTATTTCCCTCCTCAAATTGTGGTTCAAGAGAGAGCTGGCCTGGAATCAGGATGAGATTGAAAACCTGGCAGTAGTTTCTAGGATTCAGCTAAGAGTAGATTACAAATGATCCAAAGAAGCTCTAAGTGCATCATTAGAGAGATGAATTCCTGTGACCACAGGAAACCCGAACCCAAGTTCTTGTGCAATGTTGGCTCTGGAAAGGAGAGGCCCCGTAGATAAGAAACCTGGGCCCTGTCTAAAGATTCAGCCTTTGAATTTCACTTCCCCATCTCTGAACTTTAAGTACCTGTTACAGGGAGTATCCTGTACTGCAAGCAGTCCAGATCTCAGCTATGAGCCTATTCTGCTTTACTAGCAGAATGTTTTTATGCTGTAATTAAAGAGATGTAGCAGAGCTGTTTACCTGAGACTAGCTTAAATGCCAAGTTTTGTAGGTTTTTCTTCCCATCGTCCCTACTTGATGGACAACAAACAAAAAATCCCTATTAAGGATCAGAGTTTGCAGGTGATGGTGGATCCCCTTATTTGCCGTGCTTTGGCATTTTTTCCAAAGTGTGATTCTTTCTCCAGGCTGGCCCCTCTGTGCGCACTGCAGCTGCTCCAGGGAACTTCAGGCCAAGTGCGCACCACCTGCCTTGTAGCTTTTGGCAGAAAATGAGAGACTGCAGCAAGCACTAGAAGCACAGGCTCTTCACATGGTGATGCTGCACATTCACTTCCTACTTTTACTTCCCTTTCTGCTGCAGTTCCCTTCCCCTCTTGGCGGCAGAAGCCAGTTCTTAGGTTACAGACGTTTCCTTTTCTTCCCCTATGGAGTACCGTGGGGACTTTTCCCAACATCATAATCGGCATCTGCCAGCATGGGAACTCTAAATCAGCAGAAGCAGCTTGCTGTTCTCAGCATCTTCCTCACCTTTTTGTCCTCTGAAGATATAATCTAGGTCTCCTGCACAGCAAGACAGTCATAAAGGAAAAGCTACTGCCTATGAGAACAGGCACAAGAAAGAGGTAATAGAAAGTGCATTGAGGACAACCAGACCTGTTATTTTTAAAGGGAGCAAATTTTGCACACGCAGAGTAAATGTTTCTATGATGATTTAGACATTTTGACTGTGAATGACTTTCTGTAATTGTTCCAATACATTTCCTTTTCATTATTAAAATCAAATTCATACTGAGCTCTACTCCTCTTTTTCTCTCAAGAGTTCACAGGGCTAGCACCAATGTGCTCAGTGTTGGAAAACAGGCAGAACTTATACGGTATACCCCCTCCCAAAGTAAATCCCTGATTTACAATCCCACTTACAGCAGAGCAAGAATGGAGACAAACTATTTTTGTCTGCAGCAACCATGTGTAGATACAGCTTGTAATGCAACCCGTCCAATGTGGAAGGGTCCATTGTAGCCACACTAGTATGACTGACGTTGCCACCACTGTTCTAGGTCTCTTAGCCCTCCTGCAGAAAGGTCAGTAACTTCTTCCCCCATACAAAAGCAGTTCAGCAGAATGCTCACAGCAGCCACTCTATATCAAAGAAGAATTTCAGTTTAGTACAAAACTTTATTAATATCAATACTGCGAAACTATAAAAGTGAACACAGAGAAATCTGAGCAGGCCTGGAGCCTGTCCCATCCATCAACCGCTGGGACAGCAGCAAGCCCCCAGACAGCCTTGTAAACAAACTAGAAAAAGCAAAACTTTTCAGTTTAACAGCAGTCTTGAGATTTGGCTCTGAGCATGGGTGTTTGGAAGAAATTCCTCATTTCTGCTTTACAACACTTCTATCCAACGTCCTGAAGCACATAGGCATGGGTGAAAAAAATTACTTATCAGTGGCAAGAAAAAGCCTAGACCTCTGAAAACAGTAACTACAGCATCAGTAGATTCCCAGCTGCATATTGCCCTTGCATCCCCTGAGGCAGGTAAAGAGCTCTGGCATCATCGCATTCTTCATGGTCTAGTTAAGTAGCTGCAAGCATGGAAGTGGCTAAGCCTGAGGTCTTGACAGATGCACATTTTCAAAGAAGCTCGCATACGGGAGAGGTTGGTGTTCCCTAGGCTACCCAAGCTACCCATCGCCTCACCCCTGTGAATATTCTACCTTTTCAGGACATTAACTTTGTTAACAAAGGGTTTCTCAGCTTGGTTTGACAAGAACAGGCTGGGGACCCTGCCATGAGCTGCTCCACAACAGACTACAGGAGATAGTAACCTCTGACAAGTGATGACAAGCAAGCAGATGTGGCAGGCTGGAAGCAGTAACTTCAGCAGGATCTGAGAATGCCTTTGAAGTTTTCCTAGTGCCTCCAAAAATGGGTGGCAACTCCACTTGGAGGAGGAACTGGGTACTGACACAACTAGAAGGGGAAGCAAAGGGAATCAGGGAAGCAAGATCAGATCCACGGAGGAAGGACAACGTAGAAGCCTAATGCCCTGCACAGCTTATACTGCCCGTTGCCAACACTGAATTTGTACCCTGTGATCCAGAAAGGATCAAAATACTGAATCAGTTCTCTAGATCCTTCCCTTTTCGCTTCCTTCCCTGTGATTTAGAATTGTTGCTTTTTGTCCTCATCTCCTCCAGCTCCCAAGGCAGTAAGTTAGTTTTGAGTTTGCTTGTCACAGGGTTTGCCTGCCTCTGCCCTCCACGTCTGGACAAACTCCAGCTTCCAATCCCCTGTTCTGTCATGGCTTTCAAAAGATGTTCTTGCTTCTTGGCCACCATCTCCTCCCGGCTCCAGATCAGAATATTAAAGCCTGAGGAAAAATTAAACACTGTGCATCAGAAACTCTACATCAAATGTAATACCTTAGGCCATGTCACTAAAATGCCAGAAATTCAAAATGCTTTGTCTCTTCTAAGACATTTCCAAGGTACAGAGGATGCAAAGATATTTATTGCAGACGCTATCTCTGCACAGCCACAGAAATTTGATCTAATTAAGAAACATAATCAAGTAATCCCTAATCTCATCTGCCACAGGTTTAAGACTTAAATCTATAGGCAGCTCCCTTAATCCCATACAGCCTGCAAGAAACTGAGTAATCTTGCCTCTGCAGCCTAGGAAATGAGATAAAATAAATGAAGAGAGAGGGCACAGCCTAGCAGGAAAAGGCTTCTCCCCTCCCATTGTTTTCTGCTGCTGTTTCATGGCCGGCAGATGGCAGCGGCTCCCTGCTGCGGGGAGGCTTTCTCACTCCTCCAGACTTCGTGTTTCGCAGGAGATGAGTAGCAACCTGTTTTCTAACTGTAGAGGTGGAAGACTGAAAAGAAAATCTTGATCTCTTTTACAGATGTAGGAGATTATGGAGAACTAGTAGCAACTGGGATTTGGGAAACCCTCACTCCCAGCTTGCTTTAGTCTGGAGAAACAACCCTGCCCTTTTCTGGGACTGGAACCCGCCCATACTTAGTGCCCCAGGTTCTCTTTACTTACCCATGCCAGAAGCCAGCGTGTCTCCCATAGGGTTAAATTTATTGAGCTGAAAATGAAAACACAATCAGAGTGTGTAAGAGCATCACTGCTTATGTAACAGAGTCATAAGAGCACCATGGCTTATATAAGAGCAACAAACCATCTGGAAAACCCAATGTCCCCTAGAGTGTCACAGAAAACCCACAGGTGACCACGGAGCAGCCCTACTCGAGTCAGCACCTTTAGCGGGCAGCCATACCCCCACGAGAGCATGAGTCTGTCACAAGTAAAGAGGATACTCCTATTGTTCTAGTCCCTAACCCGTTATCTCTTGGCTGCAGTTCAATACACAGCAGTCCTTTTAGCTGCAGTACTCAACTCACCGAGATGATACCAGAAGCATTTGGATCATGGAGTTGACAAACCATCTCCCCGGTGTTTCCATCGAATACATCAACAGTTCGTAGCTCATTCACCGTGTACCCTGGGAACTTAGGGTCAGGGTAGCGACCTGCTACAATGAGGTCATAGCGAGGATGCCATGTTGCCTAGTCATAGAGCAGAGTGATGGGGAGTTAAGAGAAAGGGACAGAGCTCATACTGACACCCATCAGGCAAACAGTAGTGTGAGCAACAGTTTGTACATCCCACCCACAGCCTGAGGAACAATGGGTATCCTCAAAACAGTGCTCTGCTGGGAGTTGCAGCTATGTGAGCATCCACCCACCAATGTAGCATCCTGACGAGAAATCAGACCATTTCTGATTTAGAGCTGGCTGCTAGCACCAAGCAGGATACTCCTCTCAGACTGCACTGGCTTAACTCACCTTAATAGGTGTGAGGTGCTGAAACTGCCGATGTGGATGTGGGATCAGATGCTGTGGCTTGGTCCAGTCTGAAGATGAGTAAACCCTGATTTCACTGCGCTGGTCTGTGCTCAGGAGCTTGGCGCCGTCTGTTGGGCTGAAGTAAGCTAGGAGAGGAGGATGATAAGGCAAATAAAATATGGCAATGCTGTGACTGACAAGAAACATGGAAGTCACATTTCTCTGATTGGAAACCCATTGCCATTTCTGTAACAGGGATGTGAATATGGCCATGTGTCCCAACAGACAAAAATTTAGCTGTCTCAAACAAAACCAAAGGTCTTAGAAGCAGTAAGCTGAAACCTACAGCACTGGGTTATATAGCAAGAATCATTACTCTGATTTTAGAATCACAGAAAGAGACGTTGCAAAGAAAGAAACTTGCTCCTTCAAATGGAAAATTAGTGGAAAAGCTGGAGACAGACACTGGCAGTTTGGACTTCCATGAACTGGTAAAACTGCACCCAAGAAACAGAGGTCAGCGTTCCATTCTCTGCTTTTGTCAAAGGAACTGTCCAAACAAATGCAGGTTTCTAATCTCAGCCACTGCTGATGCTTCCACGCTCACCTCTAAAGGCACAGTGCCAGTTTGTATGGCAAGTCTAAGACTGTGCTGCGGCTGCCCTATCCACCTCCCTGCCTCTGGCCACACGTTCCTACTGCCTTCCTTGCTTTAACACTAGCTACTGCGCAACTTTGAATCTTATCAAAAGCTAACATTGCCACAACAATAAAAGGTGAGCTGAGTGGACTCTCTGCAGACATCCATGCAACAGAATCCTTATCCAGCTCACCTGCATTGACAGGTTTGTCATGAGGAAGCACATGAAGAAAATTCGTTTTGTTTTTGATGTTTCTGAGGTCCCAGATTTTGACTGTCTGATCCACAGATGCTGTGGCCAACAACCACTCACATCGGGAGTTAAACTCCACATGAGTCACTTTCTTCCGGTGCAATTTCATCTTCCAAATCTGCCACAGAGGAAACAGAAAATCACACAGAAAAAAATAATCAAGGCCTGGCATAAAGAAATGGAATAATAATCTACTAGCGCAGAGTAAAGAAGTCACACATTTACAGAGTAGCAAAACTTCTAAAATACACCAAGAGTTTATCCACTGGAAACAAGGAGAATCACGACCTTGGGAACTAATTATTTAATTCTAGGAGAACTCCGATCCACCAATTTATTACAGCTATGAAAAAGGAAAACACAATCCCTGGTTCATGGAGGGAAGTATTAGTGCAAGATCACATCTGTAATACTTTATGCAATGCCAGTCTTCCATCTGCAGAAAGATTAAAACAAACTGGAAGAGGTACAGAAAATGTGCTGCTGAGATAACAGTAAGAAGGAAGGGCCTGCTTTGTGGGAGAAGACCAAAAGAGCTTGCTTTGTTTATCATAGTAAAAAAAAAGTGAGAGGAGGCTTCTAGAAATACATCAGCAAAGCAGCATGAGGGTAGGAGAAATATTTCAATTAACAAGAACAAATGGATATAAACTCTCCATGAATAAATTTGTATCTGAAGCTGGAAGATTATTTCTAATCAAAAGGGTGAAACTGGCCCATCCTCCCTACAGGAGTATCCCTCAAGTGCAGAAAAGACTGTCACATTCTTTCAGGAGAAAAAAAAAAAAGAAAGGAAGAAACTAACCTTGAATAAGCACAAATCATCTGGAGCCCTCCTGACTCTGCCCACTAATTTACACAGCTGCCTCTGGCCACAGCTCATTGGGTGGCAGACTCTTACAGATGTTACCCTTACAGGCAGGAGAAATGGTAATCCCAATGTGACGGTACAGCAGCCTCTTGAAAGCAAGGCCCACTCCAATTACTCTCTTAATGCGCTTCTGTACCACTTCAGACTCGAAGGCACGGCCTTGCCTCTGCCTGCCCTCTCGTGTCTAATGGCAGTAGTGCAATTCCTACCCCAGCATTCGCTGAATTCTGTTGTGTACCTAACTCCAAGGTCACAGACAAGTACACATTAAAGCAGTATCTCCTAAATGACTCCCATCAGTGCGCTAAGTTTCTGGAAGCATGAAGGCTGTCGGCAGAGGGTGCTCACATCTTCAGGTCACCCTATAATTACTCTGGCCAGTAGCAAATACTCTTAAGGAAGGGGTAGCACACGACACAGTCCCTGTTTGGGAATTCTTACCATTACACTCAACAATGTGAAACTGTCTAATGAATGGCAGAAGTGGAAGACTTCTCACCACCTAGACAACGTGTGGATTCATCTCCTGAGCTGCAAGGTACTTGCTCCTCTTTTCAGGGTCCCTGTAGTGTAGGAAAGCACATGAGCCATGAAGATTCCCGTAGAGGAGACGCTGCATGGAGCCATACAAACCTCTTCACCAGAAGTGCTGAGCAGGACCACATTGCCCACATTATCACCTGTCACCACTGCACGGCAGCTTGCAGAAACATCAACACTGCAGTACCAGCAACTAGAGGGAAAGACAGAAAATCAGTGCTGCCTCCCACAGGCAAGTGACGGCAGCGGCGCTCTGGTTCACATCTCGCCCCTGACAAGGGAGACTGCAACAGATTGTAACTGCCATCTCCTGCCTGATGCGGTGGGCCTAAGTATCAGGAAGGGGGATGGTTTATCAGCAATGCTTTCTGTTAGTGACTGAATATGAAATAACTTTCTAGTCATTTGTGAAGTGCTCATTAGATGGAGTGTGACACATTGGGACAGTGGAACATAACAGAGGCTGAAAAGCCACTTGGTGCCTGCACATGGACACACCTTGGGAAAGATCAGAACACCCTTTTGACATTGACAAATGTACGGAAACAGCTTTAAAATGACGTTTTCCACAAAACGCTGAAGCAGCAGTAAAGAAAAGACAAAAGCTTTGGACTGAAAAGTTGCACATCAAACTGTCTCAACTTCATACTCCAGGAAACAAAACTGAATAGAGATTTATGTGATAAAGACATACGTCTTAACATCAGCTCTGCTGAGAGGGGAAAAGCAGTGAGAATAAAGTTGGGGTCCTTTGGGAACTTGTTGGGAAAGCTTCACTTGCAAAGGTAAATTATTCTAGAATTCAAGGTCATGGAAATTAGCATGGTAAGCCTGAAGCCTCCAGAAGGGCAGTAGGGTAAACTCAATAACCTGAAACTCAGATTGTGCAGGAATGTTTTGTGGCTTTTCTATGCTACCTGAGCTGCTACAGACAAACCAGAACACTGATGGCAATGAAGAGGAGGAAGTTATCCCGCTCTTCCCACCTCACACTTTATGAAGTGAAAAGCTGTCACTATCTGCAAGACAAGAGATGGTGTCACCAGAAAGCAACACCAGAAGATGCAGGCAGCACACTCAGCTACTGTAAAAGTATAAGTCCCCTGTTGCTGCCTAGTTTGTCACCCACCCTGCAGTGCTAGGGTCAGGACCAGGAGCCTGTCTCCAAGCTTCCTCACAGGACCAATTCATACCAAGAGTCTCCTAACACTGGCAAAGAAGAAGATGTTAGACAGCACAAGAAGCAGCACAGCATTAACCTCAAGGAACAGAGAATCAATCTCGCAGTGCTCCCTTCTCACCAAATATTATGGTATTCATGGCCACAGTCCGGGGCACGGGAGATCACCTGCACCGCTCTGCCCTCAAGGTCCTGCAGACTTAGGGTGCCATCCCCTGATGCCACATAAAGCTTCACTGCCTCATAAGGACTGAACTTGATGTCTCCAAGAGAATCTCCTGCCCCTTTCTGGAATACACACAAAGCCAAGAGGCATCAAGGTTAGAGTGGAAGACAAAATCTTAATACAACACATCTCCTGGAACACACTGCCAGTTTCCCTAAGTACAATGCACTGCTTTCTGACAGGGCATGTACGTAAGAACTCTTTTTTTCTAATCTGTTTCCAATTTGAGCATACACATTCTGAGCCTTTAAGTTCAACCCCACCACTTTGGGCTGCAAACCTCATTAGCAGCATTGCTTCTTCTGCTATGGGGGTAGGACTGATGTGCAGTGAACCCCCTGGCTCAGACCAGGCTTAGGATATCACAAGCAAAACCAGCACCATTCCATGCAGAAACCACATAAAATCTCATGACAGCCCTGCACCAGGCTTTTCTTAGAGACTTCATTCACCAGTTCCCTAAGGCTGCTTCCACTGCTGTATCTGGTCTTTCTCAAGGTACCAGCAGGCAGGATGAGAATGGTGCAAGGAGAAATCCTACTGCTAACCGCATGCCACAGGAATCATGTTCTGTGTTATGTTATATTGTTGTTATTTTACCTCAATCTGTCTACTGAGGAAATGTGGAAACCCTACATAAAGACAGGAAAGAAGGATGCTAGCCAGGAGTCCCCAAACTCTTTTGATACTCAAGTACACTCCATCTGCTGCTCACAAAGCAACTACTTAATAAAGCCTCACTGTAAATACTAGACTTCAAGAAGCCAATGAAGATTAAAAAAAAAGCCTGCCCATAGAGCCTGCCTGTCCTCATAGCAGTAGGAAGACGGCATGCCCTTTCAAATCCAGGCATCGCTGCTGACAGGCATCCCACTGGGATACAAGAACCACGTGTCCCAGGACCCAGACTATCCCTCCTTGCTCACCTGGACAGCCATCCCAGCTCTCCTTGGTTCACCGTCTACCCTATTACAAGGTTGCAGCTGGATCAGCCAATATGGAAACCAAGCATGAAAGCGTCCACCAGAAGGAATCAGGTGGGGAAAAGTAAAGAGGAAGGTAACCCAAATTCCCTCACTTACCTTTGAGCACTGAACTGAAGGAACTCAGGCTTCCTCATGAGTCCACAGAAAAAGCAACAGTCTGAGAGATGATTCTAAGCATAGGCAAAGTTGCCTCTAGCGATTCATCTCCTCTTTCCACTCATGACTGAAGGAGGCCAGACTCTTTATTTTGGTATTTTAGATAAACACCAAAAGTTAGGTGGGATGAACTGAAGTGATACTTATGACATGCACCACTTGAAGTCAGTGGCGTTTGTGGAGAAGCACTGAGGGGACTATAAATTGTCCTGTATGAACCATCTGACAATGAGCAGCACTGCTAACAGGTGAAGAGATTAGAAGGTCCCCAGGGCACAGAGCTATGGGAGGTTTAAGAATAGATAGCTTGAGGAAACCCACTGGCACCCCCACGCTCTCCCAGTGCGTAACAGGAAGTAAGCAGCATCAGAGAGTCCCTCCCCTTCATGAACAAAAGCTCTCTCCTACCCACCACCCCGTTTCAGGGAAAAATAAAAAGGGAGAGTGAGCCTCCCTGGAAGAGAGAGGATCCCTGAAATTCAGAGGATAAAGGACATGTATGTGGAGAAGAGGAAGCCCGGCTACCACATACTAGAGACAAACATCTCTCTCTCGCTCGCTCTCTCTCGCTCACTCTCTCTAGCACTCCTGCCAGCAGGACACAGAGGCCCAAAGCATTGCTGTATTTCTTACTCCCAGTCCTCGGTGCTGGTGAAGACCCGGACAGTATTGCCATTAAAATCCTGCAGGGTGGTAGTGCCGGCAACTGACGAAGTGTACAGCTGACTAGGGTTAAAAGGGTTAAACTTCATTCCTGTGATGGCCCCTCCAGCTCCCATCTACAAGGAAGGGGATGAACAAAAGAAAAATCCACTGAGTGACGGGGAAGGAGAAAAGTGTGTTCTGTAAGTCTGCATTCACTGCTATGTCCTTAACAGCAACAGTGAAACACACCACAGCGCTTCAAGGAGGCAAAGATAACCCTATCTTCCCACATGATGGCTGTCTAGACAGCTGCCCTCCTGGAGGACAAAATGGGAAATCCTTCAGTCCCCAGGCAATGTTATTCCCTGGCTGGCTGGCACCACACTGCTCACAAAAAGAGAAAGATGACTGAAATTTGTGGAGGATAGACCCCCTCCCAGTGTATACCTATGTTAATTTAGAAAGGGGATACAAGTTGCAGTGTCTCCCTGTCAGAATGGGAATGGCTGAATACAGCAACAACGGGGCACACCAGCTATATAAACCATTCATTCTACCTTAGTTTTTCACTTTAGATAAAGGGACTTTGTTTCTCCCCACTCAAAGATGTTTGTTTCCTCATCTGACAGAATAAAAGGTGAACAGAGAAAGATCAAGACCTAAAACAGACAGACCCTCTCTGCCTACTTGTTTCTGGCATCCCTTTAAGATAACTGTTTTCCCAGTTGCTTTATTATTTTTCCACTGAGCACACACCAAGTACTGCTTCATTATGAACTTAATCAACACGCCTCGGTTCTCCCCAGCACTAGAACAGTCTGGGACTTAGGAACAGACATGCTGTTGCATCTCAGTCCTGCCCCATAGCTGGCTAGCCTGCAACCCAAGACCCTGATGTGTTTCTCACAACAGACCTCAGTTTTGATCTGCAGTATTTGGTGGTACTCAGATTTCCCCCCCAACCCATTCCATGCACCTAGAGGCTTACCCCTTTTATGAAGCAGGTTTTAGTAAGTACTTCGTAGTCCCAAAGGATGATGTCTCCACCTTTAGAACCAACAGCTACAGTACTGGGGTGTGTTGGATGCCATTCCAGGCATGTCACTCTCCTGTCAAAGGGACTTGCTGTTCGAAAGAGGCGGTATGAGGCAAGAGAACGCAGAAAGGGCAGCTGCAGACACTGTTAAAAAGATAAAGAGAATTATGACTCTTGCAGGGATCCCCAAGATTCTCTGAATGAGGAGTGCTAATAATTTTTAATTGCCATCAGTGTTAGTACACTCACACAAAATTCTAAGCCTCTCTGTAGAATGAAGAGAACATGCTGTCCCCAAGGGAAACACTCTGTGACCACACAAAAATACACATCAGCCACAGCACTCAGAAAGCAACAGAGGACTGAGAGATAGCACACTTTAAATGAGGTACAGGGAGCTACACCTCGTGGGCTGAGCTAAAAAGGCAGGATAATTAACAAGGGAGAAGAACATGCCTCCACACCAGTAAAAGGCACTTATGACTATCTATGTCTTTACTGAGCATCCCAAAACACATCATCCAGAGATACAATATTATGGTCCTTCATCCAGATTGCCTGCAGCTCAACTATGCAGCATAGGAGCAAACAGAACACTTGAAACAGGGAATGAGAAGCCATGACATGATTGCATTGTTACTCAGCTGAGGAATAGGTACTGCTTGAATGAGCTTGGTGATTTCTTTATCATTTGGATATTTAAAATAGATAAATCACCTGGAAGATAAAGCTAGCCCAGGTGCCTCCCACCTATCGATGTTATAGAAAAAGTTAATTTTCAAATGAAAGGAGGAGTATGGCTCTGAAAAACAGTAAAATGTTATCGACTTGATGGAGTACGTCTGTGAAGAGGAAAAATCAAGACTAAACCTGACATAATTAGCAAAGTAGAGTAGAAACCAAAATAGTATGACAAAACAGTCAGATGAGCATGCAAAACTAGCACTGGGCAATAACTCAATTGGTAGAGTGGGTAAGTTTAAATATGATTCAAGGAAGCACCTAATTAACAGAGGATAAAATGCAGAGTGACAGGGCTGGGTCAACTGAAAGGGAAAGCCATTTCAGCTCTTGCATTTTAAGGATTAAGAAATGTAAGGGTGCGCCAGACTTTGAGCCACAAACTGTGCACGGGAGAAACTTCAGACCCCTTTAAAGTTTCCCTGCTTGTGTTGAAGCACAAGCTGTATGGAGCTGAGATGTCCAACAGGTCATGAAGAAGAAACTCCTCACCCGCCTGAGCTGTGCCCGAATGGAGCCTCCCAGCATGTTCTGGTAGACATAATGAACAATGCTGCACTGCCGCTCCAGCTGATGGAAAAGGACTCTGTTGTTTCTCACCATGGACCCACCTCCACTCCAACCTGCCAGAGAGGAAAAGAGTAACAGCCAATGCCTGTCATGCTCATTCACTTAACACGGGAAGACGTCTGCATTTGCTGCTACAACCATGAAAAGCTTCAGCCACAAGATAAAAGTCTCTAAATGATTCTTACGTATCTGAGGTCCAGCAGCCTCTGCAATTACAGAGTTCAGGGCTTCCCACAGCCTGACAGAGCTTTGTGTATGCTTCCTCCTGTTAAACCTTTCTTCTCCTTGCCAAAGATTTATCAAAAAGACAAGAGAGGCCTACAGCAATGCCACAGGTGGTGCATCTCTTGGACAGTATACAATTTGAATGCTTCATACCCAAAATACAGCAAAGCTATCCAAAGCCTCAACAACTTGGAAATATGCCATGGGAGGTGGTAAGCCCTTGGGTAGAGCAAAGGGAAGGTCAGACGTGTGACCAGCAGAAACGTTAACACCTGAAAATTCACGAAGCTTAGCAACATGTGTTCCCACACAGTTCCTGAAATGCCTGCTTGTGAATCAGAATTTTCGATCTGCTTGTGCTGTAGCCCGTACGGTCTGCCTACGGCACTGTGAGTTTTGGTTTTGATAATAGACTTGCTGATGCCTCATCGCCTGAAAACCTTTCTGTTGGGAGTGATTTTTGCTGAGAGTACAGCATGCTTCTATATTTTGTTCATGTTCCAAGTTTTTATCTTCAGGGACCTTTACATAAAAACCAGATCTGTTCAGTCCCGTGTCTGTCATCCAGTCATCCCTACAGTGATGGTCTGCAACACCACAGGGGATCTAGAAGTCAAATGCATTTCTTAAGAAACAAAAATGCTATTTTCATTTAAGGATATTTTAAAAAAAAAAACAAACAGAAGACCAAAAACATACGGAACATTCTATATGATTTGAACTCAAACGAAATCTTTCTTTAATGCAACACTGGAGCCTAGAAATGCACAGGTGTGAGACTAAACTTCGTTGTTTACATGCCAACATATTGCCAACACACTTGTCACACCTGTTGAAATAGGTATAAAAATATTTATATTCTAATTCCTTTTTTTCACAGAAGAATTAGCATTCACAGTTCCTTCTTCAGAGGTGATGGAAATGGAGGTATTTTTTCCAAATTCTGCTTTATTATGAAGGATAATTTATTAAGAAACAAACTTTTTAGAAACAGCCTTTTTAGAATCTGCTGGAAGAAACCCTTTAAAAAGGTGTTTCAATTGCAAGAAATTGAACCTGTCCTATATGACTCAGGAGAATATTTTTTTTCCAAAACATGTAAAAATCAAAACTGGAACACAGAACAGAAAAGCTCAAATACAAAAGTCTTAATCTTTTTAAAAAAGGTTTAAGGGAAAAATACAATTTGCCTCATTTTTCCAAAGTACTAGCTACATCCAATTCCCTCTGAATCTTACCAGAACTCCAGATGCTTACCAAATCTGAAAATCAGGCCATGAAGTTACAATGAAAATCATGTAGCTAAATTAACTACAGAAGATGCTTTAACTATCCACAGTTATACACAGCAATCCTTTCAAACAGAGTATTTTGCCTCCACATCCACTGTCCACACTGCCAACTGCTCCAAGTTTGGAGTTATACACCAGACAATGAAAATGTACAAAATAGTAGAAACCCTGTATCTCTGACTGTTGAAATACACTTCAGTAATTTCTGGATCCTTAAAGCCAAAATTGTACAGAAAAAATGTAGTATTTCCACACAAGGCAGTAACTCTAGCGATCTCCTAAACAAACGATGGAATTAAAGGTTTTATCTGAGAAAACAAGGCTGAAGGGGGAGACCTTAACACTCTCTACAATGACCTGAAAGGAGGCTGTAACAAGGTGGGTGTTGGTCTCTTCTCCCAAGTAGCAAGCGATAGGACAAGAGGAAATGGCCTCAAGTTGTGCCAGGGGAAGTTTAGGTTGGATATTAAGAAAAATTTCTTCACCGAAAGGTGAAGTATTGCTGTCAAGCACTGGAGCAGGCTGCCCAGGGAAGTGGTTGAGTCACCATCCCTGGAGGTATTTAAAAGACATGTAGATGTGGTGCTTAGCAACATGGTTTAGTGGTGGACTTGGAAGTGTTAGGTTAACGGTTGGACTTGATGACCTTAAGGGCCTTTTCCAACCTAAATGATTCCATGATTCTATGAAAATAGTCCTTACTGTAGCTGAAGCCTACACAAATTTCTTGATAATGCAAAGCATTAACCTTTCCAGTATCTTAGAACTTAATCACCTCTCCTCATTGCATCAAAAATCTTTAAAAGATTTTTTAAGTTACATACTAAAGGAAAAAAAAAATGCACATGAAGAGCAGTTACTAGTGGAAATTCTGTCCCATCTAATCTGAACATAGAGGTAAAAATTATCCCTACTTACTATAGCAAAAGTTAGAATATGCAAAGAATCAACTGGAAATGCCAGTTTAGACTGCACGCTGTAGGATACCAACCTTACGACTATGAAACTGCATTAAGAATTGCATGGGAGAAAAAACAAGGCATTACCAAGATTGGCCTGTCCTACAATAAAGCAGACATATAGTAATTCAGGAATTTCACAAACCTTAACCACCCTCAAATGAGCCATGACAGCATCTTCAGTGAGCAGGCTTCCACCAAGGGACAGAGAGTCTCAAAAATTAAACATGCATGCATGCACACACACACTAGGCAGGTAATTGGAGGATGTACCACCCCAATCCATGTCCGTGTATCACTTCAATACATAACCCCATCTGAACACTCATGTCTGAACACGGTTCTTGGCATTCTCCCTCTTCAACTAGTCGATGCCTGTCATTTACGGTAAATCTGGCTGGGAGAAATGGTAAGGATCTGAGGAAATGTTACCGATTTTCTCTGGGGGTTTGGATGTTTTTCTCACAAACAACCTCTTTGCTTGTGGCTCATTCCCTAGTTCCTCGTAGTCTGGTTTCCTCTTCCCAGCTGATTTTGCCTCTTCCGGCCAATGCTCATGTGCCCTTTCATGCTTCTTGTCCTTTGGCTGGTTCACTGGAGCCATTCTGTCTGACCACTAAAAGCAAACAAAGCATGGAAGGTAAGACTGTCATACACTTAAATAAAAGACAGAGAGGAAAACTGGAATGAAACATATCCCAGTAGTCTTGAAAATAGTGATTATACCTGTACCCTCTTTCATCAGCATGACACTAGCTTTTTGTTGTGCTCTGCTGAAGAGAGGAACAGGTTCAATAAACTCTTCTTTGTTCACATATGAAAATCAACGTATCCTAAAGCACTAGAATATGTTTTGACAGATGTGCTTCTACCGAACTTTTAAGCTTAAAACCCACAGATCTGCATAAAGTACATTTGTGAAACCACATAATACCCTAACTGTTTCTCTAGCAGCTCACACTGAGCTCTTTAGATTCAGCTAAGAAAAAGGTCAGAGCTTTTATGACGACGGCCAGGGCCGACTGGTCTTCCACCAAATATGCTCAGAAGGCACTTCCTATTCAACGGCCACTTTTCCTCACAACCACCACCTGATATTTGGATTGGGCTCCTACACTGGCTGGCAACCACGCCTGAACTGCTCTTCTGACCCGTGCCTCGTGTTATGACCCCCAAAATGCCCCCCGGCCCCTGAGGAAAGGCGCGCCCCTGCCACAGCCTTCCTCCCGGCCCGGCCGGCCGTGCCTCGCACACCGTCCCGCGCCGCAGATCCCCCCCAGAAGAGCCCGGTACAGGCTGATCCCGTGCTAGCGCTAAACTTATTTATAATTCGTGAATGGCTGTCACGGATGTGTTAAATATAGCTCGGCAGGCACCGCGCAAGCTTCCCCAAATAGCGCCCACCCCGCGCCTCCGGGCCTCACCCGGCCCCGCGGGGCCGCCCCTCAGGGCCG
>VZSZ01006760.1:508223-522491 GCA_013398815.1 Ibidorhyncha struthersii | reverse complement strand
TCGGGAAGCGCTGGCGGCTGCGAGGGAAAAGTTTTCTCATGGAAAGGGGGCGGGTGGGGGAGGCGGTGCCCGGCCGGGCGTTGCTTGTGGGCAGAAGGGGATCGGGAGGCGGCTCGGCGTGGCGCGGAGCGGAGACCCCCGGTAAGCGCGGGGAAGCGGCGGCGCGGCGGGGCCGGGAGGGGCGGCGGGTTCGCGGTCCCCGGCAGGTTGGCTGGCAGCAGGCTAGGGAAAGCTCCCGGGAGAGCCCCGGTCCCTCCGCGTCCCTTGCAGCCTGGCCGCCAGCCTGACCTTCACCGGGTGGCTCGTCGCCGGCCTCCCCGGAGCCGGCCTGCCGCCGCCCCCCCGTCGCTGGGGGCTGCGGAGGCTCCCCCCTTCCTCCGGAGCCAGCGCCTCCGCTCCGCGGCGGGGACAGGGGGCCCTTTGTGCCGGATCCGTGTTGAGCCGCTTCCCACTCTGAAACCGGAGCCGCGGGCGCTGGCAGTGCTGTGGCGGAGGGGGGTAAAGCGGCTTCCCAGGACCCCCTGGGGAAGGGGGCCGCGCTGGAGCCCAGGCTCGGGGGGCTGCACCCCCTCATGTCTCGGGGTGTGTGTGTGTGATGTCCGTGCCGTCAGGCAGTGAGCCGGGCTGTTGACGGCCGGAGTGAGGAGTACGGCAAACAGGACGGTCCTGGCCTTGCTCGCCCTTTTCCTCCCTTCTGGCCGCCGACAGCAGTGGGGGTGTCGGGGAGTGGGGAAGCGGGGCGTGGGGCAGGGCGCTGCCTGCGGCGGTGTTGCCTGGCCCCTGGCAGGCTGCTGGGGTTACCGTGTCCTCTCTGGCCCAGGGCAGGAAAAAGCTGATAAACGTGGAGGGTATTAGTGGGCCTGAACATCCAGCGCTTTGAGAAGACAGTGTATGATTTGTCACTGCATGCAAGACGAGGGATCTGTGATCTCCGCAAAGCTATCGATAAGTGAAGCTAGTGTGGCCCAAACACGTTAACCGGTTTCACTGCTTTCAGTGCCAACTATGTGTTCTTTGCTTGCTTCAGTTCTTTAGGCTTGCAGAAGGCTCAGAGCTTGGTGGTGAGGGGGAGATTAGCTGACCACCTCCGGACACTTGCTCCTGGCCCTCAGAGGTAGTCTGGCCTTCTTGTTCACTCTGTAACCCTCCTTACCCAACTGGTGCTCCCTGTCCTGACACGGGAGACGAGCCTCTCTCCCCTTCACATCCACCACTGGTCTAATTTGCACAAAGGAATTTCTGATATGACGGTAATTGATTGCAGTACAGAACCCCAGCAGAGCCTCCCACTCCACCCTGGAATTCAGATGTCACTAAGAAGTCACTAAGCCTTACAACGACTCAACTCATTCTCTGTGCGTAATGGGAGCAGAATGCACAACTGCAGCGTGTGGGCTAAAATGGCAGGGTCGAGATCCTCCTCACTCCAGGTGTGAGCTGGTCTCTGGGTGGAGTCAAAGTGGAGCTTCTCCCCGTGCGTTGCGTAACTGGGCACATTCTTTTGGCCAAGGATTCACCTTTCTGTGAAGTGCACAATGTGTGCTGTGTGAGGCAGAGTCGGTTCTGCTTTGGCAGTGTTTTCTCTTATTAATGGTATTTCACTAGAAGTTCCCTAAAGTATTTACTAGATTGTCCTTTGAGTTGCTGCTTGGAACAGAATGAATGTGTGAGCGAGATCAGCTGCTTGCTACCTTCCCTATTCTGTGCCTGCTGTATTGTATTGCTTTATTGGCTTTTTTGTTTGTTTTTTTTTTTTTTTTTTTTTTTTTTCCTTCTGACCCATGAGTTTGAGCTTCCCTGGCTTGCCTGCACTTGTTCAAGTGGAGACTGTCTTCTTCTCGGGCTGTAAAAAGCAGTAACTTCAGTGTGTCAGCTGGGTATAGGCCTGAGAACAACTGCCCACCTAGAATTCCACTATCAAACGTCAGTGTGTGAATAAGGATTGTGTGTGACTGGACTATGCCAAAATGCCGCAGGTCCTTGGCAGACTGTGTGCGTAACCAAGTCATAAAAGCCTAAAAATCTTAGACCCAAACTCATATCTTCACAGGACAATGACTGGTGCTTTTAGTCATTTTAAACTATTAGCCTCAATCTTCTGGGCTTTCCCTGGATGAACATGAGTTTCCAAAAATATATAAATAAGTATGTCTGTGTATAATACACACAGATATAGATAACTTTTTTTTTTTTAAATTCAACAATACAGTCAGGTATATTTGTAACGTGACCACTCTTCTTAGGAGATGCGAAACTGTGAGAACACATTAGTCACTGCACCAGGGGCCATGTGAGCTTCTGTTAGGAACTCATGTGATATCACTAAGCATAGGAAATACTGCATATTCTTTATTCTGGTGATCTTGAGGGCTGGAGATTATTCAGTTGTTGTTTGAACTATTTGGTCTGTGTCATGGCTGGCATCCAGGGATTGAACTGGGAACCTCAAAAGCTAAAAGTATCTGCCTGTAGACTGAGTGGAAAAAGCTATGCTCTTGATCAGAGAGCATTAATAAACTGCCTCTATTTTTGCCATCAGCTGATCAGTGATGTGTGAATTTGGGTTGCTCTTGAGAGTTCATGGGGAAATGCCTAAACAATAGGAGAGCTGTTTAAGCCCTTTGAGGGACTCTTATCTCTTTAAAACAGACTTTCTGATCAGGCAAGCTATTTTATCGCTAGTTACTCAGCATGATGGGTGTAGAGGGTACTGTATGACAGAGAACTGTGTCAGATAGATTAAAAAAAAAAAGTCTTAATATCATAGGCCAAGGCCTTAGTGGGTGGGACAGAAAACAGTGCCTACTGTATCTGGAAACTTTCATGAAGAATTTGGGATTTTGCTCTTTGAAGAATAACAAAAGAGCAGTTGAGAAGCTATTCAAGAGGTAGCTTTTTGCTGCTACCTTGTGGCATGGTGCCCATTGTAGTTTAACATCCAAGTGCACTCTGACTGTCTGGGCACAAGTTTTTCCAGCAGAAGTTGTAATGTCAAGGCAAAGAGCCTGGTGTGTCCTCTGCTGTAATCATCTAGCTTTGTTTCAGTGACTGGTACAATAGTTTTATGTTCCTTCAAGCTGAAATGTGGGCTGAAGCTGGGCACTGCAATGAGCCAATATGTGTGACTGGCATCCTAATCATATTTCAGCCTTCAGTGGTTTCTCCTTGCTGTGAAGAAACGATGGGAAGGAGCCTTTCAGACTTGTGATAATCAGAATTTGTGTGTTAAATCCAGTGATTGTTGCTGGGCATTGTAGTTTGCTGAAGAGGCATGTGAGAGATCTCCATGGTACCAGGGGCCTGGATCCAGAGGCATTAGGCTTGTGGGAGACTTTATGCTCTCTTAGTAGGTGACTATGGTAGGACTCTGTTTATCACAACCTGTCAGTAAGTTTTTCTAGGCTAGAGGAGTTAGAATTGCTGCAGGCAACCTACAAATAACTGTGTTACGAAGTCTTCAGCTTCCTCAGTCCTGTCCATGCTATGAGCTTGAGCAAGCTGCATCTCTTCTGTTAGCAGGAAGATATGGTACTTGCTTCCTAGGCAGTGGGGGACATGGTCAACCTTTTTAGTCGTCTATAGGTGATTATCTGTTGTCAGTAACTTCCTCCTCTACCACAGTATCCCCGCTGCTAAGCCAAACCTCTCCTGCTTCTGAGGCTGCTGAGCTGTATCAGCTGCAGCACTGCTTTGTAGAGCTCTGAAGTAGGCTTGCTGCCTGTCTCGGCTGAGGGCAAGAAGCTTTCATGGAGGACTGGGAGAAGATGCAGCATATTTCACTTCTTGAATGACTCTAGATGTTTATTTTTGCTTCTTGATGTTTTTGGTCAGCTCTTGTACTAGGACTGCTGTCCTGTGGAAACCTGTATGAAAGCCTGCTGTTGACTCCAGCAGGCTTCTAGCCCAGTGCAAGCAAAAAAACAGGGTTTTGAGCTGTGGGATAGGAGCTGCTTCAGGAAGCCATTGGGGGGGAAATAAAGCCCACTGGATTGCTTTCTGCTTTTAAAAAGCCTCTCAGTGTTCTTTCCTCGCATGTTGGGTTAAATCCTGAGGATCAGAAACTGAGATCATTGCTTTGGGCAATGGGCTGAGAAAGCAAATGACATTCCAGTGATGCTGAACAGTTAAAATCTATTCTGTAATGTGTGCCCTTTGGGCTGACTGTCCCATTTGCTTGTGTTCTCCTAGAGTCTTGTGGATAACACCTGAGTTATGAAGTAATTTATATTTGTAGTCCTGTTCTTCAGCTTCAGATCCAAAAATTTATTTGAAGAGGCACTACTGATAAAAGAGCAGATTCTGTGCAGATAGTATGAAAGTAGATAAAAGTTGCTTCATGACATACAGGATAAAGAACTTCAAGAAGAATGCGTGAAGTATGAATATCCACAGTGTGGGCCAGTTCCTAATGGCTGCACTACTTCAACTTTGTTATCTGTGTGTATATCTGGGAAATATGTTAGAAAGGCATATGGGTAACTTTAGGAATGGAGTACCTACAGAGTGACTGAATGCACCAAACTCTTCTTGAACCAGGAGATGCTACAAAGGGAATCTAAGTTACTGAATGTTCTCTCCAGTCCACAGAGCAAAGAATGTTTTCTTTTACATGCCTGGTCCCGTAAAAGACTGCAAAATGACTCTGTAAAAGCTGTTCTATAGTCCTGCCTGTTCACATGTCTGAAGTCTGCCTTACAGTTGCAGTTGTTCTTTTATGTTTTGATTTTTCCTGCAAGGAAGCAATTGAGTAAACCAAGCTCTGATGACAAAAGGTGAACAAAGAGCCTTGCCATCAACATGGAGGAACAGACCACAATGTGGAACAGAAGCAATGGGTGTGATGCTTTACCTCCTTCTCCTTTACCATAACAGATGTCCTAGCACTCAATCTTACCTTATTCAGCTCTCATTTCAAAAAGTTGGTTGTACGCCCTTCTATAGCCTGTTTGGGACTCAGAACTGTGCAGGGAACTGGATGAACTTCAGAAACACTCTGATTTTCTTCCAAGTTCTTGTCTGCATTATATGAATATTTGGAATGAAGGTATTCCCATAATAACCAGTTTTAGTAAATCAGCTTTTGCCAAGTAAAACCAGAAACCTGTTTGATGCAACCAGAGATAAAGAAATGCGACACTTTCAATTTATTGGCCATATGATTGTCACATACTTGGTCTGAATGACCAAATATTTGCCAACTCTATCTCCCATTCCCCCTTACTCAAAAGACAGGTACTGGAAAAGACAACTATTGGTGAAGTGGAGCCAGACATTGCAGAACTATAGCTGGGCTAAAAAAAACCCTGGGACTTCCAAATGGGAGGAAGGGGCAGAGAAGGCTGATTGGAGACATCTGACTACCGTGTAGTCTAGTGAAGCAAGAAACCACCAGAAGCTCAGTGTTAGAATGGAGCTAACTGGCTTATAGCTCCTCTAAAGGTTGCAGTCTACTTCCTTGAGACTTCTTAATGCATTCAAGTAAACTTGATCCTTGCTCTGGGGGTTGCAAGGTGATTCAATCACAGAAGGAGAATATTCCATTGACAGGGACTTAGGCGTTTGCTCTTCCTGTCACTCCTTGGAAACACCCCCCATCACCTGCCATCCTTATTTCTCTCTTCTTTGCTCAGGGTTGGATGAGGCTGGGGCATTTTGTTCTGTTTGGATCACTGCTGTTCACATAAAGATCTGAACAAAACAAACTTCTTTACTCAAAGCCTGTTTGGACGTGGGTGGACTGGCTCAGCCTGCTATTGTGATGAGTTACCCTTACTAAGTTATAGGCAACTGTGTTACAGGATGGATTGTTGATCTTGTCTTGCCAGTCACTGAGTGCAGAAACAATGTGACCAGGTGAAATGTAGATTAAATCCTGGAAAAACTGTCTGCTTTCAGTGCAGATTGAGACTGCTGAGGAGGGGTATAATGGCTTTGGCTGGAGCTCTAAACACCTTTTTATCAGTGACTTAGGAAAAAAAAAGCTTCCAGTTGTTTGGGGTCCTTTCTGATTAAAAGGGAAACGCTGATTGCATGTGTTTGCTGGCAAGGTTGGTGTTTATTTGCCAAGACTGATGCAGCAGGGTAGGAAGTACCTTGGGAGTACCCAGCCTGGAAGCAAGCAAGTAAAGAGGGAGTGGGACAGTAGAGATTACAAGTTCTCAACATCTGCATGGGTTAAAACCTTTCCCTGAAAGAGGGGTAAGCCAGGGAGTGTGAGAACTCTGAAGTAGGCATGCTGACTAATGTGTGGAACAGGAGCTATGCTATTCACAAGGCTAAGAAAGCCAGCTAGCGTGGTGCTGCTGCTCCTGGTAGCTTGGATGTGTGTCTCTTTATTAGTCTATCTGCTGCTCCTATTTGTAGCTGTCTGTTAAATACATAGACACAGCATACATGTCAAGATTATTCCAGCAACCATCTTGAACATACCAAATGAACGTGGCCTGTTGCCCTCTTAAGAGTATGGTACCCCATGGTCCAGCACTGATTTCCTTCCTCCTTTAACTCTTCAGATATTTGAGATTATAATAATTTTTTTTTTATTAGATGAACAACTGGGGAAAAACTGACACAGACCTTGACAGCCCAATACATTCCTTCATTAATGTTGTCTCATATTGTTGTGTTAACTAGGATAGACCTGTGTTCCTGTAATATTAAAGATCTCCTACATTGTACTGGAAAAGAAAGCAGAACTTTTCCTTTTCTGGGTGAAACAGTTTCTGCCTGGTAAAGCTATGTCAGTCAGGAATCGTAACCTTAGATCAGCTGCAATGTGTTGGTAGAAGCCTGTCCTGTAGCCTTGGCCTCTGAGAACCTGATGGGGAATAGCTAATAAATGTGGAAAGTATTTAATTCTGAATGAACATTTTGAAAACTTGGGGTAACACATAGGGGGACGTCTGTCTTCAGCATGTTAGCTTGGTCTGAATGTGAAGACTAATATAAAGAAGCTGTGGTTTGAAATAATAATAATAAAGCAGGACATAGACTCAGGAGGTCAGCCATTTAAGTGGAACGGTATGTTGTCTGCATTGCAGTACTTTGGTATAATCACGGAGAACTTTGCTAGTGGACAGCCACATGATCTCTAGAGAATCATTGTCTGGGAGACAGGCTTCTGTTACAGGCTTGCATGTAGCTGAAGTGACCTTTGTGTGTAGTTGCTGTTTTGCCTGATGTCTCTGTGACCTCTCCCTGGCTGAAGAGATCAGTTGAAATCTTTCTCGAAACTGCATTAGGCGGCCCTGGCAGGCTTCAGTCCTTAGGGAGCGGCTGGGAAACAGTGGCTCTTAGTCCCTTTCCCAGTCAGGTGACTCTACCAAGGGTGTGACCACAGCAATAAGATAAAGATCTCTAAGGGAAGTTTTGGAGGATCTTCATGTTACTTGGCATCCTCTCTAGCTGTAGAGAAGAAGTGGCCCCCCTTCAGAAAGGTGAATATACCTGTAAATACCAGTCCTCCTGTATAATGGCAGTGGAGCATGTTCCTGGGCATCATTACAACCACTGGTTCAGAGCTATTGGATGTGCATCCTCAGAGATGGTGAGGCTGGAAAGGACCCTCCGTTCCATGCCCCGTTTCATTCTCTCCATTAGGGACCTTCCTAGCACTGCTGTACCAGGAACAATCTAGTTCATTACACTGCTGGAGTCATGTGGAACCTCCTGGGTCCAGCTCCCTAGTTCCATTCTGACAACAACTCAACAGGAAAAAAAAAAAAAGTTTTTCATATCTGTCCTTCTGTAAGGGGGGGGCAGTGGCAGTGGCTGTCATCCTTTTGTGTATTTGGAGTGTTCAGATTGAAATGTTTATCTGCAGCCTACACCAGAAGTGCCCTGGGGTGAAAACAATACATTCACCACTGCTGCTATGCAGAAAAGTGACTCTTTGGGAATCAAACAAATTGGTCATGGAAATCTCACATTGTTGTCTTGAGGTGGAAATTGGTTAGTAGCAGCCTATTCCTGATTAAAACTCTTGCTTAGCTTGACTTTAGCACCTATATAGAAATTTTTTCCATAATAAAAGCGTGCTTCCATCAAAGCCCCAGTTACTATTACTAGATAAATATAACTCAACTTGTTCTTACATGCGTCTGCATCCAGCAATTGCTGTCGCACTTGGGAAAGGGGAGAGGAGTTGGGTAGAAGGCCTTGTCTGGCACAGTGTACAAGCTCTGTTTCTGTGGATGAATTCCTGCAGGGCTGCATGCATCAGCCCTTTGAGCATTTGCTGCAGAGTTCAGAGGCTTGTTCTTGGCAAGCTTAGGAAAACAATTGCTCACAAGGAGTCTGAGGAGGCAGTCGAGCAATGCACAGAAGTGATGCCTTGGGCATTTGGAGGCTGGAAGTATTGGAGAGTGGTGTAGAGGGAAGAGGATCTCTGTGGTTTACCTGCCTTAGGGAAAGGTTTCTGAAGTGGAGAGGAGCAATTATTACTATTGGGTCTAGAAGTTTTATTTGTGGATGAGGACCCTGTTGTATTCATGTTGTGCAAACATGAAACAAAAAGACATACCTTGTAGTGTGTTGTCAGATTCACAAACCTTTTGAAAGGGAAGTCTTTAGCCTGACACTGTGGGGTGAGGGCAGGGATCTGTGGTCTGAGATGTGTGACTTGATTGGAGTAGGGGTGAGGTTAACAACATGGTTAAAGGTGGAAACAGCTCTGCCATCACAAGCCCTCTGGCATTTCCCTGAGTGGAGCTCAGTACCAGTGAGGCAGTCATGAACTATTCTACATTTCTGCAGCTAAAGACCAAGAGCTGTTTTTTGATAAGTTAATAGGGAGTTCATAGCAGGTGTGGCCTAATAACTATGTTGGTCATAAGTGAGCGCAGACATTTGGGGGAACGAGGGGAGTACTTTTTTAACACTACTAGCAGAAACAGTTGTTGCTCTGCAGAAATCTCATTTGCATGGTTCAGTTCGTCTACCTGACATTGCTGGTTGTAACAGTGTCTGTGATGACCTCATCTGTAATCCTGCAGAGATGTGAAGTGAATAGAGATGTAGCCACTCTCTCCCTCTTCAGAGAGCTAGTCTTGCAGGAGCTGCAGTGAGGTTTCAAGTAGCTCTTAACTGCGATAGCTGAAAGAGGAAGGCAGGAAGGTAGGGATAAACATTCCTTTGCCGTGCAAATATGATTTATTAGATAGCCTCCTCTTAGCAGAGGTGGCAGTGGCATCAGAAAGTCTTGTATGTGTTGCTGACCCACATATAACTCTAGTTGACCCAATATGACTCCAGCTATATTGCTTATACTGTACAGGCTCTGCCAGCCCTCCTGAATCATGTGGTAGCTTTTGCTACATCAGGCTGTCCACAAGGTAGCCCTGCTGTCTCTACTTTGCTGTAGAACAACCTCCAGGCTTTGGCAAGTGTAACTCATATATTTGCTTTTCCTGGTCCCAAGCTCTTGGTGGCTCACAACACATGCGGTGTTTTGGGAATAACTAAGCATGAGGGGGTGTAGTGGCAGTCTATTTGCTCTTCCAGGGCTCAGGGTGACAGCAGCAGCTGTTCTTCAGCCCCTGTGTGCAGTACTAAGTACCTTTCCTATGTCTGAATGCAGATCCAATTTGATCTGCTGACTGACATGGGCTCATGGAGTATGGAAAGTCCAGAAAAAGCCTGGCAGAAAAGGGTCCTCCTTGTTCTTTGACCTTTTTGCTTCTACCAGGCTAGACTTTTCTGGACTTCTATAAAGTCTATACAACTGCTATGGAAATGCATACTCGACTGGCTGCTACTCAGGTCATGGAGACTAGCCTGTAGAAATATTACACTACTTTATTATATTCTCCAACCTAGCTACTGTGCCGATGACTACCGTATAGCCTTAACTGTGGGATACTTTGCCATGTGATATTGTAGATGCTGAAAACTCATGTGGGTTTAAAAACAGTTTGGAGGAATTAATGGAAGACAAATACATTGAGTGTTACTAAATTCATAGGTGCCACATCCAGCTCAGGAAGTTCCTGTCAACAAATGGTTAGAGGCTTGGAGAGTATGCAGGGAGGCATCATGTGTGCTTGTTCTGTTCTTAAAGTGAGGGAAGGTATCTCCTTTTGGATGCTGTCTACAGAGGCTATGAGAACCCTTACTCTGATCCAGCACAGTTACTGTTACGTTTCAGAGCCTGTTGATCTTAGTGATAGTAAATCCAGTTACTTGGGTTTGTAACTCCTGAGAAAATAAGTGTGGATTCAGGTTTTTTGAGTTTTCTGTGGTGAGTGTGTTGGGTTGGGTTTTTTTTTTGTTGTTTTTTTTTTTGCTTGACTTTTGCTCAGTGAACAAGCACGCCCTGATACACAACAGCTTTCCACATTTACCCCCAAATTTTAGCACTGTGTAGTCAGCCTGAATTGGAAACCAGAGATGGAAGGCATGTTTGTGATTCATTGCTTCCTGATAAAGTGGGGATGGGGGTGTGGGATGGAAAAAGTGATACAGTCTTTATGTGTCATATCTAATTGATCTGTGTCATCATCGGGAAAAAGAAAGGAAGGGTCTGGAGCAGATTTAAGTATACTTTTACGTAACTATTGGTGGAGTTTTTAATAATATTAGTGATTTCAGGGATGTGTAGTCTGGTTTTACTGGGAACCACTGGGAAGTCTTAGAAGGTTTATGATGAGCTCTAACTTTTGAACCAATAACCTGGATCATGCAAAGGTATCTCAGCTCTTCCCCCCGCCCCCAGTCCTTCCTCACCAAAGGTCCCTAGTCTGTTTGCAATAACCCAGTCTGCTTTTCTTTCCTTCTTCCTCTTTTCCTACCTTCTTTCACTCCTTCTCCAAAATTGTCTTAATGTCTGTGTAAAAATCCCACTTCCTCCCAGGTTTTGCAGTTTCTGCTCTCAGCTGTATTAACTCTCAGGTGCCCTAACTTTCCAGCCTCAGCTGAGTGGATGTCAATGACAGAGCAGAAGGGTTTTTTTGCTTGCCTGTTTTTTAAATAAATAGACTTTTGACATTGAAGTAAATATTCAGGGAAGTGAATATGAGGTAAACAAAAATGCCTCTTTCTGCCCTCGCTTCCCTTAATCTCTGCAGGCTTTTTACTTCCCTTTCCTCTGTGGAAAGTTGCTGACATTCACCTGTGCCATAATGCAAAATAAAGTATTTTGGAGAATATGATGGGGACACCTTACAGAACTAAGGGTCAAAAAAGGCTCTGCTGGTAGAGAGCTACATCCTACCAGAGCAGTGCTATGTGCTCTGCTACTAAAAGGAGTCCAGGCCTCTAAACCAGAATATGCATTCTTGTCAGCTTTTTTTTTTTTAATGTAGAGTTATCAAGTAATTTGTCTTGTATATAAATCCTCTTCATCTTTAGTAAAAAGGGACTGGAGAAAGTGTATGTGTGTCCTTCCCTACTTCTCCCAAAGCCAGCTATGTGTAAAAGTGTGGGCAGCAGTATATGGCGGCAGTGGGGTTTGCTAAAGTGGACACTGTATGGTGAGGGGGGACCAGGCCCCACATATGGTGCCTGGGGAGCGTGCTTATTTTAGGTCTTTCTGGCCACAAGCTGTTCCCTTTGCTCAGCTGTTGTGATGCTACCTTTCCTGCACAGTGCTGTCATGCCACCCCAATGTTTCTATTTTAACTCTCTCTGGGGCTAGATCTTGTGACACAAGGATTTGGCATCTCTCCTACGTGCTGGAACGTGGCATCTCAGGAGGTACAGTGGCTGCAGCTGCTGTATCAGAGGGTGCCCCTCCTAGTAGCTGGCAGAAGGGGGACACCCTTAGGATTGTGATGCATCAGAACAGGCAGCATCCCTGCAAAGGAGCAGCAGTGTCTAACTGTGCCCATCTCTTGTCTCCTAGTCTTTTTCAAGGAGTTTGAAGAGCTCAAGACACCCTTGCCAGCTGCCCACTGCTCCTGTGTGGTATCTCATTTAAGCTTTCAGGTATGTAGTTACTGGGGACAAAAGTAGAGTTGCATGCCCTGGAGGCACATAAGATAGCTTTGCAGCCCTCCTACAAATTGTGGGGAGGAAGGAAGGACAGGAACAGCTAGTGGCATGGGTGGAGATGTTGTTCAGGTTTCAAGGTTCATGCACCTGAGTGTTATTATGTCCCATTCAACAACTTGCTTCTGTGATTGGAATTCAGCACTTTCAGCCTTCTGGAGAAACCCAGAACAGCATTAATGTACTCCTGACACTCTGCATGGGATGAGACTGGGCAAACAGAGCCAAACTGTTTTCAGAAGAAATGTAGGAAATTCCTACAGTCTGTGTTGGGGTGTTTCATTGTGTGGCTCATGCCACTGACAAGGATTTGCAGGAGGTGGGGGATGTGGACTCTTGGCCTAATCTTCTTCATCTCTACTGTGTGCTCTGTGGGCTGGCAGAATGAGCAGATACCTCTCTAGGGTGTGAGGGAAGCTTTTTATAACTAGGAATGTGCAAGAGGAGAAGTGACAGCAAAGGACATCTATGCTGCGTTAACCCAGGCTTGTCTAGAATGGAGTGGGTTTGCATGTGAGGGACTGGGCTTGGGCCTTTTTCCATTACTCCCTCTCTCATTCCTGCACAAGAGCAACCCTGAACCTCTCCCCAAGGAATTCATAGTGTCACACCATGTCAGGAACAAGCTGGCAGCGCAGGCTAGCACAGGGGAATGGGCAAAAGTTCTGAGACAACAGAGGATGAGATGAGCCTTTTGCGTTCTAGCCTAGATTTTGAGNAAAAAAAACCACCAGCTCTATAGGGATGTTTCTAGGGAAGCAGTGCTGCTGGGTAACTGGCACATGTGCTGCAGTGCCATTTGGCTGGGTATGGCCCAGCGTGTTTCTGTAGTGCTGCTCAAGCCCAACTCAGCTGGTGGGCAGCTTATAGGGCTCCTCCCCATTCAAGACGTGCCTGCCTGCTGACTGCTCAGCCTTGTTTTCTCCAGTCAGTTGTAATCCCGTAATCCTGAGTCATACTGGGAAGCTGGAGTCATCTCCACTGACAGAAGACTTATTTAAAGTCTTTGAAGGCCGATTTCAAATAGCTTTAGCTACCTCAGTTTCTGTAGCTTTTGCTACCCTCTTGAGGGCCTTGGTTAAGAACGGAATCTCTGCAGAGATGTCTGGTGCTGCTGAAGGATGCTGGATTCACTAGCACCTCCAATATCTGTACAGCTGAGGTTTGGCAAGATTTTCTACAACATCCTTTCCCAATGGGCTACAGGCCTGCCAAGGAGACCATCTGTCTGCAGGGAGGGAGGAGGCAGGTTCAGTCCTGGGCATCTCTGCTGGATCTAGCCATCTGCTGCTGGAGATGCAGTGATGCGAGTGCTTGCCTGCAAGGTAGTAAGTTGGGCTCTTCCAGCTCCAAGAATCATGCAGAACTGTGCTCTCTGCAAAGGCACAGCGGGTGCTATGTTAGAAATCACTCTTCTCTCTTCTTAGCTTAACTGAAATCTGCAAAAATTCCCTGCTGCAAGAAAACGGGCGTGATGTCATCTGAAGATGATGCTGGCGGGGAGGCTCCTGGGGGCAGTTTCTGGGAGGTAAGGAAGGATAATTGGACTGTGAGGGAGGTAGGAATGTCTTCTTACCTCCCACTTGTGGAAGGGGTTGAGTTTCAGGTTCCTGGGTAACATGTTGCTCTTGGGGAGTGGAAGGGAGGAACTGTGGGGAGGTTCAGTAACACGCTGTGTGTTACTGCAGGGAGGAGGTGACCCTTTCCTGCACAGATGCTGTGGAATGAGAGTTCTTTATCCACCTGATGCTGATCCAAGCTGTGAGAAGGGCAAGCAAAGCACCTTGTCTTCTTCCCTCCACTGCTGTGCCTCCCTGAGGGAGTGCCAGAGGAGGGACTGAGCCCAGCTGCTGGCTTCAGAAGGGCCTGTGCACCCTCCCCATGCAATGACTGACCTGCTTCTGTCTGTTCTGAAGGAACGTGAAAGTCAGTACAGTATAAATGATGACATTGTGTGAAATTTCAGGCTGGAAATTACAGGCGGACAGTGAAGCGTGTGGATGATGGGTACCGGCTCTGCAATGACTTAATCTCCTGCTTCCAGGAGCGAGCCAAGATAGAGAAGAACTATGCCCAGCAGCTAACAGAATGGTCTCGTAAGTGGAGGACCAATGTGGAGAAAGGTAAAGTTGGCGGGCTGGACTGGGAGCAGGATGCAATCATTGCACTCTTCCTTGAGTGCTACCTCTTACTGAGGTGACACTGTTTCCTTGGAGGACAGGCTTCCCTTCTCCAGGAAAGGGGTGACTTTCTTGGGTGTCCTTTTTTTTTTTTTTTGTCCTG
>VZSZ01006760.1:490534-508197 GCA_013398815.1 Ibidorhyncha struthersii | reverse complement strand
TATGTTTTTATAGCCAGTCCTCTGATTCATTTAGAGGTGTTCTCTGCATTGTCCAGTGTTTGGTTATGAAAAAAAAAATAATTTATTGTTTAGTTTGGCAAGTCCTTGGGCAGTCCAAGTCTTAAATCAAGCTGCAGATCTCCCCCTTTAAGGATGGCTTGTCTGTCTTTCCTGCTTCTCCTTCAGTCAGAGAATAACTACTAATGCTGCAATCTAGTGGCAGTGGGCTCAAACTGATAGTGTCTCACAAAGTAATGGGAAAGAGTGGGACAGGTGCCCTAAAGGACCTACTGGTCTGTGAAGCAGAAGCTTAGCCTCAGCCTTGAATTAGTGTCGCTATCTGTCCTGAAGCTCATACCAGATCTGTAAAGAGAATTTTCTACAGAAATCTCCTAGCAGGCACCATCTGGGACAGTTAAGGCTGCCCAAAAGAAATGCCAGCTGTCTTGGCCAGCAGTAACAGCCAGTCTAGCTGCTGCCTGTTGGGACTGTGTGGAGACCAGTCAATGCTGACTTTTGCCATGGGGAAGTTAAGGATGAGGGGTAATGGCTTCAAACTGGAAAAGGGTAGGTCTAGATTGGATATCAGGAAGAACTTTTTCACTATGAGGGTGGTGAAGGACTGGAACAGGTTGCCCAGGGAAGTTGCAGATGCCCCATCCCTGGAAGTGTTCAAGGCCAGGCTGGATGGGGCTTTGAGCAACCCGGTCTAGTGGGAGGTGTCCCTGCCCCTGGCAGGAGGGTTGGAACTAGATGATCTTTAAGGTCCCTTCCAACCTACACCATGCTATGATTCTGTGACTCCATACTGATAGATGTGTGTAGGAGGAAAAGAATCTGTGTTTCCTTCTGCGGGCAGGAGGTATAAGAGTCCCTCTGATGCTTGCTCCTGCAGGTCCACAATATGGTACTCTGGAGAAGGCCTGGCATGCCTTCCTGACAGCTGCAGACAAACTGAGTGAAATTCACTTAGCTGTCCGGAACCATCTGGCTGGTGAAGACTCTGATAAGATCAAGGCCTGGCAGAAGGAGGCCTACCACAAGCAGATGATTGGAGGCTTCAAGGAGACAAAGGAGGCAGAGGACGGGTTCCGCAAGGCCCAGAAACCCTGGGTGAAGAAGATGAAAGATGTGAGCAAAGTGTGAATGGGGAAGGAGGGATAAGGGCAATCAAGCTGGCTGCCTGATTGTGAGAGCCACTGGGCAAACAAACTGGATTTAGCCAGAGTAGCAGAGAATGCCAGAGAGGGAGGGATGTCTTGCTGTTGTCTTGTTCTTGGTGATTTTGTAACTTCCTTCCTGTGTGGGAAGACAGGTAACAACAGGGTCTGTATTCTGTCATGGCAGGTGAGCACTGAAAAAGAGGTACCTTTTCCCTTGGGAGCATGGTTTGCTAAATGCCAAATTGGCATTCCTGTTAGGTTGTCCTGAAACAATGGCTGCTCACTGTAACAAATGTTAACATGCCCTCTCTGAGTAATGGAGGATCAGTGGGGTCAGGATCATGGCATTCTCTGCATCTTCCTCCTACAGGTGGAGAATTCTAAGAAAAACTATCATGCAGCCCGGAAGGAGGAGAAAACAGCCCATACAAGAGAGAACCATGCCAAGGCAGACTCATCTGTCTCACAGGAACAGCTGCGCAAGTTGCAGGAGCGTGTAGAGAAGTGCACTCAGGAGGCTGAGAAGGTGAGTGTGTGTTGTATGGATGTGGGTCACAAGGATACTCCTCTTAAGAAAAAAGCACTGGTTGTAATGTCACTCAGTGAAATAGCTCCTGCTGAAGCCTTTAAGGAGGTGTGAGATCCTGTTATTTGAGGCTTTAGTGAGTTAGAGAGACCTTAGTCTTAGTTACTGAAGTCTCAGTCTATCTTTGGTGTTGAGTAAGATCTAATTTATAAGTAATTTATNNAAAAAAAGGGGGGGGGGGGATTTGGCACAGGAGGCGGGAGCTACAGAGTGGAAGACTTGGCTACCAAAAGTGGCTGGTTTTCCTGCCCATAAGAGTGTGGAAAGGTCCTCTATGGAAGAGGTGGCAAGGAAGAACAAGGAACTCGCAAGATTATTAGGAGAGCAGTCGACTGGGATGCAAGCTGTGGGATTTCTTCTTTCTGAGGTATATTTGTTCAGCAGTGCAGGGGAAAAAATACTTGTCAGCCCCAAGCCGGAGCAGGGGGAGTGTCACTGGTTTGACATCAAGGCAACACATCTCACTATTGCTGTCCTCCTGGGTTGATACAGTGCAAGGATCAATATGAGAAGATGCTGGAAGAGCTGAACCGGTACAATCCCCGCTACATGGAGGACATGGAGCAAGTGTTTGAGGGTTGTCAGGAAGCAGAGCGCAAGCGATTGTGCTTCTTTAAGGAGATGTTCCTGAATTTGCACCAGCATCTCAACCTCTCCACCAATGAAAGGTACCAGTCCTGACACAGGAGGGAATTCTGCCAGCCTGGGGTGCCCTGGGCTGTGGTGAAGGGTGCCAGTTCTGGTGTTTGTGAAAGGGAGCTGCCTGCTTGCATCTGCCAGATGTCACTTCTTCCCCTTTGAAGTACGTCTTAGTATAAAGGGACCAAATGCCAGTTCTGACCAGTGCTGGTGTCTCTGATCTTGGACAGTGCCAGACTCCCCAGAGAGGATTCTTTCTGCCTGTGAACCCTTCCTCTTCCACTGCTGTCCAGTACTGTCCTGTGGGTGTTTCTATTCTATGAAATGCCTCCATGTTGCTATATGTAATCCCAGTCTGAGGAATGCAGCTCTGTTGCCTTCTAGTATCTATAGCTATTACACCCATTTGGCCCTGAGTAAAGAGACCTTTTGTGAGATAATGATTAACTGTAAGCCTACAAGTTTCCCTTAAGTAGGGGTTACACAGGGGAAACAGGTGCAGCCCAAAATCTTCTGTGCTCCTACACTTTTAAGGTGGAGGCAACAAATCTGAGCCACCTCCCTGTCTGTGCAAGAATGTGCCAGGCTCTTTGAATGCTCACTTGATGAGCTGTGCTGAGCGCTGGCAGATGTTAGCCACTGCCACACCAAACAAGCCTGTCCCGTTTGCCAGGCTGATTCTTCTGTGAGCGTGGCTCTGTTTCCTGGAGCTGAACAGATGCTGCTCTAGCATCCTTAATCCTGTGGGACTTTGGATGCTGTGTAATTGTGCATGAGCACTCTTTCTTCCTAGTTGCCTTTTGGGAAACTGCTGAGGGACTTGGTATTGATGGTCCTGTCTGTTCCTGGTCATAGCTTTCATGCGTTGTATCGAGATCTCTACCAAGTCATCATGGCTGCAGACAACCAGGAGGACTTGAAGTGGTGGCGCAACACTCATGGACCAGGCATGGCGATGAACTGGCCTCAGTTTGAGGTGATGTAGCATTCTAGACTGTATTATTACTATTTCCAAACATTTAGCTGCTCTACTGAAACTGGTGGATTGCTAGTCTTGTGTGAGAAAGACCATGTCTTTGCTCAGCAGGCTCAAGGTGTTGGGCTCTTCTAAAACTCTTGTTGTGTTGCAAGCTCTCTGAAGCCCAAGGGGACATGTGCAACCCTGCCAAACTGCAAATACTCCAGCCATCCAGCTGCAAGGTCAAAGAACAGGAGTTGGTGCTTAGGGCCTTGGGTCAAATTCCTGTTACAATTTTCTCACAGCCCCTCTTGTTGCACCTTGGGATTCAACAAGAGTGAGCTGCTATGCCAGCAAGGCCATTTGGCTGACCAGCCCAGCCACAACTGAAGTATGACCTGGTGTTCTGTCCTTCTATATTGGTCAGAAAAGATGCACAGAGCTTTTGTATCAGAGTGGCTTAATAGTGTTTTTGCTCTTCCCTGAAAAGGAATGGTCCCTTGAAACACAGCGGCCAATCACCAAGAAGGAGAAGAGTGGCAAGATGGCTGATGATGTCACCCTGACCAGCATTTTGCCTACACGGGATGGTGTTGTCTCACAGACCCCTCTGCAGACAAGGAGAAGGTAAGGGCTGAAGTCTGGGGTACATCAGGTTAGGAAAAGTACAGTCCTGCCTAGGGTCATGAATGAGTTGGATTAATAGGAGCAATCTCTTCCTGAACTTCCTGTCTTTTGCCCGTGCCACTCTGGAAAAGACAGGGTAGAAAAGAGGGTTTAGGGTAGCTGTGTGGTGTGGCTTGTTTTGTTTGGGGTTTTTGTGGTGTTTTCGTGGGTTGGTGGTTTTGGGTGTTTTTGTCTAGTACTTACTGCCTTACAAAGTGCCTTCCTTATAAAGATCCTTCTAGCGATGAGATCTGGCCTGGTCATACTAATGCATGCCGGAATCTTACACAGCGTTTCCCCAGTTCTTCCTCCCAGACAGGGTGAGATTTAGGAATTGGCAGCTTTGCCAGTTAGCTGTACTGTCTCCTAAATGCAGGCATCAGATTTTTATTTTTTCTTTTTCCCTGGCATGGTGCTGAGTATTACCTGACAAGTCTGGGTATAGCTGCTTCCCTTGCCAGGAAGCATGCTGGAAAATAGGGAGAGGCTGAAGAGACTCATGCCCTGCAGTTTGAGTAGCCACCCTGCTTTAAAAGGTGAACTCTGGCTAAGTGAACTGGGCAGAAAAGAAAGGGGATGTAGAGATATCTCAAGGCCACTACTGTGTTTCACAGTCTACTGGATTCAGGGGCCCTATTTGCCAATCTACAGGTTTTCCTGTCAAGAGGAGCAGAACAGCCTCTTCTATGACAGCCTGAAGGCACCTGCCCACATGAAGTTAGTATGGAATGTAGCCTCTTCAGGGGTTTTTGGGTTCCAGGTGCCTGTCCTCTGCTGCTTTTCCCCTCTTTCCAAGTTCCTGACTTGGAAAACAGCATTGCAGACATCTTTGGGATGGGAGACACATCTTTTCCTGTCTTACTCTTGGCTGGAATAACTCTGGACACAGCTGGGCTCTGCAGTTAGGACTAGCCTTCCTTATGTGAGAGGGTCTGCTAGAGTAGAATGAGGTCATGAAGAGTGCATGTGGGGAAAATACTTTGAGAATGAGTTACCGTTGTGGCCCTCAGAGCTCTAATGCTGTGATGCTTTCAACCAAATCTAGTATCTCCTGAGATCTCTCCTCCCTATTCATCCTTGCTCTTGCACCTTGTTGTATAGCATAGCAGTCTTGTGGGGAGTGAAGCTGGTGCATGAATCAGGATCAGGTGGGTGAGAGATGAGTCTACTAACAACTATCTTGTTCCCTCTCTCCTTCCACATACAAAGCGGAGGGAAGGAAGACATTTCGGAGTGGTCAGATGAGGACACTCCCAAGAAGTGCCTGGATGCCAATGGGCATGAGGAGGACATAAAGGTACCGGGTGTACGGGTACGAGCGCTGTATGATTACACAGGACAGGAGGCTGATGAGCTGAGCTTTAAAGCAGGTACAGAAGCACTAATCTCTTACTAACCTTTTGCTGTCCTCACTCGGGCTGACTGAATGATTGAAACACTCTTTAAGAACTGGATGTCCCTTTGAAAACTGATACTTATTCTTCTTCCCCTGGCCTGACCCATTCCCAGCTCTTCTAAGGGGGATGATACACTGGGAAGTCCAACCTGTTCTAGATTAAGAGACAGTGAGGCCACATAAAAACAGACTGCCTAGGCCTTGGTCACAGTGTAGGGAGAGCAGACCCCAAGTGGTAAGACAAATCCTTCCTGCCTCCTCTTGAGGCATTTATTCTGCATTGTATCTTGAGACTTTATTAAATGCTTCTCCCTCCTAACATTGATATAAAAAATATATAGGTAGTCTGGATTGTCCTTTGAAGTAAGCAGACAATAGATGTTCTGGGAGAAAGCTCAGCTGACTGACATGCACTACTAAAGGCGAGAGTTCAACTGGCAAAAAACAGCTATGCAAAGTGTTGCTCAGAATGGGTATCTTGAGAGTGGAGATGCTGGCTCACAGCAGAGGATTGAGTGAGAGAGCATGCTGGAGCAAACAGACCCTTCCCCTTTTCTTCCTTCAGTTAAATTTAGTTTGCATGTGCCATCTTCTGCAACTCCAAGAGGACATCTGGATCTCGAGAGTGTCTCTAATCTTGCTTGTTTTGAGTCTTACATGGTATCTCTGTGCTATACCTCTCCAAAACACACCTGTTGTAAAAAGGCACTGAAGTCCTTCAGTAGCAGGGGCTTGCGCCTGAGGCCAATATCTATGCTGCAGTGTATAGTATATTAATATGTGTATATATATGTACATATATACAGTGTACAGTATACTAAACTTCCTAACACTAACTTGTTGCCTTAAAATATCTTACAACACGGGTGCTCTAGAACTTGACTATGTTCTCTCCTTCCACCCAGCAGATGTAATGAGGCATGACTGGTTGGCTGTAGTCATCCCCATTTTGAATCTGCTCTGAGTAGCATGCACCAGTAGGGCTTAAACTTAACAGCAGATGACTTTCTGAGCCTCTGCCAGTGTGGGGATGTGCCTGTTGATGCAGTCAGACCTCCCTCTGGCACAAGCATGACCTTCTACTGGTGGAGAAGGGGACCTTTCTGCCCTTTCCTAAAGTAGATGTGGGAAGGTTAAAAGCCTTTTCTGGTCATAGTCTGAGAAATGAGTCCACACCTTGCTGGCCAAACCAGACACTCCCATCATGGAATAGTCATTTTGGGTCCTAACATCCAGAGCTTAGCAGCCTTTTACATTTCCTTCCCACCTGCTACATGGGAGCCACTAAGAAAGAAATCTCTGAGATTGTTCTGATCTCTCTGGCTTGTAAGCATGTTCTTCTCGGGGCAGGAAAGCAGGCAGAAACATAGGGCACAAAAATATTTCTAATGTTGGAACAGCAAAAGCAAAGGTTCCTTGGCCTAGGGGATGGAACTGAGCATAGATACTGAAGAGGTCGGTAACTCTGGCTTTGCTTAAACTGTGCAGTATGATACAGAGTATGATAAGGGGATAAAAGTGCGGTGATTCAGACCAATACATCTTGCTTTTTATTAACTCTTCTGAGGCAGGGGAAAAATGCCATGCTACCTTTCCAAGGCTGCTTTCTAATGACTGGTTTTGCTTTTAGGTGAAGAACTAATGAAGATTAGTGAGGAAGATGAGCAGGGCTGGTGCAAGGGCCGACTTCTCACTGGCCAAGTTGGACTCTATCCTGCTAACTATGTTGAGAAAGTTGGATCATGATTGCTACTGCCCTGCTAGCATCTCACAGCCACACCAGCATCTCCTGCAGAGGTCACTGGGTTGCTCCTGGCCCCAATCCACCTTTGCAGTATATCCAGCAACTTCTGGACTTTGAGGGCACGTATTCCATGTAACTAATGCTTCATTTTAAATGCCTAGACCTGTAGGGGTTTTTCTAATAAATAAACAAAGATGAGTAAAGACTTCTCTGACTGTGAGCACGATAGGAGTATAGGAACACAGAAGGGAACAGATCCTCTTGACTTTCACTCAGTGAAAGGAGATAAGTGATGCATGCAACTCCTCAAAAACAGAGAAAACAGACCTCCTTAGCTTTAATGCACATGCATCTATAGGGTGGTGGGGTCTGCCCTGCCCCCAGGCTTCCTGTTCAAGGAACTTTGGATGTGCAGGGTAATAGGGAACTTCTAGTATTGCTTCCCCTTTTTGGCTCAGTCAAGCTGACTGGCAGAAATCTATTTTTTTTTTCTCCCACAACTCAGAAGTTTTCAGTATTCTTCACCTTGCAGGCTTGTCAGCTGCTGTGGTAAGGCAGGTGGTATAAGTGATATAGCTTCAACAACCTGGATTTCCCCTCTGACTGCCCTCAGATTTATTGGGATAATGCCAGGAATGCAGCAGCTTGGGGATGGGAGAAAGAGGCTTCTCTATCACATGATGTGGCTGTTCAGGCTAACCAGTTGGGAACAGAACTGTCTGGCTGCGGTTCAGAGTTGACTGAATGTTCCCTGAGCTAGAAAGGGCCTTGACACCCACTGAAGGTTGGTATTAACAAAAAGGCAGCCACATTCCAGTTCTGTTCTGCTTAGAACCCCTAAGTGCACTAGTATGTGTTGGGGTTTCTAGTTCTTCTAGATCATTTCAGCTATACCTCTTTTCTTCATGAACACAGCAGAGACCCTCTTTTTCCTTTTCCTACATACTCTTGACTTACACATGCTAGAAGTGCGCTCCCTGCTTTTCAAAAGACCTGTACACAGTGATGAAGGATATCAGAGTGTGAAAGCTAGCTGCTGGCCAGCACAACATTAGCTATAGAGGGATAACTCTTCTGGTCCTGAATTGCTGCAGCTGTATTTCTGCCCTTGAAAGCCTCTGAGGCTGCTGAGACAAAGTGGGGTCCTGATCCTAGTGCTCTGCATATTCAAACATGAGGACTGATGAACATGTTCTGTATAGGATAAGCCCAAGAGCTTGAGGGGACAAAAAAAGGAAAACCTACTATTTTTGGAAAAACAAACAATAGTTTTAAAATGGTTCATTTACTACATCTGCTTGAAACTGTTGTTGAGCTCTATTGTGAGTTTGTAGTAGCCTTCTGTAGTGAAATTCTTATTCTGGGTTAGCACATGTGAGGAACTTGGTTAAGCTGGACTCGCAAAACTCAGTCAAGCCTCAACCAACCACACTAGGGTGAACTGCTTCAAAGCAGTTTGGAAAAGGGGTGATACAGATAAGGAAGTGTGAAGTTATAGGTGAGCATTTGGGATTAAATGACTGCAGAATGTTAACAGCAGCTAGTGAACCAAAATGGATGCTTAACAAGTGTAGACTGAAAAGGAGGTGGGGATGGACAGATTCAAACACTGTTAATTTATGAGAGATTAAAGTATCATAAACAGCTTGTTGCCTGCCAGTCAGAGCAGAAAGTAACCTTTTACAGCACACTGGATGCCTTGAAATGTAGTCTGCCATGGACAAAGAGATCTGAGACTAATGCTATTTAGCACTTTTGTGAGACCACATAAATGCATCAGCTGTTGAAAGGTCTTGCTCAGAGCATCCCTAGTACTGTACTCCATGAACGGGGGGGAGAAGGGTGCAAACCAAAAGAACAAGGCTAAAGCATTTTGTTCTGCATCAGTAATGTCATGTCTCAAGAAAAGGAAAGTATTCCCAAAAGGTAATTAAAGATCTAAGCAACAAACATTAAAACCGCCTGGATTTAGCTATGAATTTACCTATTATTCTAAGTCCAATATTTGAAGAAACCTCTAAGCTTCTGCCATGTAATTAGAGGTGCTGGCGTATAAGCACTTGGATTTATTTAAAGATCTAGTCTCTGCTTTCAGTACTATGTCCCAAGTAAAGTATCATCAGTGTTGTACAGTAATTGCAAGTGTTCCACTTGCTGACCCACAACTGAATGATTTCTTGCTGTTTTGTCCAGACACAGATGAATGTGAAGAGCATGTGCCTGCCAGGCTTGTGAGATAACAGAGACAAAACCAGGGATAAAATGACCTGAGATATGCTATAATGAATAATAAAACTTACCTTGTTAGCCTGGATATTTTCAAACACTAATACTAGCCTTTCATGTAGGGTTAAAAAATTCTGGAAGGGAGTTACAAAGGATAACTGGAGGCTTGACTTCAATTCCTCTTCTGAGTTCTAGTCAGGCTCTAATTAGGGATGGAGTTAGGTGTGGCCAGAACCTGCTCTGAGGACTGAAATGTCCAGCAGACAGGACCTCTGATTGCAGTACAAACAACCTGAAATTCCACAGGACAAAGTCTGAACAGACTTGTTTGTTTTAGGAAAACATGACCACCTGATCATAATGGGCTGCTTGAAGCTTTCCAGAAATAGTGGCATACTGCAGCTTATGTGATCAAGTCCCCTAAAGGAATGTTTGCACATCAGAAATTCCTGCCAGGAGCTGAAGTAATGGACAGGAGACAACACATGGAGAATGAAGAATTGCTTGGCTGGACTGTACCTCATAAATTTTGGTGTGATGCTTAGTCCTGGCTACTCAAAACCAAATGGATTAGTGAAAGAGAGCCTGTGTAGTAAAGAACCAGCTGGAGGGAAAAAAAAACCCCACCTCTAATGATCTTTTATTAAACTACTAGCTCTGCCTGGAGACTTAGTTTTCCACAGAAGTAAGTGAGGTTTTGTTAACCACAAAGGCTCTAGTTAAAACTTGTCATCTATGCCATGCCAAAAGTTTTGTGTGTGGACAGACATGCGCACACGAACTAATTGCTGTGCCTGAATTCCAGAAAGTCAGCGAAGCCTATTCTTCCCCCATGGCTTCTGTAAAAACATACAGATGCATCTCTGTGCCTGATGGGCAACCCAGTGAAAACATTATCTAGTCACATTTTATTTTTTTAATAAAGCTACTCCTTGTGGAAAGCTTGTACATCAGTGGTTGGCGGATAATTAATTTGGTTCTGGCATCTTCCTGGAAAAGAATTTGTCACGCAAAGCTTGGATTTCCTGTTGATCATGAATTTTCTAGGAAGAGGAAGTTAAAGATTCTCTATGACAGATCACACCCATTTCCCCAAAGCAGCAGCTGAGCTTGCTCAACCCATTAATGATGTTTATGCCCTGTAGGCAAAATCTGGGTCGCAGACTCCACAGGACAGCTGTGCTCTGTGATGGCAGCTGAGCGTTGTGGTTAGCTTCTAACTCAGTGGCACTCCCACAGCCCTGCGTGAAGCTTGGGGACATTGGTGCTTCAGTTTACTTTCCATCCCACTTCCTCATCCCCTGTGCCCTTGATGTGGCTGTTTTGTTTGGCACAAAGTGCTGAGGCAGGTACAAGTATGTGGCAATTCTGCAGGGAGACCCTCAGAGCTGTTACAAACTGTCCCGCGCTGCCTTTGCAGATCTGTTTGCAGATCCAGCCCAAGGCTGCAGCCATGTGGAGCTCAGCTCTGCTGTTTTAGGCAGGTTGCCCCTGACTGCAGTGCAGGCTTTGCATGAACTGGGGCTGCCTCAGTTGCATTTCTAGAGCTTCCAGCATTATGCTTATGAGCAGCAGGCTGCAAAACTCCCCCCTGCTTGTGAAGAAAGCTGGCGCTGGAGTTAAAATGGGCTTGAACACTCCACTCAGGCCAGCAGGTGATCATTTCTAGGGTAACTGCACAAAGACTGGCTGCAGACTGATCATGGGGCTGAACCTGAGACAAAGCCAGTGCCACGAACTCCCATCTTGACCCATGGAAATGGGGTTGGAAAATAGCCACTACAGACTGGCGGGAAAGGTTGTGCAAAACAAGTGAGGCAAAGTGTCTTCAGAGAGACCTTGCAATAATGAAAAAAAAAACAACCCAGAAACAGAAAAAGACTTGCAACCAAGTGTTGCACTACTGCCCAGATCCAGACTACAAGGACCTGGAAAACTCAGGGGCTGCAAGGGAGTGAGACTGTTTACCAAGCTACCTAGGTTCTTAGAAGATCAAAGAGGATGAATAAGATGTTTCTGGAAAAGATGAACAAATCCTTGCTGAAAGTTGGGGGGGGGGGCAGCAGGGTAGGCTCTGTAACTGGAAGAAATAGGCTGGTTTTCTGTTGGAACATCTTGACTAAGGAGCATGGCTCCAGTGAACTTTTCCAAACCATATTTCAGGCCAAATCACCTCAGCTGCTTTCAGCACATACATTTTATTGGCTGTGTCCTCCTGTTTTTCATCATTCAGTAACCCTGCTTGTAGAAGTTCCTGGTTTGTCTCTCAGCTTAAGGCAGCTGCAGCTTGAGACTCTCTATAAGCAGTGTAGTGGTGCTCAGCACTTCTTCCCCCTTAGTGTGGGGGCCCATAATCTCTCCTCTTCAGTCTCAGTGCTTTCACTGGGTCCAGCTATTTACAGGTCCTGTGGTCCCTTCCTCCCTGCATTTCCTTTCTATCCTACCAGCTGGAAGCCTTCTTCCAGGTCCTGCACTCTCCCCCTTTGACTTCACTACCTCTTTCCTTCCTGAGTCTATTGTTCCTGCTTTCAGCAGGAGGCTGACACCAAAACAGTCACTGCCCCCAGCTGTGACCACAATAGCCCTTTCTCTCACCCCCACAGGTGCCACACAGTTCCTAAAGAATGCTGCATCCACAATCCTATGGATGTTTGTCTCACCAGTGGACCTGCCTTCACACATTGTATCCACCCATTGTGTCTGCAGACCTGAAGCACTGCTGCCTACTCCCTATCCATCCAAACCCGTCATAATCCCCTGTTTGAAAGCAGTGCTTGTGCTCTGTGATAATTGTATGTTTTCAAAACAGCTTCACAGTAAACCAATGGCTTTCTCATCTTGCCTTGCTTACCTTATATTTTCATTAGCTCTGCCTGCCCTTCTTTCAGGGGTCACTGTCTTCTACTTTAGGCATGCTCCCTATGCTTGTTGTAGGGGCTGCAGGCAACTAGTCCCTGTACTAGAGGGATTCAGTTTAGAAAACTCTGGAGAGTGGGGTGATCTGCAGGGAAGAGAGATTACATGTCCACTGGAAAATTTGGAAGGGTCATGTCTGATAGGAGGACAGCCCTGCCAGCTCTGACCTCAAGCAAGTTAGCGCCTGTGCTGTGGACTGCCCTCAAAGGAGGGTGAGGTAGCTCAGGGTCTGCTCACTGCCTGGTCTCTCCTCCTTGCTTCCATATGGTGTGATGAGCATGACTTGAAGCTATACATCACTTGAGTGATTGTCACCTGCCAAACAGCCTGCTCCTGGCAGGGATACCTGTAACATCTCAGACTGAGCATTACAGCAAGGTTTAAAACTTGTCCTCAGATCCAGGAAACATCAGGGCACATCTGGCAGCTCATCCCTACTTTGGGGTATCCCCAAAGACTCCCAAGTCCCAAGCACCTGCCAGGCCAGTCAGAGGTGATGGTATCAGACATTTGAAAATAAACATTTGATTATAATATTGGAAACGGAGTCACAAAAGAAAAGCCTGAAGACTTACATGGATACACATATACACACTTAACTACTCAGGAAAAATCGGAAGCCACATGCTCCTTCCCTGGCCCCACACACCCTTTCCATCAAATCCCAGCAGTTTTGCCTGGCAGCGCAGCAACATCAGCTGGCACAACTGAAAGGGACAGTCCTCTCTTCTCCCTTTCAAACCTTCCTAGCCCTTCCCTTACTTGCTTCAGCAACCACATGAGCAGGAGATCAGCTCAGCGATGCAATGATAATCAGCATTTGAGCGGGGTTAGGGACACAACTCAGCCCACAGCCACCACTTGACAGAGCGGGTGCAAAGGCAGCACGTGCAGCAGGACCAGCCTTTCAGCTGTAACACAACCCCAAACTGGATCAAGCCATCCATGACTGTGCTCCTCAGTATCTCTCAAATTACCCATCCATTGTGTTCCTTAATTTGTGTGTTTCTTCTACCTTTGCTGGCTTTTCTCCAAACCACAACATTTGTAAGGCTGCAGTAAAATTGTGTAAGTTGTAAACCTGAACAAAATATTCACTCTACACATAGTGTATTAGCTCCGTATCTTAAATCTTGCTGGAAGCATTGCATGGAGTCAGCGTGTGACATGACTGCATGCCTTGGTGCTATACTTTCTTCTAGGGCGTCAGCTACTAATTACACTCAATTCAGCACACTGGCAGGCTGGTCATCCACGACCCTCAGCCGGCTGCTTCCCTTGCATCAGTCCTCGCAAATATATGGCCTTAAGGGAACGCAGGACAGCTTGATGACCTGACAGAAACCAAACCCAAGGAAAAGTTTTCTATATGAACCCTGAAACCACAGGAAATTGGGAGCATCTGCTTACACACTCCAGGAAGGAATATACCTGATGAGAACCTGTCCCCTGTTGTAGTGAGAGGGAGAATGCTTTCTATCTCATTCTCCTTTCCTCCTGTCCTCCATCTGTGGCTATGCTTGCTCTTTCCACTACTGAAAACAGCCAGGCTGCCCTGAAATACTGAGCAGAGCTCTCTCCCAGTGTTACTGACTATCCCCAGGAGAAATCATGCAGATTATTAGTTAGTGTTTGTAAACTGCTTGGTAAGAAAGAAGAAAAAAAAAAGGCAATAGATTTGTGTTAGGAATTGCTCCTCTCCCCAAGGCATCATTGTAGATTCCTCATACTCCACCACTCACACTGTGATCCATGGGAAGCTTTATCTCCCAGTTATTTTTCAGGTAGTTTACTGAATTTGCCGGCCCCCTTCCCAAATCTTATTCAGCAAAAGCATGAGAGGCCAATGGGTCTGAGCAGGAGAGCAGGACTCAGCCACCTCATCTTTCTCTTGCACAGTCCTTTCACACACATTCTTTGCTGGGTAGTGAGACGAGAGCAAGGTTCCTCTTTCCCTCTGCCACCCTGCTTCTGGACAGATTCCAGCGAAACACTTTCTCTTCCCTTTCGCTCGGACCTGCAAGTGCAGGGCAGGTTTTATCCCCACCACAGCACTTCACTCCTGAGCCTCTCCAGCTGTCTTTCACAGTAACCTCATGCCCGCAGACAACAAGACTTCCTTACTGAAAATGTGTCCCCAGTGGTATGACAGACTCCAAGAACGAGCCTCACTGCCATCCTTTGCTTTCTTGGATGATTCTGGGGACTATCTTTTACTGACAGAGGTGGGTAACAGCAAGGCGATCTCTGATTAGGAGGCTACATCAGGCTCAGGGTCTGGTGTCACAGCAGTCAGGAGGAAAGAAACATGTCAGATGTGATGTAGGTGGGCAGGGACGCCGAGGGCCGAAGAGCAGGCTGCCAGCTTGGAGCTCAAAAATTCAGCACCAAAGCACATCAGATGCAAAAGAAACAGATGCAGGAAATAGCAGGAACTGTACAGTGACAGCACGCGCTCACAGGGAACAGTCAGCAGCAGGAGGGCTTTCCTGTAGTGACAAAGACAACAAAAAGAAGCTGACTATTTCTCAGACTAGCAGCATGCTCTTCCTGCTGCTTTTATGTAAAACTGATGGACAGGATCAGCAGCCTTGCCAGGACTTGGAGCAACCAGCATGGGCTGGAAGGCCTGCAAGGGACCCAGCTGAGGTGGAGAAGCTTGAGTAACCCTGCTGTAGCAAGCCTTCCTAAGACACAGTACAGTGAACAAAAACTGCACCCTCTACAGAGGAGAGGAGCCTGCACTGTATATCCCCACGTCTCCTAGCACAGACAGGCAGAGACAAAGTGTGATACTGACCTATTGGCCTTGGCTCTTCCAGGGCACAGGCCGTTTCTGTCTCACAAGCCCCAGCTAGGGTAATGCCAGCATGAACAGACTCTGTCCCTCCTAAGCCCTGCATGACATCGCCATCAGGCAGCCAAACACAGACCTAGTGAGAACAAAGCCAGCAGAGGAAGGGAGCAGCACCGCACAACAGATGGTGATGAGGCAGGAGCAAGCAACTCAGGCTAAGACTGCTCGAGCCAACATGAACACCACCACTCCCAACGCACACTCATCACCTGAACTTGCTCCTCTACACAACAAGATGCAGCTTACACAGCCTCCACCCTGCCACCATACACTCGTTTCCCAACCCTCTGTCATAGCTTCAGCAGCCTGACTTGGGGCCTTTACCCACACCCCCTGCCCATGGGGGTGGGGGTGTTTTCATTTAAACTCAATCCAGAGCTGCCATTGCCTGTCTGAGCTAAGCTGGAGGAGTCCTAGTCACTGGCTGTGCCTTGTTGATCCTGACCTGTAGGCTGGCTTACCAGCCTGACCTCAGCCTTGCCTTCCCTTGTCACCACAGACATGCCTGGCAATCACCGGGCCTGATCCTGACACATGGATTGACTTCACAGCTTGACCGTAGACTACCTCATCACTGTGACCTTCCCTGACTATGCCAATTCTTGGTCAAACCTGGCCACTACCCTGGGCTTGCTTGGATCTCCTTGCCCAGGTACTGGGGGAATCAGCCATGGCTGATGAGGGCCCAGGCCTGCTGGCCATGGGACACCTTCCTCACAGCTCTCCTCCTCCTAGGGTGCAGCCAGCCCTTGCTGCACCCTGACATCGTCTCTCCTGGTATGAGTGCCAGGACAGCTGCACCATGAATGTCATCAGGGAACTCAACTGGTTTAAAAATAGCTGTGAGGAAAAAGCTATCAGTTACTTTTACCTGAACTGGTTCCCCAATACTGTTTGTGGAATCCCAGAAATGGGCATATAGGCACAATTACGGTAGCAGCAGAAGAGCAACAGACACCAGGGGCTACTTAAGACAAGATTGCTGCCAAGAATGAGCCCTGGCAGGCTGGATCAGGCTTCACTACCCAGTTCAGAAACTCATCTCCAAGTAGCTCAAATCAGATGTCTCAGCCAGAAGCCTCCCATCTTACTGTAGGGCAATGTGCCTCCCATATCAGGTCTCACTCTGCCTATGTAGCTTTGCTGATTCCCAGAACACGAGACTTCATACTCCTGCTAAACCTGCAGGTTTGTCTGCAGGTTTTTTTTGCCCAACAACTCACTTGTTCCTGATTGCATCTGTATGTCCCAAGACTTTATGAATCTTGCTAAGACCATGGGTCCTAGGTTCCCATTGCAATGAATTCTACGGTCCACCTTAGGTATCTGTGGAAAATGTGGAAATGAGGGAAAGCAAAGCCTTTCAATTTAAACTGAAAGTTGCCTTGTCCAGATATGAGTACATTTAACCGTTTATTTTAGTGACAAGCTGGTGCTACAGAGCAATCTCCTTTTGGAGGTAAGGAAATCCAAATCTATTCCATCTCAGTAATACCATGCTACTGATAAGCTTTTGTTGTTGTTGCCCTTCTGAACCTCTCATTGCTCTGCAGTCACTTTTTTTTTTTTTTTTGGCTAAAGCATGAAATGGGCTATACACCATTGACTTTACTTCAAAGCACAACCATATTTTTGCCTATATTTCTTACATTATAACTGACTGACTTTCTAGTCTGTTCCCTCCTGTTTCCCAGGAGGTAATACAGCACTTTAAGGCCCCGATGCCATCTTTGGTCTGAAGTAACAACTTCCCTACCTTCATTAATGCCTCATGCTACCTCGATTACTGCACAGGGTTAGGTGGTGCTGCTCTTGAGAAGCCTCCAGCTGACTCAGCCACTTCCAAGTCCGCTCACTGGTGCTGGCGTACCAGGCCTGGTGGCCCGAGGTCCAGCTGCTGCAGCAGGTGACGCCTGTAGGCACTCATCTGAGCTTCTTCTCAGGTAGCGCTGACCCCAGGCAGGCATTGCCTCCCTGCTGTTCGACAAAGCCCCTCTCTGTCTAGGCCCGCGGCGGCACCCCACGAGGAGCTGGGGGGTGTCAGTCTGTCTGTCTGTCAGGAGCGCTCTTGAGAGCGCCTCTGCCGCATGCCTGCGTCACGAGGGGGCTGAGGGGACACCGTGAGCAGCCAGAGCTGACAGGGGTCTCGGGTGGGGAAATGTCCCCGTTTCACGTTTCGACTCAGGAAGGGGTTTGCAGAGGACGATGCCGTGACACCCGGCAGGCCGCAGGAGCGGACGGGGTGGTGGCGGGCCTAACGCAGGGCGCCGAGGAGGGGCCCCGACCCGAAACGCCCACCCTGGGCGCCGGGGCCGCCCCTGAACCCGGGGAAGGTGGGGACTCCCGGTCCCCCTCCCGGCGAGCAGCCCCGCTGGGTGCGGCGGTCGGTCGGGGCGGTGAATGGCGGAGCGGCCCCGCGCCCCCGCTGTCATGGCGACGGGGCGGGTGGGGGTTGGCCCCGGCGGGGACGCGTCCGCGGGCCGGCGCGGGCCGAGGCGGCATCCGTACTGCG
>VZSZ01006760.1:383097-490276 GCA_013398815.1 Ibidorhyncha struthersii | reverse complement strand
GGAGGAGCGGCAGAGCCGCTGCCTCAGCCGGGCCGTCCTTCTGATTTCGCTTTAGTCGTGCTTCGACTGCGGCGCCAAGAACCCGAGCTGGGCCAGCATCACCTACGGGGTCTTCCTGTGCATCGACTGCTCCGGCGTCCACAGGTCTCTGGGCGTCCACCTCAGCTTCATCAGGTGCGTGGGGCGGCGGGCAGCGGGGGAGCTCCGGCCCGCCGGTGTGCGCCGGGCAGGCCCGGAGCAGCTGTGCCCCCGTGGTGTGGGAACACGCCGGGACTCGGTTAGAGACAAGCGTTATCGCAGAACGATGGTCTCGGGTTTTATGCGGATTGCTCGGTAGGGGTTTCAGGTCGCTCAGCCTTTCCAAGATGGAGTTTCCGAAGCACCTCAGTGGAACATCAACATGTTACTTTTGCTAACCTTGCAGAAACACTGCCAGTTGTAGAAGCTGAGAGGAGAGTGTGGTTTGTGAATCTTGCCAGTAAAGCTGCAATATGGAAGTCTTTCTTGTAATGCTTAGCAAGGCAAAAAGAGGAATATTATTTAATCTTTTCTGTATCAACCTAGTGAGGAAGATGGTGTTGGATTTTCAGCCTGTTGATTTTATTTTCAGTACCTTTAAAAGTCAGTATTTTAAGCAACAGAACCGTGACCTTTACATGTTCAGAGATAAGTTGAGTAACTGGTATGAGACATACTCTGCCACTTAGCTTTACTTGGTTGTTTTCTCAGTTGCTTTGTCATGTGTTATGGCCTAATCTGTGGGACGGGCTGAATATGAGTCTCTCATGTTGTGAGATCATATGTAGAAGGAAAGTTGTTGGCTGTGCTTTCCTAGCTCAAGCTCCGCCCTCTTAAGCAATAGAAGTGAAAGGTCCTCTAAGTTTGGACGCTGTTATTTGGTGTGAAGCTGAAACTGTGTTTTTTTCCCTCGCTTTAAAAGTTCAGATTAATTTCTTACAGGAGCAAAGAAGTTACCAAGATGTTCTTTCCCCTTTTGCCTCCTGTACTCTGGGAGAGTAGTGGGATATCTGACTGTTCTAGCTCAGACCTTGCTTTTGCATTTGGCATGCATGCACATTATTAATAGAAATAATTGGTTCTCACACAGGTCCACAGAGTTGGATTCTAACTGGAACTGGTTCCAGCTGAGGTGTATGCAAGTGGGCAGCAATGCCAACGCGGTGAGGAGCCTCTGTAGGCATTTTGCTTGCTTTCCCTCTTGCTAATCTACATCCTCTGTTTCTTGTCCCTTTCCTCTGTGTGGCTTTTTTGGTACCAACCTCATCTGTTTTTTTCTGGGTACTGACCTAATCTGAAATGTATAATGAGGAAAGGTTTTTGTCAGGTGTGCTTGGAAGTCAGACTGTGACCTCTGAATGCATTGTTTTCTCATGTGCAGATCTGTCATTTCCTTGCATTTCATTTAAACGAGAAGCATGGTCCTCTTAAAGGAAAGGTGTTAGTAACTGATCAGTTTGGAAGCTTGTGCTCAGCATTGTGACTCAGAAGTGTCCTCCTGTGGAGGACAGGGATGGATTTCTGAGGCTGGTGGGGCCTGGAGTTAGACTTCTTGGAGAAGGCTGATCAATGAATGGTTGGTTCATGCTGTGTGCTCAGTATATCATCCCCTGTCTCTGGGAAGCTTCCTTTTTCTGTTGAGTTTATGTCTAAGGCTTGCTTGAGTATGATCTAGCAGTCAGGAGACTAAATATTCTTCTCTCTTCAGACTGCTTTCTTCCGCCAGCATGGCTGTACTACCACAGATGCCAACGCTAAATATAATAGTCGAGCTGCCCAGATGTACAGGGAGAAGATCCGACAGCTGGCAAGTGCTGCCATGGCCAAGTATGGCACTGATGTAAGTCTGAGCAGCTCTGCGCTGTTAGATACGTAAGCGCTGGGTGCTGGGTCTTGTAGGATACCTTCTTTTTTTCCCCTCCCCTCTCCTCTCTTCAGCTGCTTATAGATGGACTGAGTGGAGCCCCTGGGCACTCCCCTGACAAAAGCGATGCTGATTTCTTCATGGAGCACACACAGGTGAGAAGAACTGTCAAAACCAGACAGCTTTAACAGCTCTCAAATAGCCAGCTGTGCAGCCAGGAGCAGTCCCACTTAGTTTGGAAGGACTCTAAGCTGTATACTTGTTCAGTAGTAACACGAAAGAACTAAGATTCAGTCATAGTCACAAATCTAAACAGTCCCTCATGGGGCCGATAATATCCATATCCATGTCCTCTCTTTTCAAGACCATCTTTGTCTTCAAGGAATACTCAAAGCTACCAGCTGCTCACTGGAAGATGCTTTGTGTGCTGTGTTAATGCATAGTCTCTTTATATAGTTAAAGCAACAACTGGCTATTACTTTAACTTCTGATTTAGTTAGCTTTTCAGTGCATAGACCCTGGTAAAGTGAATTTGGGCACCTGTTTGCACAATGCTAGGCAGACTTTCTCAAGCGAATAGAGTAACGTGACAATTGGCTGTATGGCAATAAAGACAGTGGAAGCTGAAATTATTTTTTTCCAGGGAAACTTATTCACGCTTTCTTCCACATTTACGCTCATCTCCTTAACCTGGGAAGTCCTTGCAGTAGCCAATGCTGATACTACTGTTGAGTGATGCTGTCATTTCTCCTGGCCTTCCATTCAGCTTAGCTTCCTTTTTTTTCTTTAATTTTTGTCCCTGCTAAGAGAATGTGGACTTGTCTGTATGTTCTCTTCAATGAAGGTTTAGTCTGGAGTTTGGAACACGTTTCCTTTGGCCTAAAGCTGAATGCAGGTCACTAAGCTGAAGTAAGTTCAGGATTGTTGGGTTCATTCATCTTCTGCAAATCACTGGAATGTGCATCTCCTTGCAGTCTTCCAGTACCTGGGATGTAGCAGATGCCAGCCAGAATCCTGCACAGTCTTCCCCGGAGGTGGAAAAAGCAGCAAAGTCATCAGAAGGCAGCGAAGTGTCCAGTGAGTTCCCTGCTGAATAATTTTCCCAAGAACCTGACTTTATTTCCAGGAGTGTACACTTTTGTACCACTATTGGAAGGGCTGAGCTTTTCCTTTGGTTCAGGCTTGAAGGAGTGGAAGCTCTGTGCACTCTATGATGTTTAGCTAAATTAATGGAGACTTCTAAAAACTGCTCAGTTTGGGATCAGTTCCCCAGTTTTCATGAAATGCATGCAAAACTGTGTTGGCGTTAGCTGCCCTGTTTCCCTGCTTCCAGACAATTATTTGTTTAAAGACTCTTTTCTATCCCTTGAATTTGATGGGTCTAGAAATGATCTATGAATACAAAGCAAAAAAACTGTTTCTAGGGTGAATGACAAGAAAAACAGGAATCTTCGTGTATTCCCCTGCAGAGTGTTTGCTTTCTTTTAATGTGTGAAGAATACTGCAGAGGGAATAACTTGCTCTGTGGAGACATAAAATCGTTGTGCTTGGGAAACTGCATGTTTCAAACTGTAACTTACCTTGTTTGGGTGGGGGCAGAGGATGTAAAAGAGATGAAGTAGAACTGTGAGTACACCGAAAAGAAAGGGGTCGAGAATCTCTCTGCTGAATGTTCTCTTATGTTTTTGTGTCCACAGATTCCAGCCAGGGTCCCTCTATTGACTTGTTGAGCACATCTCCTAAAGCTCCTCTAGGTAAGTAAGACTCTTTGCTATCTCTCAGATCAGTCTTGCTCTTGTACCTGCTGTTCAGTAGTAAGCTCAGTGGAGCTGGAACTGATAAGCCAATTTCCAGAACGTCTAAAGGAGCTTATCTTCTGTGGAGCCAGTACTGAGGATCTCCCTAAACCCCAAAACCAAGCTACGGTTTACTGGAGGTTTCCTCCTCCTTTGGATAATTGAGTTCAAAGCTGTCACCTTCCCAAAAGCTTGTTTGCATTTTTTGAGCTTTGGACAAAACTTGGTATTTGCATATCTAGAACTTGGCTGATCAAGGCCACATGACTGTGGTATTTGTTTTTTCGGTTTGTTTTTGTTGCGTTTTTTTTTTCTCTTTCTTGGAAGCCTTGGAGGCAAATGAGTGTTTAGCTTCCAGAGTAACAGCGATTTGTATCTGATTCTCCCCTGTCATTATCCTCTTGGCTGCCCACAGAGCATCTAGCTGGAGCTGCTTTCCTTATTGAGAGTATGCTCCTAGCTCACAGTGGGATCATCCTGGGTGGAAAGCTTGTGTCCTCAAGTGTCTATTCATTCCCCATGTTTTATGTCTCTTCCTCAGACATGTCCATGTATCTATCAACACAAGGGCCTGCTCCTGCCAGAGGTAACTGGCTAATAGCTGGCCTGCACTGGCTGCTTGTGACGACTCTGCCTGTCCCTTCTGTGATTCTGCCTTCAACTCTAATTTTAGCTTCTTGTGCTTGGAGGGAGAGAATGAGCCAAAGCTTACATGTATGATATTGAGATCTAAACCAGCTATTCCATATCTGGAAAGGGATCTTACTGACATTTTTGTTAAATGTTTCCCGACAGTACTAAAAAAAAAAAACCCAAACAACCTCAAATCAAATATTAGGAACAGCAAGCTGAAAACAGTCTTGGATAGTGTGAATGTGTTGAACCTCCCTATTTCAAAAACGTATGGTAAGACTAGAAAAGGTGCAGGAAAGGCTGTCAAGAATGATCTAAAGTATGGGTTCACAAAAGTCATGTGGGTGTAGAAAGTAAGGAGACACTTCTGTGGAAGAAAAGCCCAACAAGGGTGATAAGAGATTTTGGGAGTTAAATGTTGGAAGCTGGGAAGATGTCCTCGTCAGTCCCTCTCTGTTTGCTTTGTTCTTACACTTTTCCCCAGGCATCTGCTGCTTGGCTGGACCTTGGCTGGTTCTACAAGTGTGGCATGCTTCATGCCCTCAGAGTGACAGGAATCTGTTGCTTTTACAGCTCGCTGCACTTTAGGTCCATTTTGTTCTTGGTCTGTTCGTGTAAACATGCCTTCAGGGTTCTTGCTTTTTTGTCCCTAAGGCATTGGTGAGGTACTGACCTTCATATGGCTCTGAAGCTGCATTTTCTTGGATTTATGTATGGAATAAATCTAGTCTTTCTCTAGCTACCCTGATCCCTAGTGGATAGGGTCACCAACCGCATGACTGTTGGAGGAGCTTTTTAAAGGTCTTAATTTACTTACAAGTTTCTCCAGCAATGGACGTGCTTCTCTAGGCCACCAGCCTGCAATTGTGGAGCTTTTAAGTGCATCTTTCTTGGCTGGGTGAAGTCACCCAGGCTTCTGACGTGAAGCTGCATGATGTGCCTCTCTCTATAGCAGCTGGACTGTGGTGGTGTTTGTGTGGGTTGCTGACTAATTTGGGCTTCTTAATTAATTCACTTCTGCTTATTTGCTGCTTCCCTCCTCTTGCAGAACTTAAATCCTCCCTCATTGGAAAGAAGAAGCCAGGAGCTGCCAAGAAAGGGGTATGTCTGAGCTCTTGTTTTATGGAGAGGATGTAGAGCGTGGCTCATGTTACTGTTGTCCTTTCCTTGGCCCTTGATTTCTGCCCTTAACAAAGCTGTGTACTGAGAGATCCATTTGGAGAAGGGAGAACTTTGATTATATCGCTGCTTATTTTGAAAGATAACTTGTATATTAATGGACAAAAACAATTAGGTTTTGGATCATTACTCATTATGGTCTGAAGTGTGTGTGACTGATCTCTTAACACTGGCCACTGGTGGGTTAACTCTTGGGTGTTTTTCCATACTCTGGTGCGAGCTCTGTTGGGTCTGTAGGTTGTGATGACACAGGGAGACCGAAGGCCTGATCAGTGCAGCAAGGAGGAGGATTCTGGTTTTCTTCTATGATGAACAACCTAGGGTGAAGAAATCACAATTTTTTGGTTTTGTTTTTCAAGTTGGGTGCAAAAAAAGGTCTTGGAGCCCAGAAAGTGAGCAGCCAGAGCTTCAGTGAGATTGAGCGGCAAGCCCAGGTGGCAGAGCAGCTGAGGGAGCAGCAGGCTGTGGAGTCCAGGAAACAAGCTGAGGAGTCCATGTAAGTGCCCTGTTTGGGCTGAATACCTTGCATTACATAAGGCAGAAGTAATACGAGGTTAATGCTGTTCACCCTAGGACCACCTAATCTGAGTACAGAACATGCTGCACGATGGGATGAGCAGTAGCTGTAAGCCAATATGGTCCTTACAGCAGGGCACAAGATATACTGCCATATTTTTTTCAAACTGGCATCCCTGTAAGAGTTGAAGGAGCAGATATGGAAGTATTTTGTGTTTCTGTTGACCTTTGGACAGGACTGAAAAAGGCAAAGGCTGAACTGGATGGGGCATTCTGTTGGGCGGGGTGCAATGCTTATGCTAAGGAAATTGTGGTTAGCCAAAAAAGAGTTGAATCCCAGTGGAGCTGAGATGGAAGACAAGCAGTAGCTTCTATGCAATGATTTTTGGCAGAGCTGTTGCGGAAATGGGTGTTTTGGTGGGTTGTCAGGGTTATTCTCTCCCTTGCCTGTCCACAGTATGGGCTGGGGGGAGGGTGATGAGCTGGTACCCACCACAGCTCTTTCCTTTAGAGTCACCTCAATGCGACTGGCTTATCAGGAGCTGCAGCTGGATCGGAAGAAGGAAGAGAAGAAACTTCAGAACTTTGAAGGGAAGAAGCGTGAACAAGCAGAGAGGCTGGGCATGGGCTTGGTGTCCAGAAGGTACTTGGCTGTGGATGGCGTAGGACAGTCAGGTGCCTTGGAAGTACCCTGCTCTGGAAAAGTTTCCTGAAGGCAGTAGCTTGCTGCTCCTGTAACGGATAAGGAGCTGATTTAAAGTGCTCGTATGCTGGACTATGTCTAAAAATGCTTCAGGACCCAGAAGGAATGTGCACGCTGTTCAGAGGTTCTGGTTCTCATTCGAGCTTTTCCAAAAACGTGTGTGGCCTGTCAGTGTCTAGCCCTAGAGCCTTGCAGAATACTCCCCTTAAGAAGGTGGCTCAAGGCTTCTGAGAGAGTTGGGATAAGGTAGATAAGTGGTGAAGGGAGCTGGTATCCCACAACTCTCCCTCGAGACTCATGGCACCTGCCCTGCCTGTGAAGGCCAGATTGAGTTTTGAGGTAGACTGGTTGTAGGGGTTGGATGCGGTCAGACCGATTGGCCCTGACTGCCTGTTTGTTGTGCCAGTTCTGTTTCGCACTCGGTGATGTCTGAGATGCAAGTAATTGAGCAGGAGACGCCGCTGGCTGCAAAATCTCCCCGCTCCCAATTGGACTTGTTTGAAGATGCTGGAGGCTTCACGTCTGGACCCCCAAAGTAAGACTTAGCTTCAGTGTAGTCTTTGGCTTATTCCTGAATTTCATGTCTGGCCTAAATTACCTATTTTTGGTATCTAGGTACAAATATAGTCCCTTCTCATTTGAAGATGCATTTGGCTCACGATGGGAAACGGACTCTTCATGGGGTATGGACAAAGAGGAGGAACCTGAGGTGACCATTTCCAGTATTCGACCAGTTTCAGAGAGGTAAAGTGCCTGCCACTGCTACTGTACCTTCCGTGTGGGGGACAATGGGATAGGTCTAGCAGCTGTGGGGAGAGATACTGCTGTGTTATGACAGGAGCGTTGTGCTGCAGAAGAGAACTTGCATGGACAAGCCAAAGAAAAAGGGCCTTGAGTGAAAAAGACTTGGGCACTTATTTCCCTGTTGTTTCCCTAAGTTTGATAGAGCCTTTATGGTCATCCAGTCCTGGCTGTCCCGAGGTGGGGAGAGAACCCTGATAGTAGCTAGCACTCGAGGATTTGTTGCTTTCCTTTGATCAGATATGGTCTGAGAAGTCTGTTTCTTTACTGTGTTGGTGAACTTAAGCTGAGATGTTTCCTCTCTCGTTTCCTCAGACCCACCAGTAGGCGGGAGACAGAGAACAGGACATCTGTTGTGGAATCCAGTGAAGCTCGGCAGAAGTTTGCAGGGGCTAAAGCTATCTCTTCAGATATGTTCTTTGGGCGGGAGGCAGACGCTGAGGTAGATGCATTCTGCAGTGCTTAAGCTGGTACAGCTCTGGCTTCATCTCATTCTGTTTGATGAGGTCCTACTTTGTTCCCTTCCTTTATAACCTTTTTGTTTTGTTTTCTGCTGCAGTATGAGGCCAGATCCCGACTGCAGCAGCTCTCGGGCAGCAGTGCTATCAGCTCTGCAGACCTGTTTGGAGAGGCTGAGAATGTGCACTCAGGTTTGTTAGCACTCAGTGGGTTGCAGAAGGGGGTAGGATGCTCTCTGGAGCTGGGAGACTCTGAGCTAACTCCTGCTGGTTCTTGTAGGTGGTGTGTCAATTGGAAATGTCCTGCCTGCAGCTGACATAGCACAGTTCAAGCAAGGAGTGAAATCGGTTGCTGGCAAGATGGCTGTCCTAGCCAATGGGGTGATGAACTCCCTCCAGGTGAGGTTACACTATGGCACTTTCAGACAGGCTGTTGTCATGCTCAGGGACTTTCACCATATCGTGGCTTCCGCTGGAATTATCATTGTCTTCTCAAATTATGCGGGAAGTCACAGGTAGAGACCTGTCTTTTGTAACTGATGACTACACTACAATAGCTGAGCAATTCCAGGTGGCCAGTGAACTCCACTTGGCCAACCTTACTCTCCTGCTGGACAGGACACCTTGTTATGTCAGATATGCCTTTTCCCACAAATCCCAGGCAGAACTTTAAAATGTTAAGGCCATGCCTTTTCATGGTATCCTGTCTAGGTAACCTTGCACTGCATTCCAATCCCGAACACCCCAAGACCTTGTTATCCATCTCTGGAGTTTGCATGAAGTGTTGTAGCATGGTGTCTTGGTGTGTTTCCTCCCCAGGATCGTTACGGCTCATATTGATGACGCAGGGACTGCAACTCAAAAGGAAGACAGCAAGAGGCACTGATGCCACCTTTGCCTGGAGTAAACTCTGCAGGATTGTCTTAGTTTGTCTGGGGTGGGTGGGGAGGGAAGAAAGGTAAGCAGAGGGGTTCAGGACATGGCTGTGCCCAGGATGCTTTCCAAATATCTCTGGATTCCACTCTATTAAAATTCGATGTGCCCTCATACCCACTGCTATCTACTAGCCAGTGGAAACAGGCCTTCTTACAGGGTTACCCTCACTGCTGTAAAAGATATGACAGGAACTTCTCGGCTGCCCTCATCAGTGCTCCTGTCCTTGGCCCATACCTTAGCTCACCAAGTGACAGAGAAAAGGGGAATGCTTTTCTGAACATCATGTTACCTGGTTCCCATGGACATGACTGCTTTTTTTTTGTTCTCCTCAGTGCTCCCAATCCATGGTAGTGTGGAGTCCTCTGTATTTGCAGGGTCTGACTTTTACCATGGGATAATCCTTTTTACTGTCTTGTAAACCAGCATATATTGATGCAGGAGAAAAGAATCAAACAAAACAAAGATTATTTTTTTAGATGCTAATTACATCATCAGCAAAAAAGGCCCAGGTAAAGAAGTACTGTAAAGATGTTTACTGGATCCTTGGTTATTTTGTTGCCCAGCTTTGGACCCAAGGTCAAAGTCCTGAGCCTCTGACTTCACCATGACGTGGACTTCTGAATTGCAGCAGTGAGCGAGGACTGCCGTTTTAGTCCTGTTCAACTTGGCTCTCTGCTCCTGACTCTGGTTTTAACAAGAGCATGTGTTTCTGTCCCTTGGACTATGGTGTTGAGGGCAGGGTAGTGAGAAAAAGCAGGGAGGGGAAGGCTAGTTACACACTAATTATTAGGAAAAAGAGAGGCTGGGGCTGTTCTGAAGCTTCTGTCAGCACCCCTCTCTCCACACCAGCTTCACCAGTTGGGGCAGTGGTACCCGAAGGGCTGGGGGTGGGAGGGGAAGCGTTACTCTGCTGCTGTACACAGATGGTGGGGCAGGAGAGGGGGGTGAGGGTCCGGCCTTCCTGGGGCTTTGCGGTTGCACTGTAAGGGGGTACCTACGGCAGAGCTGGGGCTCGATGAGAGGGGTGATGTGGCCGGGTGGCCCACGAGAGCCACTGCTCCTGTCCACCTGGTACCACCCCCCTGGGGCCTTACCCATGCCCCGCCTGGGGCAGCCCAGAAGAACCCAGAGGCAGCAAGTGGCCTTACACAGCGTGCTTTATTGCCAGGCTGTCACAGTCGCTCACTGATGGGTGGGAGAGGACGCGCAGTTAGCGAGCACGTTAATAAATAAAATAACTTACAATAAATAAATAACCCCTCCCACTACCTCCACAGGTGGGGGCTGTGGTACAGACTTCGCTGTAGTTACGGGATTAGTCTTAAAATAGCTCCAGCGCATGTTGAATCCACTCAGCTTAGGGCTGCTGTAAGCTTTGGGTTACCAGCTCTTGGTTGCCCACGCTGCTCCTATTTTATGAATAGGAGGAGCAAGGAGGCTCCCAAAGAAGCAAGAGAAACTGAAGTGCCGCAGGAAATAACTAGTCTCTGCAAGCTGAGGCACAGGAGCTGGGCTACACAAAGTGTTTAGGGCTGTGAAGGCCAAACTACTGAGTTAGTCACCATTAACACAATGAGATGCTATTTGGTTTTGTAGAGGTAAGAGCTACACTGTGATGCTACAACAATGCCAATATTTAAAAAAAAAAAATACTTGGGACTCATTTGATAACTGCTTCCTTCTCCTCTAGTGCTTCTGCCCACCCAACCCCAGCAGATGCTCTCTATGTTTGCAAGCCACACCACCTGTGGCCAAGGAATTTAAAGACTTTTTCTCTCTCTCTCCTCCAACCCCTCTGAAGCTTGCTTTTCCAAATGACCTTAATATGGTGTTGGAGGCAGTGGGAGGCCTCACAGATGGGATCTCAGAACAGCAGAGGAGCCAGACAGCACCATGCAGTACTTTACTTAACTGCAATCTAGCTTATTCACTATATTTGCTTTGGTAGGTCTTGCACATGTGGAGGAGGAAGCAGAGACAGGTGGCACAGCAACACCTAAGCCCTTCTTTTCTAGGAACTTCAGGAATTTTTCTTCCTTTGATCATATGCAGGTGCAGCTTTACTGGGAATAATTATAATGGAGCATGAGTGCAGAGCTGCTGCTGGTGATTTAACCACTCTATTGTCTAGGCCAAGTCTGAACACAGTTACACAACAAAACACTGGCAAGCGGCCTGCACTAGCGCTCCCACTGCTCCAGCACCTGCTGAACTGTGAGGGAGAGCCCCAGTGAGAGAATCGCCGGCTGTTTCCAAGGAAGGGGGAGGCAGAGCTTGCATCTGCTGGTTTGTCTTGCCTGCCAGCAGAGGGTAGCATAACTCTGCAGCTGGAAATAGCTTCCTGCACGAATTTGGAGCTAGGAAAAAGGCAGGGTTCTTCCTGGGAAGAGATGGGTGGACCTGGCAATGGGGACTGGCACCGCCACACACACACTGGTGGTGTGGACAGAACCCACCGTCAGAGCAGATGCTCTGGGAGGAGGTGCTGTTCCTCCAGTGGGTTCTGGAGAAACCCAAGGTGGGAACGGTGCCCATCTTCACAACCTTCAGTTTTCAGAGGAGTCTGTCTCTTCATTGGAGCCTTCACTTTCAGCATCCATTTTTCGCCGGTGGTGTAGAGGTTTCCAGGGAGAGTTAATCCTGGGTGAGTTACGGACAGGCAAATTAACTGTGTCCCCACTGGAGCTGGTAGGACCGGAGATGGAAAGCCCTGAAACCTGAGCTACCCTGAAAGAGAAAAGACACATGCTAGGCAGCCTAACTTGTCATATCCAACCTTTACCGTAGCAGTTTTGGAGTGAACCTGGGAGGAAAGCTTACTCACAACTAGCACAGGAATGGAAGGATGTTCATGAAGGGGAACACCTTGCACTAGTACCTACTAGACTCGCTGTGTGAATTGTTCTTCCTCTTTAAACAGATCTTTCTTCTGGGCTGAGCCTGTGTCCTCCAACACTCCCAGTTTTCACCATCCAAACAAAATTTCCCTGTTCATTATAGCCTGCTGCTTCCTCTAGATCCTTCTGAGGCACTCTTTTCCCCTCTGTTTCTGAAGCCCTTCTAAGGATTTTGTTAGCTGCATCAAGGCAGCTCAAAGAAAGAGGCCCTCTACTCTGGCTGCTCTGCTAGCTCCTTTGTTTTACAGTAGAGCAAAGGAATAGGAACAGTACTTTAGTAAAGTCTTCCTTAGCATGCTACCTTTAATCTGTTGCTTTACCTCCTGTTTTAGGCAACTCCACTTACAATTTTTCAAGTTCCTGATCCATGGCAGGGTCCAGAAACAAGTCTCCTTTATCTGGCAAAGCCCCTGGAAAAAAACACAAAGGAAAGTATCAGAGTAGAGCTAGGCTATTCATTCTTAAAGAAAAGTGCTCAAGCTATAGCAGCATCCAAAATCTGCCCTGCAAGACAGAGAAGGCTCTTCCGTATACCTATTAGAGAAATGGACACTGAATGTTGAGGATCATGGACAGATAAAGAATGATAATCCATATTCTGTGTCCTCACAGAATTCTCAGGCTGTAGCTGAGCTTAGACTAAATGGGAGGCCCCCTCAGCAGTCTCACCTCAGAGAACTTGAAGACCACTAAGGACTGGCACTTCCCATTCACTATACAAAACTACTGAGTACTGACTGTCAGGGAGATGACACTCTGTCAACTTTAGGCCTCTGCTAATTGCCCTATATAGTCATCAGTCCTAGATCCTATCAGAGCAATAGATGATAGTCATTTGTGCCACAGCCTGAAGCATGTGCTATGCCACCCAGGGAGATGTGTACTTCTGTGCCACCTGCCTTTCTTGTGGTGCACTGAGCTTGGGGATCAAAACACCCCACAGATGTAAGACTATTGCTTTCCTTGCAATTCAGGAAAGTCAGGCCTGACTCTGGTGCACATTAAGTCTACAGGAGTAAGAGTGGATGGACTGTGATCTATTGTTGCTTGCTGTCTGGGTGAGAGTGTGAAAGGCTGGGCCAGTAATTGGGTACCCTCTCTCAGCATAAGGTCAGCATGCTCCTTCTCACATTTGAAACCCTATTCAGAATGAAGGACATGGTGTCGTTCAGGACTGGAACAACTGGTTGATCATCCCTGCCATTCTCTGAAGGGACACTGGCACTTCAGGAAGAGCCCAGAAAGGAAGATGGGGCTCTTGGGAAAGCCTTTCTTCCTAATTCTGTAACAAACTCCACCTTGTACAGGGGTTGTGGGAGGGCATCATCAGCCAGCACAGAGATGACAGCAATTGACTACCACAGCCTGGGTAGTGCCACACACCAGGACAAAAAAAAAAAAACATTTGGTAATCTGTACCAATAGTGCAGCGAGGAATGCTCTTGTTTTTCAGGAGACCTGGGTGCTACACTCTGTACCTTTGGGAAGGGGCTTGGTACTCCCCGTGGGGACACAAATCTGGTTTCTGGCCCTGGCACCTTGCTCTTCAAGGAGGGGCTAGAGAGCCACCTGCCTCACACAGGCAAGCTGGCAGCAGGCATCAAAAACGTAGCAATGAGTGCCTAAAAATTAGAACCAGTTTAGACCAGAACACACTTCCCCACATCTTCCAGTTCTGGTCTTCCCCCTCCTGCAAACAAACAGGAAAGCCTGGCACTGCAACACAGTGTCAGGAGGTCCAGTGAAGTGCCCCAGCCTGCTCCCATTCATGGGCTCAATTAAAAGAATGAGCAGCTAAAGCTTAACTTCTTTCTGCATTTGCAGAATCCACAGTGAGGTCTCTAGGGCACAAGAATTACTTGGGAGAGTCAGTAAATAACACTTAAAAGATTCACAAATCAACACTGACATGGGAGTTAGGCTGCGGATTCCAGTCCGCCTGACAAACTCGTCAGCGCTGCCCCAGCCTGGATGAGCTGCTCTAATCCCTACCCCTGTTCCTCAAGGGGGGCACTGGCTTTGTGAGACCAGAAAGAAGGCAGGCACCCTGACCAAAAGCTCCTTTGCCTGAAACTGCCCTCGCTGAAGGGCTCTGGGGAGCTTGCAATCCCTTACAGACCAAAGACTACTGAAATCACCCTTCAGGAGAGATTAAAAGACACCAGGAAAAGAATCCTCCTTTCCTTGCCAAGGCGCTAACACCTGTCAGACTTGTGGCTGCTGCCCCTCCTCTGAGAGAGGCCTCGGCAGGAGGCTGGCGGAGGGCCAGAGGACGGGCCCACATTAATGGAAACGAAAACCCACACGCTTTGTAGATGGCACAATGGAAGCTGTGGGCAAGATTTTTTTTTTCTCCACTCATCTGTTTTCTTTGCACTCGACTAGAAGTGGACCTCATAGGGCAAAGGAAAAAAAGATTTTGCTTGTTCCAATCCGGGCATCACCTTCCCCAGTGAATACACTGCTTCCTAAGCCTGTTTGCAGAGGGGATTGCAGGGCTGTATTCATGCACCTTTGATATATAATCTCCATGTTGCTGGGTAAGCAGCCCTGCCCCAGAGGAGCATTAGCAGCTTAAATGGTTTGCTGTAAGAAGGGGCTCAGCCAGGGAGGGGACATTTTTACTCTACTATGACACACACCTGTGCAAAAGAACAAGCCCTCAGGCAAGGTACACCTTTTCAATGAGGTTTGTCTTTGTAATACAGGGACTGGCAGATACTCAAGCCTAGAAGTGGAGGGAGAGGATACCTACTGAAAGACAGACAAAGCCTGCCCTTACTGCGCAGATGATTTGCTGAGTGGAGATGAGTGAAGATGAATGTTTGGGCCTCCACACATTTAAACATACCTCTTGGATACAGCCTTGTCAAACACAAAAAGCCATCTGTTCCCCTTTGCAAGAGGGGGAAGAGCACAAGCAAGGCATATGAGGGTGATATAGGATTATGAGTCTGAAGTATGTATGGATTACATACTGTCCTTTGCCAATGCAGCACTGCTTCTTTGCTCTAGAACAATATTGACCAGCACAACATGGAATCGAGCAGTGAGATGCTGCTTGGTAATCCCTCTGGTTCCCACAGCAATCTGGTACAGAATTTTCTAGCAGTTTGTGTTTTATGATACCACCAGATTTTCAGCAGGCCATAGATTAATATACTTGCGAGATCACACTGCCTTGAGGGATGATGGGGAAAGACTTGGCTTTGACCCATTGAACCAAGGAGGCAGCAGGGGTTTTCCCATTAGATGTGCCTCCTCTTCTTGTAGATGAGACCAGTCACTTAAAATCTGTGGGAGAATGAAGGGCTAAAACATAGGACGGGACTTCAATTCAGCACTGCCGACAGCAGTCAGCCACCTTACTTATCTCCTGACCACCTCTGCCCAACCTTTATAGCCAAACATGTTAAAACGACAGTTCTGCTAAAATGATCAGCTATTGAAGAGGTAAAACGTTGCTATCTCAGGGCAGCATTTCACACCTAATTTTATCCTTGAAGAAGCTCCACAGCTTCAAGCAGACAGCAAGGCACAGTGTTATGTTTTCAAAGTTTAATCCATCAATAAAAAGATGAAAACCTTTCCCTTACTCTTCCTGACAGTGTAAAATCTGGGGCATAATTACAGAGGAAATTCCACGGAAATGCAGAATGACTGAAAATCTAGAGCTGTACCACTCACAGGAGTCTTACCTAGGGCTCTGTTGATCCTCTGATCCTTTGCGAGTGCCATAAGGAATCCATAGAAGGTCAGTCTCTGTGCACTACTCAACATTTCCTTCACAAGAGCAGAAGGTGGACAGCTAGGAAAAGAGAGACAAAGAGGTCATCTTGTCTTTTAAATTATCCTCCTTTTATTTTTTTCCCCAAGACCCAGCTCAAACTGGAGAAATAAACGCTTTTACCTGTTCTAATAACGTCAAGTTTCCCTGACTCAATTTAAAACAAATAGCCAACAGCTTGCTTATTTAGCTTTGCATTTGCTCCCCATTTACTAAGCAAAATGTTTGAGCTGGGGTACATCCCTAGGAGCAGTCTTACCTGTCTCCATTCCAAGGACAGGGAGGAAAGCCTAGATTCACTCAGAGGCATACGCATCCCAACTCTTAGCATATGTTTTCAAAGATCAACTGGGAAATAATTTTTTTTAGTAGACAATAAACTTTCATGAGGGTTGCTATGTTGTTACCACCCCTTTATCAGTAATAGTCATCCAAGGGGCAGGAAAACCTCTCCAATGATAGCCTAAATACATCAGAAAATATTTACGTGGGGACTAAATTGACGTGTCCCCTTCTTCTACATTCACCTTAACCCCTGGTCCTGACTTCTAAGCAATATCATCAGAGTGATTCTTGCTCTTGCATAATACTCCTTAAACGACTCAATGCAAAATAAAACTGCCTCATAAACAGGAAATGTTGATCAGTCCATGGTGTAGTGGCACCCCTGGGAGACACGGGTGTGGGCTGGTGATCCCTCAGGCAAAGGTCATTACCAAAGCCTGGCTGAATATTGGGCTACTGGATGAAAGACTGGGAATGGCTCCCCTCACAGTGCTGTGCAGAGCCTGACCTACCAGATGGACTCACAGAATCCTTCCCATCTGAAGGTCTCAGGACATACAGGGATTGCAGAGCTCTTGTTACTTAAAAGAACAAAACAACCTGGCATCTCCATGCCTAGATATCTATAGTACTGGACAGCAGTTCAGCAGTAATTTTGTGGATCACAAATTTGGATTCAGGTACCTAAAGCAGGAATTAGGTGGAACTTATGTCCTGAGTCTTTCTGTGGATCTAGCCCATGACCTTCTAGCAGGGCATGTGCTCGCTACCTGCAAGAAACTATGAAGAAAGTGTCTGTCAAAGCTATACAATAAGGTCTGGCATTGCTTCATCCCCTGCTGAACTAAGGCTGGTCTTGTGCCTGGGATCTGTAACTGGAGACCAGCTCCATCACAGGCTTGGGTACAGACTAGCAGTGTGATCTTGTCTAGGTACTAAGGCTTCAGACTCCATCCACCCCAGTGGGCCTTTCCTATGCTTCAACACCCAAGAACGCAACTGCACTTGTTTATCTCTTCTAATTAACTCATGATGGTAGATGGACCTCTCCTTGATGAAAGTGTCAATGCAGAAGTGAGCAGGAAAGCGGACACGCAAACCAATCCATTACTTCAAGAATCAGCTCAAATCCCATGTTTCTTAGGTCCATGAACTTGTTTCTCTCCCTTGGTTAAAGCAGTTTGACTGTGATCTCTCCCTTCATACTTCTCCAATGAGATCTACTTGAGAGTTATAGCTTGTTCAAAGTCCTGTATTTCTTCGCAGCTGCAACCTTACAAAAGCTCTCCAGAGACGCACACTTCTAATCTGTGTTTTGGACTCAATTCATACCTGTATTTTGATCTGTCACACAAGGACTCCAGGCACTGGTAGAAGAGAGATGCCTCTACCCCATCAAGTGGGCTGCAGTCATTTGGGGGTTGGCGCTGCCGATGTTGCCCAGAGGATGATGTTGGCACAATCACGGTATTTGGATTCTTGCCAGCCAGCAGATCTTGATAAATGGCAGCCACACTTTCCAGGAACTCTGAAAAAACAGAAAGCGACTTAAAACTCAGGGCTATAACCAGCAAAGTATCCTCTTGACCTACCAGACCTGGGATTAAACTGTTACACCCTGCTCTGTGTTGTACATAGCACCAACAGGAGATAAGCACAACACTATGGCATCGTGCATATTCAGATCAGATATTATGCAGGCACAAACAGTCATTTCCATATAAGTTGCTGGCTTCTTCCTGTCTGGATCATGATGAGAGGCCACTCGCGCTGTTGAACAAAATTCTTCTCAAGGGAACAGAGGTGAGCTAGCACATGGATAAAACGGTGGAGCGTGGAAGTTAACGTCAAACACAAAACTAGTTTGCAAAGTCTAAAAAGTTTTCCTTCTCCATCTCTTGCCAATGGTTAAGAACTCATCCAAGTTGATAACCAACTACATGGAGTTGTAACAGGAGGAAAGGCAGCAAGTTAGTCAGGGCTCCAGGCTGTATCCCTGCTTGTCTCTGTGCTCCTCCAAAGTAAATATAACACGGGATCTAGAGGAATGGCCAGGGCAGGTCAGGGCTAGATTTGGCAGAAAGCCTCTCCCCAGGCTCCTCATACTACCCACTGTTTACTGCAAGAGTCTAATTTTAAACAAGTTTGTTTATGGATGTGGTCAGCAGTTTACAAATCTAGATTCCATGTGGAGTGGTTTGCATGTGTGTGGGTTGGTGGGAGAGCATGTGACAGGCTGCGTGTGTGCATTGTGCCTGGGTGAACAGGACAAGGATGGGATGTTTGAGTGTGTGTACACAAGGGCGGGCTTGTGAGGACTCCAGTGGCATTTAAGTCCCGAGTGAATGGAAGTGTAATGCTGTGCGTGAGGCGGGTGAAGAGGAAAGGCAGGATGTCAGCAGGCCCTGAGGCTGTGCTGAGGTTCTGCAGCTCAGTGGAAATATTTGTTCTAGCAGAGAAAAACTTTCCAAACACATTTTCTGTCCCTGGCTAAAGGCGTTACAAACCTGGTTCTGCCCAACCCGAACCCACCATTTTGAACTGTTTTTCTTTGATGAATTGTCATGGATAATGTCGCAATATGCACAGGGAAGTTACAGGGGAAACATATAGAGAAGTACTGAGAAAAAGAGATCCTTATATTAGGGATAGCAGCTGACTCTTAACTGCTAGAAAGATGGGAACTGACAGGTTGGATCAGATCAGTAGGCCACCCAAGTCTACTCTGTGACCACAGACTATGCTCCACCACAGCTTCTGGCTGTGTCTCCCAGTATCCAAACCTGGCCCCTTTTGCCTGGTCGAGGCCAATTGTGAGCTACGTCCATCAGAGGGAGCTATTTAAGTTAGAGTGGACAGAAATCCATGAGCTTACATTGCCTTTAGAAAAAGTGTTCTGTGCTGGGAGATGAGTGTTAAGTGGCACTGCGGCAGTCGCCAGTGCTTGGAAGCACATCTAACTTCGATAAAGAAAATACTTCCCTCTTTTTGCCCACCTAAGCAGTCCCCTGAATTAAATTCCCTCTCCTCAACCACATTTTAGGGTCGACAGGACAAACAGGCCAATGTATTTTAAAGCAGTCTCGCTGTACAGAACAAGCACCTGAATGCTCACTGAAATTTCTCCCCCTTGTCTCCTGAACTGAGTTTAAAAGTACCTGGGGATTTTTTACAGATGTATATGTGTGGGTAAGCATATGTAAATATACACACACAAACTAGTATTATTTGATTTGTACTTTTCCTGTCAAGAATTTTAAAAGAAGTACCCCATGTAGTTAAAAATCAAACTGGGGGAGAGGGGTAGAATATGATAAATGACCAACAATATGAAGAAACTAGATGGGGATTAACTGTTCGCTTTCCCTTCCAACTAGGGGCTCTCAAATCAAACGAGAGAGGTGGTTCTGCATGGGACAGGTGGCAGACCTGTGCAGCTCCTTGCCAAAAGGTGTTGTGGAGGTTACAAGTTTATGTGACTTCAAGGGGAGGCTGGAGAAGTTCTTGTGAGAGGAGCCCACTGGAGGGTCCTAAATCTACGGAAACTATACCCAGTTCAGAAACTTTTTGAGCTGAAACCAGCTCATAGTTGGGCGAGTATTAGGGGCAAGAATTGTATCTATTTGCCCCGCTCCTTTTCCTTTCAAGGCACCAGCTGGTGGGCTTTTCTTATCCTGTCTCCAGCAGGGACCAATACGTGAGGGGCAGAAATGCTGTATTAAGGAAAGGAAAAAAAATGTGCCTAGTAAAAGTTAATCATTAGGTGCTAACATACTCTACATAAAGCTGGAAATTTATGTCTCAAGGCTAAGACAAATACATGCATAAGCCATAACAGTTACAGGTACCTTGTTATTCACAAAAATTTGGAACCTCCTTACGAAGCCTCCTAATCTCTTGGCATCAGTGATGCTTTTCGTCAGTAGATTCCATAATCTATATATTTTCTGTGAAAAACCATATCCTTACAAGTTTCAAAAAAGTGCAGGGACTGGGGAGGTGTAAGGTTGTAATGCTGTGCTAGTGGGTGAAGTCAGCAGCTTCCCAGCATTTACCTGAATAGTAGAACTGGATCTGGAAAGCAAAGAGGAAATCAGAAAAAGACATCAGGCAATCCATAGCGTCATCCATCAGCACAATCCTAGGATAAGAGGAGAGAGACAGTTTAGCATCTACAAAAGAACTAAAGTCTGTAACCAGGAAAAACAGATCTAGAGAAAGCGCAGCTACGGAGAGCTGTGTGCAACTGAGGACTTCTATTGCCTTGGCCCAGTATAAAAGGTTAGGAGAGAGGAATGGGAGCACCCACTGCTGCACAGATGACAGATGTGGACACCCTAATATAAAATGAAGGCAGCTTGAGAACCTGCAGCGAAGAGAAGATCCTGCATATCAACGCTATTACACACTTCAGCTACAGTGTGAACAGAGCAGTGTGACATGGATGTCAAGCATTCAAAGCCTGGTGGACACGATAGGACGAACACTGGCATAAAAACTGCAAGGCTGATTCACATGGCTAGACAAAGAGTAACTGTGCTATAGACAAGACAGTTACACGAGTATTTAACTGGTGTAAGCAGAACAAGACTTACGCTATTCCTCTGTATACCCAAGTTCATCAAACTGGGATATTTTCAAATTCATAAGGATAACAAGTTATTAATTTCCAGTCTATACTCAAACTCCACTCGACTACAGAGGCAATAACATTGCACCGACAATCAGCTTTCTAATTACACACTGTGAATATCCTATTCTCCCTTCCCAGTGAATGAATCAGTCTCTTTTCATATCCATCAGGTCTATCATTTGAGTATCAGGTCAAATTCCATGGAAACTGAAGACTTCTTGAGGCAGGGACAATGTCTTCTTTCTCTCTGCTAAACTGCAGGTGCACGTAGGGAGCTACATGCACCCCTATTTTGAAGCATACTTCATGAATATGAAAAGTATCAGCAACAGACCATAAAGATGAAGTATAAGTGATAGCAAAGTTCAACTCCTCCTTTCAGGAAAAAACTCTGGATTTCAGAAGTAAGTTAGGGCAAAAACATTCATAAAAATGAAAAAAAACCCACCCTAAACCTAATGCTCTGGTCACTGCCATTACTGAAGGATGAAAAGATCAGTCTCTGAAGTGGGCAAAATCAAACTTGGGCTGATCAATGACAGCTCAGACTGGAAAACAGATGGAAACACTCCACTTTGATAGGAATAAACAGAGTACTCAGATGATCCTAAAGAAAGGTAGTTGGTACTTCTTTTCAACTGTGTGCAGGTCTACTGACCCTGTACAGTCAGTATCTGGCATATCATGTCCAGTCGGAGTACTGTGTTCAGCTCTGGAGCCCCCAACATAGGAAAGACATGGACCTGTTGGAGCGGGTCCAGAGGAGGGCCACGAAGATGATCAGAGGGCTGGAGCACCTCTCCTATTAAGACAGGCTGAGAGAATTGTGGTTGTTCAGCCTGGAGAAGAGAAGGCTCCAGGGAGACCTTATTGCGGCCTTCCAGTACCTAAAGGGTGCCTACTGGAGAGCTGGGGAAGGACTTTTTACAAGGGCATGGAGTGATAGGACGAGGGGGAATGGCTTCAAACTGGAAAAGGATAGATTTAGATTAGCTATTAGGAAGAAGTTTTTCACTGTGGGTGGTGAGGCGCTGAACAGGTTGCCCAGAGAAGTTGTGGAAGCTCCATCCCTGGAGGTGTTCAAGGCCAGGCTGGATGGGGCTTTGTGCAACCCGGTCTAGTGGGAGGTATCCCTGCCTATGGCAGGGGAGTTGGAACTAGATGATCTTCAAGGTCCTTTCCAACCTAAACCATTCTATGATTCTATGTCATATAAGAAGGATTACCAGTTCATTATAGCCAAAGTATGGGTCATCGAGTAGGACCCTTTTGAACACAGGGTCAAATGCAATCCATGGACCAGCTCCTGCAGCATCAATGGTCTAAACACATTGCTGGGGAAACACTGTTCTGTCTCATGTAAAAGACTCCAGGGAGCTGTGTGGGAGGCTGACCTAGAAGAGTTATAGGATCTTGCAAGACTTCCCTGCCACTCAGACCAGTTCTGTTCACTGTGGCAAAATCAAACATGCAGAGCAGCTTGAATTAATTATCTCAAAGAAGAAAGACTGGGGCGAAAAGGGTCCCCAGGAGAAAAGCCAGTATTTAAAACAAAACCCTTTGAAGATGTCAAAGTGCTTCTGATTTATTTATTATGTTCCAGAAGCCTCCTCCTCCTCCTGTCTAAAGAAGCAGTAGCTTCAGTTCTTAATTCTCACTAATAAGCATGTTACTGAGATGTCAGTGGCCACATCAAGGAAATGGCTTTGAAGCTGGCATGCAGAGCATCTTCATCTCTCAGGCAATACTGCTCAGCCACTGGTGTTTCCAACCACTATTTAAGCACTGGAAATGCGATGGGCTGTATCGCTGATGAGTTGCACTCCCTCCTTTGAAATGACGGTCTGTCTCCCAGATACCCTCAAAGCACAAGCTCCAAAGCTTTTGTCAGTGCGTTTCTCCAACCTAGAGATGCAGGAGAACAACAGTGGAGAGTTTTTTTATGTATTCATTATGAAGAGAGACAATATTACATCACCTTCATGACAATCAACTCATTTAACTTGGTAAATCTAAAGCTATGGTCGATGGCTGTGCTCTGCAGTACCAGGTCCCAGTCTCTTTCTTAGAGGACAGAGCATGAGGAAGTAGGCAGAGGTCTCAGAATTTGCTGGACATTTCTTGCTATTAAAGACAGCAAGGAGCCTCTAAGGAAGGCTGTACAGCACATATGTGATGGAGGAGTGTCTAAATAGAAGCAGGTGCACTCTGGTTACTGACTCCACTTGGCCCAGGAGTCTGCACTCCAGAAATGCTGAGAAGTCTTTAAATCCAATACAATCACTTATAAGGAGATTGACTGCAGCTGGCGATTTCCCCATGTAGCCAGCTGACTGAGCAGTCAGGGAAGCTGACAGACCATCATATGCAACATATCTGCACCTCTTTCCTGAAATATCTGGCAAGGAGAGAATCCTAGCCATGGACTATAACCCAGACAGCAGGACCAAAATTGAGGGCAAAATCTGAAATCCTGAACTGCAACTCAAGAGTTCATCAGGTAGCTGATATTTCAAGCGATTCTTCATTTGTTCTTGTCCAAATTAGGCTTTAAGCCCTCAGGGGCACAGACTTCTTTACAAAGCTAGTAGTCAGCACTCAATAAATAATGAAAATCAAGGAGAAACTTTGGAAATGACTGAAGAAAGATGCCTACACTGGAGGGACTCTGGTAAAGGGTGTAGTGGTCTTTCAAGGTTCAAGTGGGTTTGGCTGGCAGGAAAGCCTTGTTACTGTGCCAATGGGGAAACTTTATGATCTACTGATTGTGGTTAAAATCTCAGAAACCCAGACTAGACAGGATGTTCCCAGGACAAACTCTAGACCAGGCAAGTTGAAAGGACTTTTACAGTTCTCTGGTACCATTAAAGGCTAACTGACACAATCTGTCTTAAGGCCAGGCAGGCTCAAATGTGTCTTCAGGGACTTGGTTTGTTTACTGCTACATGGAGGCAAAAATAAGTGGAACATACAAAAAGGGCAAGATCTGAACTCTCAGGCAATCTTTTAACAACAGGGGTACAGACTTGCAAGCCCCACTTCCATTAGCACTGACCAGTGCAACATGAGATCCTATACCACATAAAACAGCATACGAGCTGTGAACTACTCAGCTCTTGCTATCCAAATGTGGGCAGCAAGTTCCTTGTGTTTCTACTACAAGAGAAAAGTCAGTGCTCAGGTACAGATCTTAAAATCATGGCATGAAACCAGAAAAAACCCTTCACTTTCTGCCTTCTGCAATTTCAAAATTCAGAAAGCCAAAAAGCATCTCTGAAGATCAAAGGTATCTCTGTAGATTAAAATCTTCAATCTGCTAATGGCTATAACCCTTTGAAGAAAAAACACCCAAGAAATCTCACAGACACAGATAGCCTGGTTCTTCTTTTGGGTACAACTTCTGCATTTGTGTGGCACCCGTAACAGAAAAATGGAGCTCTCTGGTGTCATGTGAAGAAAACCTATATTGTTGTAGCCTCTGTTCTTCTGCTCTGACATTTCCTGATCTTACTCCCAGTGTTTGTTATCAGTGCATAGCAACAGCTCCTGGATGAGTGGAGTGCACCGTGCTGTGAGATCATCTCAGTCATGCAGCACTGAGACTACTCTTTCCAAGAGTGCCAATAATTACACAGGTCCTGGCTGTATCAGTGAATGCTGTGGCTACTCCCGACGCTACTTTATTTAATTCCTTTCTTAAGCAAATTAGCAACAAAACCGTTGGGGGTGTGCAGACTGAAGGAGGAAGAATGTCAGTAGGTTTGCATGTTACATTCATGCTTTGCAAGGGCTCAATCAACTGGTGCCGGAAGACAGCTTGCAGAGTTCACCTTTCTAACTGGCAGAGACCAAGGAGGACAATGGGAAGCGTGGACCAGAAAAAGGACATGAAAGTGAGCAACAGTTGGAAGGAAAGAGAAAGACAGTTTAGAAATATGACAAGTTTTATTAAAAGTTTTATTAAAATGGTTCAACTAGATTAGCTTGTAACAGAATAATAGCAATGTGTAAGTGAATCTCTAGCCAGCCAAAAGTAGGAGTGAGATCATCCCCACCTGAGCCTGGGTGCCTCTGACAGAGATCTCATTTCTCTCCAACACCTGCTCCCAAAGCAGGCTTGTCTGTCTCTACGGCACATGCACAACAGTGCAGCAGGCCCCTGAATGGGGCCTCCAGTTTACAACAGCCTTGTGGATTAAATTCCTTGACACAAACATCATAACGCACAGATATGCTGAAGTCTCCTTTCATGCACCATCACAAGTTCCTGCTCAGATCAGCTCGAACCCTATGAAATACACACCGGCACACGGGACCAGTGCTTGTGTACCTCCATGAAAGGAAGCAGCAGACACATCCCTGCTACAGGGTTAGCATTCTTTTTCAGTCTGGCATTGGAGGCCAAGCAACCGTACTCTGTGGACCCCCAAAGGCCCACTGATGAACTAGAAGGAAAAGTGGTGCTCGACTTTTAGTTTTAATTGGACAAACACAGCTTTAACTGCAGTTCAACTCGAAGAGCAGCACGTAGGAGCCAGGGAAGAATTCAGAGAATCAGCCAAGTGGAAGTACTAGCAGATGGATAACACTTCTCTTTTTCATTTTCCTTAATATAATTTTCATGGGACTCTGATGCTAAAGAAAGATAACAGAATGTCAGATAGAAAATGAGGACCTTTTCATTATTTAGGCCATGAACAACACAGGCAGCACCTAATATCCCGATGATGTGTCTGGATCCCATTTCCAAATGTCATATCTAGGTCCATGAAAAAAAGTTAAAATTTCCATGCCCTCTCTGCTGAGTCCTCAGTTAGGACTGACAGCATTTATTCAGTAACCTTGCTGTGACTATGTATGTATGTGTGTGTGCGTGCACACTCCTACTGAGATCCCAACTGACCCCCCACCCCAACAGATGCATACACCTTACTACATTTTCACTATCGCTATTAATAATCAACTGCCCGGGCTGGACTGGAACCAGCAAGCACTATCAGTAAAAAAATTCCATATCACATTATCAGTGCCCTGAGCCATCTATCTGCTTTAGGTCTTCTCTAGATTAAAATAAAATTTCAAACAGATTAGCTACCATGTTCTTAGTCAATGTACTTTAAAACACTGGCAATCCTTCAGAGGTTAGTACCTTTTAAAGGTGATCAACCATAGGAAGATGGAGCAAGGAGGAACAGATTTTAAAGATGGTAAACAGTATTTGAAATAGAGTTTAAAATCATTGGCTAACATTCTTTTATATGCAACTCATCTTCTGAACGTAGAGCCAGCAGCAGCATTCTGCACTGATATTTCAGTCCCTCTACACCTTAAATGTACACTCTTTCTCATTTCTAGAAAAACACCTTGTTCTTAACCTCAAAACATGGTATCTCTTTTCCCCAAAATCTTAAAAGCTGAAGGCCCCTGCCCATACCTTTAACCACAGATCTAGTTCCTAAGTCCATGTGTGTAGGACTGATCTTGCCTTAAAAGAGAGGATGAGGACCCACCTTGCTGCTTTCTGAGTGAGTTCCACTGGGAAGTCAGGGCAGAGCAGCTGCAGCAGGCAGTGGTACTCCTGTGCTGTCAGCAGATCTGCAGGAAGAGAGAGGTGAGAACATCGTAATTCTTTCACAGGCTGTTCCCTCCCGTTGCTTCATCTCTAGAATAAACCCTCATGTTCCCTTCTACTCTCAATTCAAGTCGACTGGGTACTAATGACAATGTAACTGCTCCCCGGACCTTCAGAGCTGCACTTTTCAGATGGAGTTTCCAGCAAAGACAATCAGAAAGAGGCCTGATAAAGGGGAAATCCTATTGAAAAGATTCCTGCAGAGAAACTGGTAACAGGTAGTGAGTGATTCAGTGTGAAAAAGAGGTATCCAAAACAGGGCAGTTACAAGTGAGAACACAGTTTGGTTTAACTTGAATGTAACCGTGTGGAAAAAGGAATCATTTCAAAGTTGCTTAAATTTGCTGAAATTCACTGGCATGGTGACATTCACCACAATATGCCTGAAAACCATCCACAGAACATCTGGCAGCAGTAACAAAGGCAAACAAGGTTTTTGGGTTGTGTATGGAAGGCTGCTGAGTATAAACCACAGACGTTATTACTTTGGCATTTGGTAAGGCAGCTGGATGGTCTCTTTTGGAATAACGTGTACAAATCTGGTCACTGTATTACAGGAAGCACAGAACAAAGATCCAAAAACCACAAGAAAACCAGTCAAATTATTCATGTTTTAGAGAGCAGCTTTGTGAAAGCCTGGTCAAGAAAGGCCTCTGCGGTTCAGCAAAAGGAGTCTATACGAGGTGACTCTTAGGGAAGCTTATAGGATCCCAAGGGAATGGAAGCATACTGATGTCAAAAAGCCCTACATGATTGTATGTTCATAGTCCAAAAGGCTGTGGACTGGAGTTAAGGAGAAGACTAGCTGAAAAGCAGCAATTTTGCAGTACTTCTATATACAGAAGAATGCAAAGTATGGAAGAAAGAGCCAGGGGTGGAAGTAGAGCCAAGCAGTAGTCAGGGAGGGGATCCAAAGGGCACAGGCATTAGGACTGAGGTACAGAGCCGAGTTCTTTTGCCACAGACACATCTTAGTCTTCCTTAGGCTCCCATCCAAATAATCAATAATGTCCCAGATGATAGCCACTTCTCCATATCTCCACAAGTTCTCAAAGCCTGGCAGTTCGACAGAAGTGAGAGAAAGGGAAAATGCTATGCCTTTGTCAGACGTTTCAAGAGGCAGGTATGCAGAATCCCAGCCAAATTAGTATTTTCAATGCTGACTGAAGAAATACTGCAGGAGGACGGTCACCAAAATCAAGTTAGAGATTTTTCCTTTACCTACATTATTAGCCAGGGAAGTGGAAGAAAGAGAGGAGAGCGCTACTATTTTTCTCTTCAGTTCAGGAAACCCTATAGCTGAAAAACACTGTTGTCAGACTCTTTGATATCCATTATAGACACTCTTTAGAGTACTATACTTCGCACTGGTCTTGGGAGGACATTCTATCTAATGAAGCACCTTAGGTTTAGGGCCATGCTATGAAAAGGTGATTTTGCTCTGTCCGGAAAAGCCAGCTCTGCAGTCAGAAATCTGCTATAACACAAGGAAGTCTCAGCCTGTGCAGAACTACAATACCACTGCAGGCATTTCTGCAACCTATTGTACTGTAGGGATAAATACATCAGAATCTCTCTTCCGAAACCTGAATGCTGAGCTGAATTAAATTTCTGTGACTGCACTGAAATTACAGATGTCTGGGAGAATATGGAGGGCACTGTAACTTTTTTTGCATTGTCATTTCTCACTAAAACACAAATCAGAGGCTGCTCTCTATAGCAGATACTACCTTGGTCCTTCAGTCAGTGTGTATCTGAGCTTGGGTTAATGACAGCATCCAGTGGAATGGTGGGATTTTCTCCTGCAACGTTAGCTAGTCAGTTCCTAGAATGCCATCAAGTATCACCAAGTTTTATGTGTAACTGCAAAAAGATACTGTTGAAAAAGTCCCAGTTATCATGAGGAGTAAGATGCATATTTTTAACTGAATTTTCACCTTGCTATTTCTTTTTCACGACACTACATAGAGGAAACAAGATTTTCTTCTCTGTCATTTTGTTAGATCAATAGTCATTTATAGCAATAGAGATTTTGGTCCTAAGTTCTTAAGAAAACTATTTGACTGTGTTAAGTTACCAGTTTCATAAAATCATCTTCAACAGGCTCAGCTTAGGAAGCAGGTTACAGGAAAATAAGAGTTGAGCATAAAAAGGCTCTTTTGAAACAGACACTTTCTCATAACTAAAGAGGACAGTATAGACCTCTTACCACTACTCTTCAAGGCTTTCTAAATCTAGCTTTGAATAACGCTGGGCATTAAACTTCCGGTTTTTGTCTAAAAAGTCTACATGTTGGTCTGAAGGAATCACACCATTTGGAAGCTTTATGCAATACTCAATTTAGATTTTTTGTTTGCTTAAGTTAAAATTCCTATTTATGCACCCTTATACCTCTTGCTCTCCATTCTTTTTTCCTTTCATTTGTCAACAGATCATTATAATAACCCTTTCTTCATACTGTATCTTATTCAATCTATTTAACTGGTAACTATATTTATTTAAACTGGTTAAGTTTATCTTAACCTCTACATCCCTCCTTACCTAGCCCAGTCATATCTGTTGCTCCGCTTTGAGCCCCTTTAGATTTTCCCAGTGTGGTGTCCAGCAGTGTACAAAGCATCCCTCATGCATTCAGAACAGACAGGCTCTAGGAAGATAATCTGCCCGCTTTCATCAGCAAAGCCCCTTTTCACTAATTCTCAATCTTAGCCTCCTCTTTTCGCCCCCTGAAGGTGAAGGAGTTTAAGGGTTTTTTGGAAGGATGAGGTTTCCTGAGAAAGTTGCACTTCGTTCGCATTCGCTGTCAGGTTGCTAGACAAAAGCAGCTTGAGAGGGTAACTGGGTCCTAAGCAACCATTAGTTTTGAGGCATAAATAGAGATCTCTCACTTGCTTGAAATAACATACTTTTAATACTCAAAAGAATTTGTGCTGTCATCTTCTCCTCCCTCTTTGTACCAAGTCACATCATCATCCTTACTCCTCCATCACAAAACAACGAAACCACATAGAGCAAAAGCAGAAGCCTGCTCAAAAAGACTTTGGGAAAGGGTGGCAGAGATCCTCTTCACCCAGCACATCAGAGGGTGAGGTTCATTGTCAATAAAAGTGGAATTAAATACAGTTTCAGTCTCTGAGTAAAATGGTCTGTTTAGATGGGAACTGTATACAAAGCTGAAGTGGTGCAGAGAAGTTCCTTCTCTAAAGAAAGAAGCCCTTTGCTTCTTAAGCCTGGAGAGATGGCACCAAGTCAGTCACTGAAGTGTGCAGGCAGACTCTCTTAGGCCGTAACACAACTCAGCCTCTAGACACCCCAGGTGCCTGACCAATAAATCATATCAATTTCTCAGACTACAGATGGGTACCTCTTACACAGGAAGGAGGATCACCGCAGACCTTAGGAGGTGTCTACAGCTTGCTGTGATGACTGTTTTCCTATTCCCCAACAGCAAGGTCAGTGAAGACCATGCAGAAAATTACATTTGCCCGTGCACCATATTGTCTGCCAAGAGCCGCTTGGAATAAACAAGGGCAGTTTTGGTACATGACCACATTGCTCCTTCCTGTCTCCAGGCCACAGCTGAGTAAATAGTGTTCAACGCTGCATGAAGAAAGAAAGAAAAGAAGGAAGGTACCAGGCAGAATGAGTGAAAACTAGAATCCACAACTGCTACTTTGGTTGCTACCACAAATTACTGTATCTCAAGTTCCAGTAACAAATGAAGCAAATCACGGAGAGTTTAAATCTGACCCCACAGCACAGGGCAGTGAGCTATACGCACTCTACCATGCTCTTGCAATGGAACAAACTTGGTCATACCACGTACTTTAGGATGGAGACAGACTGATTGCAATCTGCATGTAAACCATGTTCATTTACAGCTGAACATACCACTCTTCTACTGCAAAGCAGCTAATAAATTCCAAAGTGATTTAAAAACAGCAGTACACTAAGAAGGAGATGGGAGGCTTAATAGAGTAAGTACAGAAACGTAAAGCGGGATGGCTAGCGTTGCACAGGAAGCACTTTAACTGTTCAGCCATCATTTTTGCTGTACTGGTCTTCGAACTCCTGCCCAGCCTGTACTGCTGCTGCTACCCTGCCACTAGTGAAATCCTGACTCTTCCCTACACATCTCACCATCTGTGAGTAGTTTATTGTCTTTCAGTGACTCAGGCAGACTCGTCCTCATGTTTCAGAGGCATAGCGGAAGGTGGAAGTTTGTCCGTGTGGTACAGTCTTAGAAAACAAACACCACTTTCTGGATAAAAATGGCCTACCTTTGAGAAATATGAAGGCAGTTGCTTCATATTTCCCTGGCTTTTAAAACATGTATTGTTTTTACCAGCTTTGTTCCCAGATTGTATGTGGCTGACAGATGGCACCTGACCCAAAGTGATGCAAAGTCTAGGAATGCTAAATGATGCATTTATGCTGCTGTCAGTGTCGTGAGTGAAGTGTCAGTCATTTATTGGCCAGTCCAGCCTAAACCATGACATCTAGACACACCTGAGCTATCTTTAAACTAGTTATCTTTCATACCGACAGCAGCCTAGCCACAGAAGCCTGGAGTTCAGTGAAGGCTGTAAAATCTACCCAGGAAGCCAATAAATATTTAGGACTTTGCCTGAATTGCAGTCATTGCTGCTGTATCTAGGCTGCTTTTGGCACAAGAAGTAGCTATCTGCAATGCTGTCACAACACTGTGACAGCAATAATATGCCCAAAGCAGTGGGAGAATATTTACTGCAGTTGGTGTATGAAATCTTCTCCAAACAGTCACATTAGTAACTTCCCAGAAACATAAGGATCACCTTGATGAATATACATTAAAGTTCCCTATTCCCATCATATTTTATGTACAACCACTATCCAAGCAGGCTGGAGCCCTGGGCAATGTAGCCTTCCCCTGTGGATTATGGTAGGACACACAATTTCCACAGGTTGCTTTTCTACCCCAGTCATGAAATCATTCAAGAGTCATAAAGTCATAGAGCTGTAAATCAGTCTCCTGGAAATATAACAGAGAACAGCCTAATAAATAATTTTTTATTTTTTTTTAATGTTGGGAGAGTCTTTCCTGGCCTTCAGTTTTTTAATGTTTCGCTCATAACTAAGTACCCCATCTTTAGAATTCTCTCTATATCCGTGCAAGTTTGCAACCTTTTAGATAAGAATAAAAACAAACAAAAGCCCCTAAAAATGAAAGTCTAGGTGTTCTTGTGCTGTCTATAGGAGCTGTGATTTTACAAAAAACTGAATATAAATATGCATATTGATAATACTGCAAATTCGCAACTCACATCTGGCTAATAAGCTATGGTCTGCACATGCCTTGTTCACAAAATGCCTACAGCCTGATTTCCTTCATATACCTAGTGCTAATAACAAACAGAAAACCAACAATTCTAGGAAAATTAATCCAAGCACAGGATCTAAACAGGGATATACAGCTGTGTAAAACCCTCATTTCTTCCTCATAACATTTTCTACTCTAAAAGAAAAAAGTTTTCTTCCTTTTAAATTAATCTTTTATAAAATTTTGCATTAAGAGATTTTATGACCTATCATGAAAAATATCTGTTCCTGTTACTTGAGAGAATGGTTGTTTAAATAAGAATTTGAAACAAAATAAAAACATTCAAAAGCTGTTTCTTTGATTAATTTGCTTTTTCCACTGACAAGAAGAGATACAAAATAAACAGAAACCAGATCCAGAATGTGCATTTGCCTAATTTTAAAAGTGGATTTTCCTTGTTTTTCAAACAAATAAAAAGCAAACCAACAGGTCATCCCCATAATTTGAGATGGAAGGTTAAATAAAGATAAACTAAACAATAAAGAATAAGCACACACACTTTCCCCTTAAGTTGTCTAAGAATGTTCAGGTAAGATGTGTACAGCAGGATTCATTCTGATCTTGCAGTGTACAGACAGCTCCCACAATCATTAGAAAATATTCCTACGAGCGCAGGAAAATCAGAAGAAAACCGAGAGACCCACTTGTTATTTTTAAGCAACAGGAAAATGCACTAGAAGCCAAAGATTTCTGCCAGGTTAGCTCAAAAACAACTTCATTTTTTAAAGGAAGGTTTTCTAGTAAATATTTTAAAGAGGGTAATGGTCAAAACTGTTTCATGGATCAACATAAGAATCTATACTTTACATGGAGTCTTGGACATAAGTAGCTTACTTATAAATACTTAAAGAGAGAGTACCAGCTGGATGGGAACAGTCTGTTGTCAGTGGTGCCCAGTGATAGAACAAGAGGTAACAGGCACAAACTTGAACATAGGAAGTTCCATCTTAACATGAGGAGGAACTTCTTTACTTTGAGGGTGGCAGAGCACTGGAACAGGCTGCCCAGAGAGGTTGTGGAGTCTCCCACACTGGAGACATTCAAAACCTGCCTGGACGCCATCCTGTGCAACCTGCTGTAGGTGACCCTGCTCTGGCAGGGGGGTTGGACTAGGTGATCTCCAGACGTCCCTTCCAACCCTGACCATTCTGTGATTCTGTGACTATGTGGCTTTGTACCAACGTCTGGCTCAATCTCATTAGATACTAACAAAAAAAAAAAAAAATTTCTTAGTTTCAGTAACTGAATGCATTACCTCTGCCTTCCTGATGGAGAAGTTCAACAAGCAGCTAAGCCAATGTAAAACCTTACTCCTGCTGAAAGAGGCAGCTCTCAATGCTCTCTCTCCTCTTTCCTTTCCCCTCACTTGCTGCTGGCCATGTGGTTCTGAACCGCCCCTTGTACCAGCTCTGGCACTCAGCAGGCCCCTTGCTCAGAAAATTCAACTTTTTTTCCTGGGCTAGCAAATTGAAGCGACTCTCAGAAATATCTGCTGAAAGTTCATGGCAAAGCAAGATGTGGAAGAGCATGGCCAGGTACAGGGAAGAGAGAAGATAGAAAAGGAGTGCAGAACCTCCCCTCCTCAGCAGAGATAAACTGTTAGATAGGCTAAGGTAATTCCCTGCTTAAGATGTTTTAATTCTTAAAGTCCAGGATGTATGCAAGGCATTGTCATAGGATTAATGATCCTTCTAATTAAAAGTAGGTTCAGCTCTACTGGCTGTACTTGCACCATACCTGCTAAGATGGTTTGTGAATACTCTGCTATCGGACACACTCTAAAGACAGAACTTTTGGCATCCTTACCATCCAAGCAGGCAGATGAGTTCAGGTTATTTGCAAACCCCATCACTGGTACCATTTAGGTCCTCCGAGAAGGGACCCCAGAGCATCCTCAGGAAAGGACCCCAAAAGACTTTGTGTCTGACAGACAGCAAAAGCAGACAGGGTAACTGATGAATACCTGGAGCTGCTAGAGTTTGGCTCTGTTGTTCTTCCAGCAGGGTATCTCCAGCACCGACTGCACCCTGGCTTGCCTCTCCTGACCCATGAGAATACTAGCAAAATCCTGCCAGACATAAGGGTGCTGCTGCAGGCAACCAGTCTTCACAAACAAGATGTTCTGCACTCTACAAAAGGACCATGGCTGCAAATAGACTTAGATAGGTGACTCCTGTTGACAACAGGTAGAAAGACCCAGCTTGTGATGCGAAAAAGCAAAGAGTGACAGAGATTTAGTGAGATTTGCCTGGAACAACCTGTGTCAGGGTCAGGACAAATATAGTGAAGAGCTAAGCAGACTGACCTAAACAGATTTGTTGGGGGAGTGCTGCAAGACAGAATAGTTAGAGGGGATTAGCACCGTGGTTGAGCAGAAAGCTAGTTTTGAGGCATTCCGGTAAGAAGGAAAAGATTCAGCTGCAGCTGATGTGAAGAATGAACTCATTCATTCTGGACGGAATCTGGACAGTTCATATGAACAGCAAATTCACTGAAAAACCGGCTTACTATGGGCGAAGCTCCAGTAGCACCATATTTTGATTGAGGTAAAGGTTTTTTAAAGAGTAAAATCCTCTAGATGGTGTGATTGTTTTCCTGCCCTTTGATCTTGAGCCCTTTTATCAATAAACCATTTGCCAGATCAGCAAAAACAGAAAGTGAATTTATACAGAACTGCTCCAATTCTATCTCCAAAATCCAGAATCTTGCTGTTTATACAAACTTTAATCATCCTCCAGTCCCTTTCAAATTCCCCATAATTATCCTTCGGTATGAAATGTTTCATGTGGCAGCATTACTTCAGCTTTGAGTGAATGTTACTCAGGGCAGGATGAGCTGTGCCAAAGGTACAGTCCAAGGCTGTCTTCTGGTGTGCTCACGTGCCTGGCATGGCACGTCCACAAACTGAAAAATTTAAACTTTCATTAGAAACATAAAAAAAGTTCCCAGCTCTCACAGTTATAAAGAAAACATTCCAATAGTCGACGAGTTTAACTGATGCAGTGTGGTATTCCCGAATCCACAGCCAGCCTGAAACACAACTCTGGTTTGAACTTTCCACCTACTTTGGGAACCTTAACACTATACCTAATGCAACACTAAAGACAAAGTTAACTCTTTAATTTCTTGGTTTAACTATAGGATGGGACTTTGAATGAAGTTGGAGCTTAAAGAATTCAGAGTTCCTGAAGTGCAAGAACAGCAAAGAATCAGAAAGGAGAAGCAGCCACAACTTTTGTCAGTATTTCCAGAAGTAGAAAAAGAAGATAGAAGGTGACAAACAAAAGAGCCCGGTTTAAATTTTCCAACGCATTATTGACTACAGCAACCAAATAGTGGCTTAAACTTTATTTACTACATGGACACCCAATTTTCTCCATGCAGCTTTCTTTAAGGTTTGCAAAGATAATTCTGTGCGTATTCTGAAGCACATATAATCCTGAAGATATGCTCAGCTCATTCAGTATGATCCAAAAAGCCATTTAGCCTTCTCCAAAGGACATAAGCCCGAAGCAAACAAAGGGGCTATTTTGGTGGACTACAGTATGAAAATGACAGACTTCCCCTCATGTTTCAGAGGCATTAAAAAGCCAAGTAAGAAATGTTAAGAATGTCCTAACATCATGGAGTTAACTGTAATTATAAATCCGCTGTGTATTCTTGGGTAACTTAGCCTGTGGAGCAGCAGAGATCACCCCTGGCAGCCCTTGGCCTGTAGGTAGCTACAAGGGAAATGACATCAGGTAATAAGAGGCACTTTAATCTACCAAATATAGGCATAGCAAAACCAAACTGCAACAACACAACACAGGACTGACTCTTAAGACAGATAAACTCGAAAACTAGAAATAAGGTACAATTTCAGAGTGAGAGTAATTTGTAACTGAAATGCTGTGACATTTGACATACTTTGTATGTGTAGACTATGAAACTATTTTTTCCTTTCACTGTAATGTCACTGAAGGTGTAACTAGCAGATCTTCCAAGCAATAGGCGAATTAATAGATTTACATTGCTTCTATCTTGTTCAGCAGTTGATTTTTCCTCACTTTGAGGAGTTTTCAGTCACTCATTGAGAAAATAATCAATCCAATGCCAGAGCTAATTGGTCTTGTAAACAATAAGGAGCAAACATTCCCGTTGGAGTTCTGGCCATCTGGGGGGCAGACTGCTCAACCACTTGAAACGGGACCCACAGCAATCTTAACAGTGAAGTACAGGAATGCCAGCAACACTTCACTGGAGGGGACCATCAACATTTCCCCAAGCTCTCAAACAGCAGCAGTAATCTTTAGACAAGATGTGGACCAGCCTCTATTCAAGAAAACAAGTTGTCATTAAGCTTAAGATCTTCAAAACAACTGAAGAATTCATAACTACGCATCACGAGATGGGCAGAGTAAATGGGCAGGTGGTATGCAGCTGCATCTCATGCAGTACAGGACCTTACATACAACCCCGCCTCCCTCAGACATGTACTTAGTCTAGTGACAATAATGGGACTATGGCCAGGGAGAGGCACATTGTCTTCAGTTACTTTTTGTTATTTCCTTTCCGCTTTGGGAGCCTCAAGAAATACAATTAGGTGGCAGACAGCTCATCTGTGTCATGAACGCAGGGTCAGGAAGCAGAAGCAAGCTACAACATTGGCCTAAAAAGAAAAGGAGGACATAGAATGAACTATGAAAATGCTGCAGATTGCTGTAGCAATCTCAGATCAAAGATGTCCTTGACTTCCAGCTTCTTTCTAGCCCAACCTTTCCAGAAAACATCAATGAAAGGTTCCTTGAATCTCCCAAGTGCTTCAGACTTCAACATGGCATGTAAAACCATAAAGTGCAATGGTCAACAATTTTCTCAGAACAATGAATGAAATGGAAATGTTTTGGACTGTTTTCTTTTAACGACTAGTTTGGAAGAGGCTTTCAAGGAACAGTGCAATTGCTACAAACAGCTCATGGAAGAGAGAGAAAACATTTCAGCATAATTTAGATCACGATCAAGGACAGCCTTGTGTGTCTCCCTCTGTCCCTGCTCCACATCGACTCTTGAACAATCTACTGCAAAGTTTTGAACAGTTAACTGCACCTTCACCAACGGCTGTCATCACAGCAGGCGCTCTGATACTGCTTCTCTGAAACGTGTCCATCATGAGCCCAACCATGAAACGGACAAGTTCAGGCTTGTGAAGAATGGAGAATCCCACATGCCACCATGACTGACACCAGGATGCAATTACACAAAGCAGTCAACTCACTGTGGTTGAAACTCAAGAAGCTGCTTGTGATCCACAAAGCACTGAATGGTCTAGCACATCTTTCTCTGTGCACTTATGTTCACCCGGAACAATTTGACCACACGACTTAAACATGAATCTCCCAAGAACTGAAAGCCATTCATAGTCCTGGCCATTCTTTAACTTTACTGCACAGTATATTTACATATGGGTTTATATACAGGCTATGCAGGATAATCCTGAGTACCCAGACTGTTGGCTAGTTTTCTCCAATTTTCTTTCACAAATTATAATGCTGAGAAAAATAGTCTGAAACGAAAGGACATTGTTTTTAGGAGCCTCTGAGCCAACAGTTAAAGCCTCTATTCATAAAAATAAGTATTGCAGTATCTGGACCTATGCTTGGGCAGTGTTGTTCAGTCATGTAAAATGCTCTCAAACACACTGATACTGAGTCTATTTTATGAGTGTAAAAACTTAAGAAGAAAACAAACCTCAAACCAAACAAATCAATAAGAGAACTGGCTTGAGGAAAGGTAATCTGGTTAATGACAAGACTGAAGAAGTCATCATTACTTATTTAGAAGGAAATGCAGTGGAGCATGTAAGCTCTACAGAGAATGTTTGGAGCCCATTACAATATCAATGAGCTAGATTAATGATTATAAATGACCAACACTACAGAACTGGTTTGAATGCAGAACAGAATGAATGCACTAAGAGAAACCTGAAACAACAAGGCATCCAACTACCCCTTTTATGGGTATGCTTTTGGCTATGGTTCTGTAATGTCTCTTGATTTTAACTCTTACAATACTCTAGTGAGCTAGCTGTGTGTCCTGAAAATAATAATAATTTTTAAAAAGATTGAGAAGAGAGAAAAGGAAATAAGTTAATCTGTATTTCACATGGAGAAATACATGTTTAATAAGAATTTAACACAGATAGTAATATCTAAAAAATTAAACAAAGACTTTGGGTTTTTTTAAATGTTCTTTAAGCTTCAGCCCAGCAAGTTCTAAACTCTTCAGATGTCCATTAATCCTTTAAATTTCTCATGGACATTATGCATCTTTGTCCAAGTTTAACTTAAATGCCACCTATTTAACACCTAAATACACTTCCATGGACCATCTACCATGAACCACAAGTTAAGAATATTTTGTTGGACGAAAGTTCAGGCAAATGTCCTAAATCCTCCAGCATTATGCTCTAACACTGATGGTATGCATATATTATGGTAATCAGTGAAGTGTAAGAAAATAGACAAAAGAGCAACTCTTGTTGCAGAAAGCAAAAGGACACTTTCTTGTGGCTGCACAAGACTTTGTAGAGGGAGAAAAAAGGCCATCTACTGGAGGACAAATGTAGAGACGAATCCATACTGCAACCCTGGCTTCTAGAGACTGAAAATAGATAGAGTTCCATTGTTTAATCTTTTTCAGCCTCATAATAAGGCCAGGATCTTTGTAACGATCTTTATGACAAGAGCAATAAAAAGGAGTATCACTTAACTGATTAGTGGTGGGATGACAGTTTTGCATAGTGAGCAAGATATGATATGCAAGTGATTTCTCCTAAAGGAAGCATGATCAGTATTCTGTGGAATCTGCTGGATGGGTTGCTGCTGTGATGTAGGCTACTGAGAAGACAATGCAAAGAAGAAACAAAACAAAAACTCTACAAGATGTAGGACTGTCCTTACTTGGAATAAAAGATGGCAGGAGTCCTAAAACCCCAAATACAGTTACTGCTGACTAATCCATTTAATGACAACAGTGAGATGGGCCATCCATAGTGAGTAACACTGTATTGACCTCTACTAGCAGCTGGGGCCTCAGCTACATTGTTCTAACAAAACTGTATTCTTTGTGGTTTCACTTACATTTTTTTGTCTCCTATGCAACAATATCCTGACTGTTCAGCAAAAACACCATCATGGAAATGCAAGTATGATAAACCCTCAGAGTGGGAGTCAAGATGAAAGCTGCTCTTTAAGCATCTCCAGCCATTGAAGACTTACAAAACACATGTTCCTTTTATTTGCTGCAACATTTGCCCTTCTTTTCCCATTCGATGTTGAGACTTATGGAACAAGTCTGAAAATCAGATGGTGCAAATCATATAGCAATATAGCTTTAAGAAGTACTTAAATGTAATGTATTTCAGCATATGTTCTTGACTCAAAGGAAATGTGCTGGATCTTTCAAAGCGCAGCTTAAAAGCTGAGGTCCTATTTGCTCCACACAATTATAAATGCTTCTTAATGTTGCCCTGTTGGGAAAAAAAATTGCTTCCCTGTGTTTCTGGCAAAGGAACTCTATCTAAACTCACTACATCAGATGTAGCTGCATTTTAGTAGTACACTATGTGAAGTGGATGGTAAAAAAAAAGGATACTATATACATGTATTAATTTATATTCCTCTCAATTTTATGCCACATTTAAAGGTAACATCCACCCTTCCAGTTGTCTTCCATATGAGTTATCTCCTGTCTGGATCTGTTCCAGGCTTTGGTGTTCCAAGTTCCCACCTACATGCAGTACTAAGGGCTCTGAAACTAGCAGTGCTAGCTCTTAAGAGATTCAAGATTAAATAAAATTAATAATATATAGGGGATCCCAAAGGAAAGCAGAAAATATCCCAGCTCCAAAAAAAGCTCCGAGATGTTCAGCAGGCAAATACAAATTACAAGAAACAGTTCCTCAGTTATTAGAGAAATACAGAAGTGACTCCCTGGATTTGAGAACCTGGGTTCACGTGCCAAAATAAGACTTTACTTACCAGCTCCTGGAATCAGAAACACTGACAAGAAGAACAGGGGCCTTGAGGATCCATGCTAGTAGGCAACAAACAATGCTGAAGTTCAAGGTTTCTAAATCATCTCCACTAAATGGGATATGTTGGGAAAGTCACTTTACATGACATGTTTATCAAGGGAGAAAACAAATCTTCTCATTATTTACTTTTGCTCATTTCTTTTAGGAGGATGTTTTCTGGGGTTTGGTAAAGAACAAACAGATGAGAGCTGGACAGGGAAATAGACTGAATGCCTTTATGTGTACATCTCATTTTCATTTGCAGCTTTGTATACACAGCTGTGACCAGAACAGACTTCTGCTGAGTGAAGGACACGCAGTTCTGCACCCATTGCCACAGCACAAGGAAGATCATCATTACTTGCTTTGCAGTTAATGTTTGTAATAACAAATCAGTCAATTATTTGGGCATTTAATGAACTTTTCTTCTGATTTCCTTTTCTTTTTGAACTGTCTGGGTGTTTTTCTGTCTGTGTCACTCTAAAGTCTTTCCGTGAATACAGTGTAGATTTGAAAGCTTTTCAGTACAAGACAGATTACATTCTAATTTCAATGTCTGAGTAAAAATGTTAACTAGTCTAGATGTTAAAAGGAAGTGATGAAAATACTTTCTATGATACCTATTAGGAAACAAAAAGAAAACTATACAAGTACTAGGAGTCTCTGGTATAGCAGGAATATGTGGAGATGCAGGAGTAGAGTTTGTGGCTACAATAACGTGCCTTCAGATGCTAAATAGGACAAAAGAGAGTTTTGACTATGTAGAACTTATGCTCTGTAAAACAAGTATAATTTATTATTCATCTTTCCTGTATTTTTATATCTGTGAGTATTAATACTGCTGGTCAGCAACATAAACAAGATTAGTATTTAGCAATAATGATATATCAGCAAATGGCCATATCTGACTCAAAAACGTCCAGAAGCTATAAAGAAAAAAAAATAATTAAATGAAGGGGTAAAATTAAAGCAAGTGAAATAGTATCTAGAATTAATAAGCAGAAAGTCCAAAAAATATTTATGATTTCCTAAAAAAAGTGACAGTGTTCAGCTGAGTCACAGATTTGTCACAAACCAAACAGCACTAGCTATGCATAGGAAGTTTGGGATTCAGTCACAATTCCTCCCCTGCTTGGGAATAGAGAAGAAGAATACAGTGGTCTAATTATTCATGTTTCAGGCACTTTATAACAGGTTAAAAGTTGATACATACCGTTAAAAATAGAGATCTCTGCTCCTTTTATGAACTTGGCTATCATGGCCTGCAAGCGTTAATGTGAATAGAAAACATGGCATGAATGGACAATCTAGAGAATTGAATAGTTATAAAAAGACAAAACAAAGATGATACTATCCCCAAAAATCTGAGCCAGCAGTTACAAGACACTAGTACCTTTGCATGTTTCAGGTAGAAAAGATACCACTACTTTCCTACACAGAGACCGAAAACAAACAAAGCAAAACCTAAAAAGAAAAGCACTGGCACTCTAATTTCCCCAAAAGGGGTTAAGATCCCTTAGAGAAAGAGGACAGTTGCTTGTCAGGGAAAACCCAGTGATCTGTGATACAGAGACAAACTAACATAGAGAAGTGAAATATGGAAGTGCCTGGAGGAACTCTGCATGATCCTCAGGTGGAAGATGATAGTATACCTTATAAACAAGCCTACATAAAAGATTTTCTTTAAAGACTTTTCTCGAGGTAGACTTGGAGAACCTAGCACTGGTACCTCAGAGAGAATGGAAGTGTGGGAACTAAGTTTTGGTCAGACCAAGAGGGTTCTAATTCGGGCAAAGGGACTACAAAATCAGGAACCCAGCATGCAACAAGAAAAACCATAATTCTTCCACCTTGCATCAGGTCTGAGACTGAAGAACACCACCTACTATGACACAAGGAAAGTTCAGCAATTTGGCCAGTCTGGCAACTGTGACACTGCTTACTTCCCGCTGTGCACCTGGCAATGCTCACACAAGAGAGGTCTTCCCGTTTCTTAAGATGATGAACTGCAGTGCTGAATGTGCAATTTTGCCTTTCTTGCTCTGAACGTTAGCTAGAGCTGAAGTAGAACCTGTAACGCAAAGCATCGTCCTCGTCTCTTAAATTACATCCCCCAGACTTCATTTGCAAAGCAGAAGGCCTCGGGTCGAGAGAGACTCTTCCGTCACGGAAGGCCAAGGAAACTAAAGTACCTAATGTAATCACAAAGCCAGAGATATGCTATTGCCCATTCGGTACAGAACATCCACGGGACAGAATCATGTTTTTAGTCAGCTGCCCAACACTAGCTAGATCCTTCAGTTATGGGTCTGGTCTCAAAATAACATTGAATATTCTCTTCATTAATTTGGCTGGGTAGATTATTGCTGAAAGCCTAATTGTGCATTATTGGTAACTGAATGGATGAGAAACAAATGAACAGAATCCCCAATGAAGAGATCTGAGAGCACTGGGAAGCAGACAGGCACTAGTGTTCTAAACAAAACCTCTCTTTATTAAACTGGTGAATGCTTAAATTTTTAAAATATAAGGACATATGTGTTTCTATTTCTAGGCTTTTCTTTGTCTGTTCCAAGACAGATCATCCCGTGAAATTGGAGCCCAACATCAGCTGTATAGAATGAAGGTCTTTAAGTGATAGTACATGATACCGCATTTAACAGCATTCCTGTGCCAGTCTGCATAATGAGTAGGGGATGAAAAGCAATCGTTTTTCTTCATGTACAGCTCAGTGAGGACAGTTCCAAGCCTGCCACACAAAACTTCTTTAATAATGCAATCCAGTGCCTTTGATTTGAGGAACACGCAAAAGGATAAACAACCTATTAATCTAAATTTTCTCATTTGCCTGAAAGTACAAAGCGGCAACGAACAAACCTCTTGGCTACATTAAGTGTACTGAAATGCAAAACTGCTTATTTTCTCACCCTACAGTTACTCAGGAAAAAGGAGAGGGGAGAAGAAGGAAGAGAGAGAATAGGCAAGGGAAGCAGAAATGGTTTTAATATAAATTGCTCAGTCAAAACGTAGGGCGGAATGAATTCTGAGGAAGGCTTTTAAGTATTGCCACACGAAGGCACTTTAATACAAGTGGATATGCTCAGAAGATGAGTGCAAGAGATAGTATTACTTAGTAAAGAGCAAGAATCCTCAGGCTAACCAGCTCTCAATTGAGCTGGTACTGTCAAGATGAAGGAACCACTGGCAGTAGCTTGATTAATGTTTTCAGTGGTTTTGTTTGGTTTGGGAAGCTTCAATACAAAATACAGGTGAACACCTTGATTAATGTTAGTCTCCTGACTGTCTGCAGTAGCGTGCTTTGCTCTGTTATTCAAAAGTACTTGCAGTCAACAAAGGTGCTTTCATTATCCATCCACAAATTTTATCATCTGAAACAGAATTATTCTAGAAGCACTGTCAGTCTGACTCAGACTGAGTCTGCTATGCCTAAGCACTACGAGTGTGGTTGGAGGATATGTTGATGCATTTGGCTAAACAGTTTTGGCAAACATTCTTGGTTCCCCTACAGCCTTTTTCACAGCTTGAGAAGGGCAAAGAGATATTAAAGTTGCTTCTCAAAGCAGCTTCACTACATCTATGGTTTGGGTAAAACATGCATAGTTTCAGTCAACTCCTCTCTGTATGCGTAGCAAATTATAAGGTATATCAGAAAGTAAGGAAGAAGAAAAAAAGCTACTACCTTGGCTGTATTTTGGAAAAAGTAGAAAAAATGTTCTGGCAAACTGAGAAAAGGGTAGGACCTATACCATAGAAGATTTCACTGGTATCTGTGGGTGAAGCATCGGTAATACTTTTTCTATTGAAAGTTCAGGAAGAGGCTCAAAATACCTGCAACCAGGGTATTTTCAGTAAAATGCTACTTGAGCCAATATACTAGTCATCTTTCAGCTTTGGCTTCCACTCTTCAGCATGCAGTTAAAGCCAGACAAGACAAATTTAGCAAGCTGTTGATAGCTTATACTACAGCTGTAAACAAGAGATCTGAAGTTACATATAAATTGCTTTCTGAGAAAGAGAAGTTTTATGGTGCTAAGAGCAAGTTTGGCCTGCTAGGCCCTTTATAGCACCACCAAGCAAAGCTGTAATACAAACAGATTTTATACTGGGTCATTTACTGAAAAGCACAGTCCTACTCTCCTCCTACCTTTCACTGCCATCTTCTCCATTAGGCCAGCACAGCTGCCTGCATAGCCCCATTATGAACAGGACAAGGAACTGATTAAACTGAAAAGTAACTTCTTTTTTCCAGGTTATTTTTTGTTTGGATCAGCTCTGTCCTGTCTTCACTACACAGCCAACTGCACACCCACAGAGAAAAAAAAATAGGAGCAGAGAGGAGGCCAAAGACTAATCCTTCCCTCACCAGCGCCACCCTAAAAGTACTTATCTAGCCACAGGCTCAGCTGTCTTCTGTGGGAAGAAGCAGTTTCTCTGTAAGCCACTGTGTAGAACAGCTGGCCACAGGACTCCCGGTAAAACTCTCTTCTTCTTTCTCCAATGCCTGAAAGCAATGCATCACCTTCCTCAGAATGCAATCCACAAAATGTCCCTATCTCCACAGCAAAAAGGACAGTGACAGGTAGTATTTTACAAATTATAGTACCTGTGACTAGGAAAGGCAAACGAAATCCATAATATTTCTGTTTAAAAAAAAAAAAAGTCAACACTAGTGAAAAAGCAGGAAATTAATCTCTTGGAGAGTAAGTTTAACTATCTCCTACATCATGCAATTCTAAATCGTTAAGGAAATAGCTTATGGTTATTAAAGCTAGAGAATTAAAGGGATAAATCATTCTGAATTTATCTCCTGAAGAATCTCGTACAAGAGTGAAATCTTGAACTAAAGTTAGTGAACAAGTGCCAGGTGCCTCCAATTATATCCTCCAGTAGCCACCATCTGAAGAAATTTAGGGTCATCTTAATTAAGGACAAATGAATCTTTAACCATTTACTACTTCAGTACTCAGCAGTGGCGTATGAACCTCTGTTTTGTAGCATTCAGAGCCTGCATTTTAAACCATTTTATTAAACAAGACAGGAACATCCCTTGCTCTGGGCAAAAAAGTCATTAGATGCAGCTAGTTCCACCCTGTCTCTCTCATGCATTTGTATTTGACTTGGAAAGGTGCGTCTCCTTCAGAAGTGCCATGTCTGCCTTAAGGTTTTCCAACCAAGTCAATTTTCTTTCCTAGTAATGGGAGTACCTACCCTTTTGAAGTTTTGGTTTTTCTTTTTTCTTTTGTTTTTTGTTTTTTTTTTTTCTTAAGAGTTACTCGTGATTATCAGGTGTTTGAAAGTATAATAATTTTAAAACTACCAGATTAGAATTCTCTGCAGAGAGCAAGTTATTAATAGCTGAAGAGTTCAAAATTCTGAAAATCCACCCACACTTGGGTTGACATGCCAACATAAGGCATATTTTGATGTTGCTGTCAGTTTCTATTGCTAGTTAGAAGATTTACTATTCAACTTTATGAACAGCAAACGGCATTACGACAAACCACTCTAACTTGAGTAAATTGAAAGACCTGCTTTTGGATCCTCACCATTTAAAAATCTATTTTTCCACTCAACAGAGTAAAATAAGGATGAGCAGGGATCAACCCATTTATATACAATAACTTTAACTTTTTGGAACTTTACAGCATTGCTTAAGCACTGACATTTTCATCTTATGTTACAATTTCCTATTTCAAACTGAAATTTTGTCTGTTTACATCTTCAGATGTTTAGAAGTCACGCAAAGAATATAACAAGGCTTTGTCCAAGCTGTTCCCTAATTTCATGCACAGCTTATAAAATGAAGAAAAATTACCTGCCACAGAATTTATTCAGTACATGGAATAGGAACGCAGTTAGTATTAATCAGTTATTCCAGTTGTGTAAGTTCCTGTTTATCTCAAAAAAACAAGGAAAAGCCATTGAAAAAGATGAGTAATACAGCATTATATTTGTATGGCTAAGCATTGTAAATGTCAGAAAATATTAAAATTAGGAACGTGCAGAAAACTTTATCTATCTTAAGTCTGTGTAAGTTATATCATCATTTCATCCATTATGCAAATACTATTCTTAAGCATTATAATATTGTAGTACTTCTCCTAGTTTCTTAATGACATCTATCATACAAATTTCATGGTCACAGTGGCGCCAAACATCGTTATTGACATATTTTTGTATTATACTTTATTTGGATGGAATGTCACCTATTTTCCTTTCCAAAAGGTGCACAGCCTACCCAGGATAATAGGAGAGATTACGTTCTCTGCCAAAACACCAACAATATTTTCATTACCTTTTTTGGTATATTTCAACTGGAAGATTCAAGTAAAACTCATCTAGTATTAGCATACATATCTTTCATAGGCTCCTAAGCAGTACATTAAAAAAAAAATGTAAAAAAGAGTCTGCTGACAGCAGTGAATACTAGTGAAAAGCCAGGAATTTGCAGAAAACTGGAAAGAAACAAAATTAAACATGTTTAAAAAAATCAGGGAACAAAAAGATGAAGATAACAATATGCATATCTGGAGAAAACTGTAGTTATGATAGTCCTCTTGACATTTTGCTCCATGGGGGGAAAAATAGTGTTCAGAAAAAGCACATGCTGTATTTGTTATAATACGTATCATCCTTCTTTTTCTGCATAATCCAAACCATTTTTCATTCCAGCGATAATTTGGGAAGATGTCATTAGTGGAGTGGTACTTAACATATTAAAAAATTAAAAGCACATGTTCATAATTTCTGACAGAATTTTGAAGAGGGTTGGTTGACAAGCTCTCAGCACTGCTGAGGATTGCTTTTCAATGTCTGAAACACCTGGGAAATTTTATAGGACTAGAAAAAAGCTGAAGTCGCATTAGCACTTAAAAATTATAAGATCAGGGGCTTACTCTGACTGAAGTGGCTACCCAAGCAGAATACACAGTATACCAATGACTGCAGGGATGGATGGGCTTGAAATGTGACAAGTTGTCCTAGTGACAAGTGATAGGACGAGAGGAAATAGGTTCAAGTTAAGCCAGGCGAGGTTTAGGTTGGATATTAGGAAAAGTTTTTTCACTGAAAGGGTTATCCAACATTGGAATAGGCTGCCCAGGGAGGTGGTGGATTCGCCATTCCTGGAGGTGTTTAAAAAAAGGGTAGACAAGGTACTTGGGGATATGGTTTAGAAGTGGTTTTGTCAGGTTAGGTTAATGGTTCGACTTGATCTTAAAGGTTCCTTCCAACCTCAACAATTCTATGATTCTACGAAATAGGGCCTAAAGTGCTGCTATCGGTTGAGATGACCTAGGCATCTGTACCATGGCCAGCTTGATAGTACACCCAAACAAAATATTCAAACAGGAAATAATGGACTTCATGGGTTAATTACTAATAGCTATCAACCATGAAAAAAAATTTCAAATGGGAACACAAGTCTAGATGTAAAAAACCAGCAAATAACAGTTGGGCTTTGAGAGTTACTACACTCTATACTGAACAGTGCTGTGATTAAGAATTTAAATGATTCAAACCAACCACCAAACACATTAACAGGGTACCTGTTACATCTCAAAATAAGGATGAGGAATCACTACTTCGAAGGTGTATTTCCCCTGGGATCCTCAAGAACACCCCCTTAGTTCTACATTCTGAAGCAATTTTCCCATTAATGGCCTAGAAGAGAACAGGAATTAATGACAACATTTGTGAGCCATATAGAAACTGAGGAAATACTATAAACTTAAAAGGAATGAGTAAAAACATAGAAAAATCTCATTGACATAGTTGACTCACACCTGGCTTAGAGTATCCTCACATATGAAACACATATGAAACACTACATTCAAAGAATGCAGAGAGCTCCACCTGGGTAAACAGTTTCTATGAAGACAAGTGGAGAGGAAGGTGACTGCAAATGCTCAGAATAATGTAATCAGGAGAATGATATGGTCCTCAGATGAGTAAACACAGCAACGTCAAGTAGAGAGGCTGAGTTACCAGCATTTGACCAATCTGAAATACCCACAGTTCAGGAATGATGGTGAGAATTTAAAAGGAGTGAGAAGCACTGCAAGAATGATCACATGCTTACAAAACATGCCTTGCAGAGAGAGACTCAAGGACATAATTTACTTAGCTTATCAAAAAGAAGGATAAGAAACTGACTTCAACACGTGATTCAAATATTTAAAAGAAGATAATTTTCACAAACTTTTAAAAACATTTTTTTTAAGGTGAAGATAATCACACCATTAAACACTGCCATGAGTTGAGAGTGTAGTAAGGTGTTCCGGATTCTGATTTTACTAGCCCCTAATGATAATTTCAGTTCTAAATCAAGTAAGTCTTAGTAAATTCTGTCATCTGACAAAACAAAAGTTATCAAATAAGCAACCTTCCTCCCCTGTCAGGACAGATTCTTTCTCACCTGCCCTCTCTATCATCACAAGCAGTCTTCACAAGCAGCTTTTTTTGCAGCAGCAGCGTGGAGAGTGCACAAGGGCCACCCTCCTGCACGCCTGCAGAACTACTCCACGTGGGTCAGGCTTCCCGCCTGCCTGCTAAAACATGTGCGAGCACACCAGGAAGGTGTCCGAGAGCAGGCTATTTCTAGCAGCCCTCCTTCCCCATAAAAACTCGGTCCTTCATGGGGACCGGGCTGCAGGCCAGCCTAATTGCTCTGGCAGCACCCACAGCTGACTGCTTCCTCCTGCTATTTTTCCCAGGGGCCATTTGGCCCCTTCAGGCTCACATGACTTAATTGAACCTGAATGCCCTTCTGGAAGATATGCAAATTATTTTTTCAGTCGGACAAAAGTGTTTTGGCTCAATACTGGTGTTACTAAGTGAAGTTTAATGATGTGCTATACAGGTCAGACTACATGGCCTCATGGTACTTTCTGGCTATAAACTCGATAAGTGTATTACTCTCTAAAGGAAGTTTTAAACCAAAGTATTAGTATATTGTGTTACATTATCTAGCACGACTGGCCCAAGTCCTGACCTGTATATTAGGGATACATTTGTCAACACTGGGATTTTTGCATTTATAAACTGTGAGGCGGTTTGAGTTTGGCCATGGTGGCAGAGCACCATGCTCTGCATCCCACCTCTCGTGTGACCTCACACCGCTGCTTTTCAATGGGCAATGCCAGCAGAAAACTAACTCAACCAGCAGAAGTACTCAATAGTTTGCTGTCAGTTTAGCATGCCAAGACAGATCAGTGCGAGATCGGACAAGTGCTGGAGCTGCCCTAAGAAGGACATGAGAAGGCGGTACCTCACTAGCCAGCAATTAGATCGGGTTATGCTGACACGGAACTGCAGCTTTAATTAAGACATTAGTAAAGTCTCAGATGCATTCAATTCAGAGAATACAACAGCGTCAGTTTCTGATTTATCTTAGGCATATGACCAGAACAGGTCTCTTTTTCCTGTCTAGCTCTTAGCACAAGAAACTGTATCACTAGGATATCCTTCTCTTAAATACTGAGCTGAAGATTTTTCCATGGGAAAGTCGGATAAACAAACTACGAATGTTTCATAGCCAGGTGAAGCACGGTAGTCTGGTTTTAAAGCCATTTTAAAACTGATTGTGAAGAAAGATGAATTATGTTGCTTTCAAAGTAATGAAGTACAATGTCTAAAAGAACAGGTTTCAACTTGCAGTATTGCATCTTGCCCTGGGTAACCCATTCACACTGCGTGGTGGCACGTAGTCTTGTATATTACCTTTATTTATATTAAAGATACAATGTGAGATCATAAAATGCGTTACAGGTGACAGTGTTTAACTGAACACTTGACAACTCTACAAGACACACACATGTACTTTATTGGTTCTCTTTCACCTGTTAAGATCAACTCAAAAAAACCCAAGGACATTCGAGGTAATGCTAAGATAAAGATAGTATCAGTTGTTCTAGTTACAATAAGGCTTCTGGGATAAAGTGGCAAGCATTGCACTGGGTGAAGGGATCAGCTCTTTCTAAACGATAATGGTATCTCTACCTTATCCAGCCAGCTGCCTGTCCTTGTATACATTACTAGAATTAATACACAGAACTCCACATAATTTCTTGTTTATTTACAACCATTCTTCTCACATGCTAATGAGTGACACCGGCTCTTCAGTGGGATAATTTGTTTTTCTTGCCAATGCACCCTTGGCAGACTCTGCCCTTGAAATAGAAGATTTCAGGGAGGGACTGAAGCCAACAAGAGGGAATGCAAGGGAGGATAGTATGATATGAGAAGAATGCCTGCAATTTTGCAGGGAGAAGACCCAGCTGCCAGTTATTCAGATGTTTCAACTCACACACAAATACTAGACTGCTCTATCAACAAAAGGTACGCACTTAGATACTCAACTGCCAGAAAATGTCAGGGAACAGGTGCTCCCCTGTGCCCTAATCTTCTTACAGATTTACAATTGAAGATGCCTGCTTTAAGAAATAATGCAACATACCATGCTTCCTCCCACCCCCTAAAACAAGGAAAACATCTCTACTACAACACCTTCACCTCCATGCTAGACAAAGCCTACACAGGTAATGTAGTTACCAGGCAGCTTCTTCAAACTGCTGGGGTTGGGACTTTGCTTCTCAATAAGCAAAAAACTTGAAATCCTTCAGAATTTTGAAACTCCTCCAAAAACAATGATGTTGTTTGCCTCCCTTTTGTTGTCTTCCAAGGTCCTATCAATCCATAATGGTGCTTCTGGCCCTTTCCAAATCACTTGACACTACTTGGAAGCAAAGGGATTGCATGTTATAGTTTTTTTCAGAATATATGTTCAGTGCACCCAAAGCATGTAATAAAGTGTATACACAATTGAGTTAAAATGCAATTGAACTATCCTGATGTTTTAGTGGTCCCTTGACTTCTTTTGGCATTCAGACATGGAAGTCACATGCTACAACTGTAAAAAAAAGAGAGAACCAAAGGATTTCTAGTAGAAGTAACTTGCAGACCAGGCTAAAACTGCAGAACAGTGTCTCTCCTGTACACTAGCATGACTGGGGAAAAAAATAGTATAGTTACACATGCAGAAATGGGAAAACAAATTCTGCAACAAATTTCAAAGCTGATGAGCATTTAAGATATTAACTCTAGTGGAATCTGAGGTAGTCCAGTTAAAGTCCAAACTGAATTTTGCAAAACATCACCCAATTGATTTCGAAGTCATCCCATTCATTCAGTTGAGTCTCATCCACTGCAAGATTCAACAGATGTACTTGTATGCACTTTTCATCTTCTGGTGGTTTTAGGAGAAAGAAGCCAGGGTGGGGGGGAGCTTGTTCATATTGGTAGCCCACTCAAAATCCTGCTTGTGAAGCACCACACAAGTATTTCCCCCCCTCTCCTAATTTATTAATTTTCATTTCAGCATTATGAATTAGTCAATAACATTTACTGCCACTTATGCCCAAGCTTCGTCACTTTCTGCCACACTTGTCTTTATAATGAACAAGCTAATTATACTTTAGACATCCATCAAAAGCTACTTAACCTAGTCTGGTAGGTGGAGTGGAATTGTAAACCAGAATTAGTTTTAATTTATAATTATCATGGCAAGGAGAGGTATAGTATGCTGGTTAAAATAATTGAATGATATTTTTTCAATTATTCATTAGATTCACATCTGTATTTTGCTGCCTGCTTTTGTATTATGGTACACAGGCATCAGGAATACAGACAGGTATAAAGTTTCATACAAATACATTTTTTTGTGTTTTAAAAAAACTAGCCAAGGATTACAAATGATCATGTTTCTAGTTCTAACAAGAATGAGATGAAACACACATAGCATTCAGCAGAACAAAAGTGTGCATATTTCATCAGGTAGATTTCAATTTGTACTGAAGGTGAAATACCAATATTTATTTATTAGGTAGCAAACTTGACAGTTTCTTACCTCCACCTGATCCCATCATAGTTCACTGCTCTTTCAGTTTGCCAAATCAATTGTTTGAGGGGTTGTGTTATAAATCTGATTAGTAAAGTGATCCAAGTTAAAAATAATCTTCAAAAAAATTCAGTACAGTGGTGAAAGGATAGAAGGAGAACACTGTACTGAGTGTATCTGGATAATCCCTCACTCAGCAAAGGGAAAATAAATACTCGTGCAGAAAAATCAGCAGCCTAGATGCCGCTCTAGTTGCATTCAAAGTCCCAAGTAGTTCTGCATTGCATTTCCAATTACAGCAGATGGGAGCCAGTCTCAGAGGCTAAACCTAAGGTATTTTCTGCAAGTTGCTTTCACTTACAATTACTTCTCAGCGTTGTTGCTTGTACTTATTTGGTTTTGTTGTACTTATTTGGTTTTGTTTCTCCTCAAAATCATCACAGAAGGCTACTAGAATGCTAATTTTTCCTTAGGACTCAAGGATAATAATATCTGAATTTACCTTGAAACCATTTCAAGTTCAAAGTTATGTGAACAAGGTTCCTGAAGTGTAGAAAAGTCCCTCAGTAACTTAAAAATCAGTACTTTGAAGAAAACTCTCTTGATATTTTCTTTAAGTCATCTCTTCTGCAGAGATACAAGCTATTTCATCCTGGATTTATTTATTTTTGCTGGTATTTCCTCAAAAAGCTACTATAGTCTGAAAACAAGATTTTAGAATAACTTCTGGCTGTAATTTGAACAATGGTGACCACAGACTAGATTGGAAGGAATATGTTGGATGACACAGTTAAATACCTGATGATTCAGGTTCTTCTACAATGAATTACTACTACACTCTGGTTTCAAGTTGACCATTGCTGTGTAACTTTAGGAGTTATGCAAATGCTGTTTGCTTGTTGCCTGCAAATAGTCTTACAAGTCAAATAAATAATTTTCTAAGAAGACATAACTTAGTAGCAACCAAATATCCAGCGTTTTGAGGCTGCTTAAAATATTAGATTAACTTAACACTTACCTAAGCCTCTTCTCAAAATACCTTAGAGCCATTCCTTAGAAGTGATTGAATGCTGAGGTCTGCGCCTTGCAGAGTAGTCATAAGTGAGTAAAAAGTAAAATTCTTCTCCACCTATATCCACATTATATAAAAATTGCTCAGAAAAGAAAGGGAAGTTAAGAAGATTGATTTGCTTGTACAAGGCCACTTTCATAATCTGAGCTTTTATGTTTTTATTTTATTTGTTACATTTGTAACAATCAGAAATAGAATCATACAAATATCCATAAATTAAGTATCAGATGTATTTGACCAACACCTAGTTTTTTATTAAACATTTAGCAAATGCTCAAATATGAAGAGACTAAGAAAATTGTCCAGGCAAGGCAACGAATTTTAACTATCTATCTGGCTAAAATCAATGGTACACCTCACCTCTGCTAAATCTATGCTAGGTCTGAAAGAGTCCAAGATGACTGTGTACACTGTGTGTGACAATCTTCTGCAACCAAACCACAACTAACAGAGCCACCACTTTCATATTTCCTCTTTGCAGGTTTGGTTAGTTTCCACATGAATAGATATAGCTCTTGAAATCCAGTTCTATCATAAAGCCTTTCCTTCCTTCCTCCGGAACTGATTTTCATATTATCCAGAGAACAGTTAAAAGGCAGAAAAATTGCCATAGGAAAAAACTTCTGAGTCTGAATTGGGGAATGGCAGGGAAGAGAAGGAAGGCTGATATTAAAGGGTTTTTTCTATTAAAGTTTTTAAATTTCATATGCTTATACTATTTTACTCATTCTTTCATGTATTTAAAGAAGAGTTTAATTATTTTAATGGAAAGAAGCTGCAAGGAAGTTTACATACTCTGTCTAAAATTAAGTGCTTACCACTAACAGAAAAAGCTAGAGTTCATTAAGGCCTTGATTCCATCAAATTTGATCTATACAGATACCTAAGTACTCTCAGTTTTATCTACCCAGCCAAAACTTGTATGTCCAAAGACCACTTAATTAAATCCAACAAGTGGAACTCCAGGTTATAAATAGGAAAATTAAGGTATATTGAGATTAAGTGATTTGCCGAAGATACAGATTAACAGGATTAGGATTCAGGAGTTGCCAGTATGAACTTCTTTGTTTGTCCCACATTTGCTCCAGCAGACTAAGTACAATAAGCAGAGCAGAGAAGGGAGAAAAGCACTTATATCTTCCACTTGGCATCAGCAAAAAAATGCCCAAACCCTATTCAATATCAGCTATTTGCCTACAGATTCACTTTACATACACCTAAAACATGCCTATTTTCAGAAATAATATTTTGATTACACACAAACTAATCTATTTTATTTGAAATCAGCATAAAACCTTATAAAACAAAGCTTCAGACTCTGTGTGTGCATGCGAGGGTGTGTAGAGGGATGTTGCAGATACATTCTTGTAACAGAGAAAGCCAAAAGAAGTAATGAACAAAGTTTTCATAGCTGTATTATTTCTTTAAAATCCTGCTTCCCGTAGTAACCACGTTTAATTGCTACATCTGCTAAATCTAGCAGTGTTTACTTTCTCAGAAATAACATTTCACTAGATTTGTTTTTTCCTTTAATATTAGTTCTGCAAGATGTCTTAGCTAGGATTCAAGGGTAATACTTCAAGAGATTACAAATTTGATTTTGGTGACTATTGACTTGTTTCTTAACTCCTCTAGTCTAGTAAGATTTAATATGGCACGCACTTTGCTTTGCTTAGGGGATACTTTAGATACAAAAGTTGTGGAAGATTTGTAAGGGAAGAAAAGCATCATGGAATTAAACACTTTCCTAAAACATTTATTCAGCTAAGATGAAATAACACAGTATCATTAGAAAGACACATTTTGCCAAGGGTTTAATGTAGTTCTCTGGAAAACAGCACATGTTTGAAATGCAGAGTGGAAGGGTAACTTCTATGCTGCTTAACTTCAGGGACGAAGCTTACTCAATGAAAAGGCTGCTCTACCTAATCTCCTAATACAATCAATATAGAGAAAGATTACCAGATAGTGATTCATGGCCAAGATCCCATCTGAACTGTTCAAAACTGCCGTATGGATCAGGCACTCTGTGCTGACTATCAGCGAAGCCTATGAAAACTAGGTTTCTAGTTTCAGCATCAAACTTGTATACTCATAGGACAAGACATGATGGATGCAAGCTGCAACAAGGGACAAGCTCTAGCAGGTATTCTTTAGCTTTGGCTTTAGCTACACCGGTGCACATACTCAACTTTCCTGTGCAGCAGCCTCTTTAGAGCAAGTGCCAAGATTCCACTCCACTGGGTTTGAAATCCAAAGCTCAGCTTTTAAGCTTGTATTTCCAGATAAATAGCAAGGTGTAACATAGCCAGATCAGGTTCTAGGCTTCTGCATTTCATTATTGAAATAAAAGAACTCGGAAGATGGTCCTTCACAGATGTGTTTAGGAAATCTTTCACTAGATATTATGTGCAACTCGACCTAAGGGGAAAGAACAGTATGCTGTTTTATAAGGTGGTCCCTTGAAGAACAACATGTTTGAACAAGACTCTACCAGTTAGTGCTCTGAAGCTATGGAAAAACAACAAAAGACTGCAACCCCTACATAATAGGGAAATATTCTGAATTTACAATGAGGGAAGATGAATAAAGAAGATACTCCAGCATATAAAGTAGTTTCTATTTTGAGCTCCTTCAAAAGGGAAAATCTCTTGCCAATTTTACATTAGAAGCCAGCAAATTCTATACACAGAGACTACAGTTACCAGCTAAATACCAGAATGCTTATGAGCTGAAGTACTTTCAGAGAGGGTACACATTACTAAAGCACACACATGAAATTATCTTCCCCCTGGCCCCCCTCAAAGAGGGAAGGATTGTGGTGAAAGTGGTACTAAGCACATGGTTCTACAATAGAGATGATGAACATGATGACATACATTAACTAATCTGACTTCTATCTTGCTCTAAAGACTTTCTCTAGAAAAGCAAGTATTGAAGGGGGTTATAACGTCAAACTTGAACTAAAAATATATCCTACATCACCCCATGTAGGTCACGCACAGTGATCTACTATTCTGAGTAAGGCAATGATTACACTTAAAACTTTTAAAAACAAAAAAAGATGACAGGTTCTTACAAACAATTTATCTAAATGATATTGCTTTATACTAATGTGTGTTTTCCTTCTTGTCTCATGGTAAAAGAAGCCTATCTCTGTAAGAAAAATAAAATTTTAATGTATAAAATTGAATTCATAATATCAAAAGGGCAGACATCTTGATTCTACCTCTGACCTGTGAACTTCAGCTAGACACTTCACTTCCCTGTCTCACTTTTTGCAACTGTAAAGTGAAAATAGCGTTGTCAAGATTTTTGGGAAGCTTCATTCTTTAATATCTGTAAAATACCTGGAGATCCTCAGACAGCAGGTACAGAAAAGTGTCATCATTAATTACCATTCTGAAATGAAGACATCACATTTGAGGTTCTGTCCATCACAGAAGAAAGCCATGAAACACTTCTCAGCGCCTTAAGAACAATTACACTTGCTCAGTCATTTCAAGGGCTTGATAAAAGAAGTTTCCAGAGTAGACAGAAGAATTAAAATTATTTCAGGAAGAAGCTTCAATATTAACTGTTTGGTATCCTAATGATGTTGACTAGTATTTGCTTTACATTGTAATTTTGCATAGCACAGCAATCCCTCTGCTACTGCTGGTGGAAATGAAGAATATCTATTAGCAGCATGGAGAGTGGGGATGAGAAAGAGGAAATAAAGAAAAAGCTTTGCTTCTGACATTAGACAGCGATGCAGAGACAGCTTCACACCAAAAACACCAAGAGCTTGACTTCCTTTCAGATATTGTATAAGTTATTCTGGGAATTATAATATGGGAAATTTGACTGGAAGGTAGGTGAGAACTTTGAATATGCAATAACTTAACTCCAGCAGAAAAAGTAGGGAGAAAAGTAGTAACAGATAACCAGATACCAGGGCTGGAAGGAAATAAATATTTCAGAAACAGACAATCAAACCAGATAAACTGAGGAGGAGGATAGTATAATGCTGCAAAATAATAAAAAAAGTGGGCAGACAAAGAGTTGACTAGAGGAGGAGGTGAATATAATTCAGAATAAAAGTTTGTCCTACAGTGCAAAGGAACAACAGGGGAAGGGTTGAAATTACATTCAGGACAATATTGCCTTTCCTGACATCTCTCCTCCCTCTATGAAAATGAACACGAGTAACACTGTGGAACCTGACATACTTGCAGGTTCCAACTGGAGAAAAAAAAAAAATCCATGTTTTTTCTAATGTTCAGTTTCCTTTTGGTTTATTATGTGCTCTGTGTATTCTCCACCCCCCTTGATACTGCTGCTTCTTCTCTTAGGCAACACCAGGTTATCTTCTCCATTACAAATAATATACAAATTCTACTGGGAAATCTATAGCAGTTTATTAAATCAGCTGATATAAATTTTGACTGCTTCTGGGACTAGACCTTAATGCAGGAAAGACAAGATTTGACAAGTATCTCTGTGAGCACTAGAACTAGCAAAGCCTTTATCCTACAGTTTTGTGGTTTTTGGCTAACTGACATTGAAGTCTAGGAAGGTGTGAACTTCCATAGAAGTTTTTCCTGTGCCTGAAGCATTTCTAAGGTCTTTGTCTTTACACCTGAAAAACCATTTAATGAAGCTTTCAAGAATTTATCTACCTGGCAAAAAGCAGGATCACAGCCCTGAATTTCAGGGGAACAGAATTCAATCTATTCTGAGATCCCATGGGATATGGCTCTAGAAAGAAAAAGGGTCTAGAAGAGCTCATTGACATTCAAGTATTTCGTACTCCAAGCTCAAGAAAGGTCCGTTGTGCCAACAGAGGTGATGAGATTCATGCTTAGTAAGAGCGCAGAATGCAAATCACTCTCAGGTCAGCTTATGAAGGAAGTATCAGACTGTACATTATCAGAATCACATCCTTGCGACAAATTCAAAATGGATCAAGCTTAACTTATAAATATTACTAACTACATTTCATAACTCATTTGCAGATTACAGGTTTTCCACAGTACTACCTTATCCCCATTTCACAAAGCAGTAGTAGCATATCAAAGTGCTAATCATGCATGCAGATCACTTCTACTGATAGTCATCTAGGATTCTTGAAAGGTGCATAACAAAGCATAAACCAACAATCCTTTTAATCATATACAACAACTTTATTCATGATCATACTGATTTAAACCAGACTCACAGATGTTTATTGAGGTAAGGCGACTTTAAAAGGATGTCAGAAGTTCTACACCTAGACACAGCTGTACTGTTTAGCTAAACTAATTTAACATCACACCTTTAGTCAAACATGGACATATTGAATGGCACCAAGGCCTCAAAACAAAGTGCAGAGTAGCAACTTCCTGAGAAATTATGAGTTTGTAGGCACCAATTATCTTGCCTAACAAGAAAAGGTTTGCTGGAAGAGTTTGGTAACACAGTTACAGAAATAGAAATTCAGCTCATGTCAGTCCTTTTAATGGCATAGGGAAAAAAATCAGTTCCTCAAAAGAAATAAATGGCACTCCCAAGCTTATTTTACCAGAATAACTGAATTTAAAGTTTTTGGAAGTATAACTAATAGATGGAGTGGAACAACAGGGAGTGAGAGATTGCAGTTGTCCGTATTCACAATCAACAAACAGGGAAAAAACTTCTAGGTATAGGTCAGGCCTGCTTGACCCAACAGGAGACATAGACTTTAGAGTCAGGAACACATTACGTGAATCAATCAGGCTAAATTTGGAAAGCTAGGAAGTGATTTTGCAGTGGTGGAAACTATGAATAACAAGATGGCCAGAGAGAAAAACTGTAAGAAGCAGCTGGGACGATAAAGACACAAAGACAACTGTTCAGAGATTTTCTGTGCAGCTGGACAACGGTACTTAAAAAAACCCAGATATTAAAAAAGCAGCCATCTCTTCACTTATCATGACATCTCCTAGCACCAAGGCTACTTTGAAGAATTAATTGCATGTGCGTTGAGGAGGGTCCTTACTCTTCTGTTCACACTGAACCGGACCACACATTCTCTTTTCATAGTGCTCTTCCTCAGTTTGCTGCTCACAGTAGCTCAACACAGAGATGACAGAGTTTATTCCACAGCAACGAGCTACAGTAGACCCACCATAACAACACTGCCCATGTGTAACTGACCTGTTGAGATAGACCAACTAGGCTGCTGTCAAAGAAATGCAGCTCTGCAACTTCCAGGTCCCACAATAATGCCTTGAGATAGTGCTGAATTGTACCATATGGAAATACCAACCCTGGGCTTAGACTGTCTATATAAACATTGCATTACACAGCACAGGCGTACACCTGATGCCAACAGGATGGAGAGAAATACGTTTTACGGTTCACTGAGAAGGAATGAAGATAATTCTTTCCTCATTTCAGGCACTTTCAAATCTCAGGGCAGGTTAAGAGCCAATGGTGGGTTGAAAGCAGACATGGGCTTCACAGAGGCTCTTCTTTTCTTACAGCTCCTTTGCAGAAAGTTACGGTATAAGCAGTCAGGAGAAAACAAGACTTTTCTTTCCTTTCTCTACCTCCTGCTCTCTTTCAGCACGTCTGCTGCTGAAGAGTAGACCAGAAACATCATAAGACATAATAGTTAATGAAGTTAATGCTTCATGGACCTTCTACTGAATGATCACTTATGCACATGTAGCATGCAAATCATCTCTCAAGACTTGCCACAAGTAAGAGAAGAGATAGACCAAGTTCATTTAATATAAGAAACACGGAGCATTCAGAATCCCAGCCCAGATTACACAATTTAGACCTAATTTTATTCCAGGGAACTTCCCCACAATTTGGAATACTAACTCATATTGGAACCTAAAAAAGTCTTAATTGAAAAAATCCATCTCAGTTGGTTTGAATAAGAATGTTGTCATAGGGATGGGAAACTTGCCAAAAGGCTGCAAAGCAAATGGTAATAATAATTACCAGTTGAATTTTGGATAATTGCTTAGCAGAATGCAACAATGATCACTGTACATAAGCTCATTTAAATGTTTCATTCAACCAGGACAAAAAGTAAAGAACATATTAATTTAATTTGCCAATGACAGAGAACTGTCAAGAGACACAAAATAGCCAGAAAACAAACAGAAAAGCTTATTGGTTTTCCAAAAATGTGCATTTAGAGAGATACGCATCTAGAATATGAAGTTGAAAAAACATTTGGAAATTAAGATGAGCTGGTGCATGTTCGGAGATATAGTTAAAAAGGAAATGTAATGTTTTGGGGAAAAAAATCCCCAAACGGGATTAGATAAGGAGGACTTCTACCGTACTGCATTTAATTTCACAAACTGCATTGACAGAATGGCACGAACAGAATTCACGGACAGGCTAGATGAAGACTCCATCAGTGATCTATGTGCTCCCACTTCTACAAATGATAACTGCAATGCATTTTAGGTCTATGTCATGCAACTTACAATGCTTGTAGATATATCTCACCATCTCTAAAATGTAATCCTCCACTTATTTCTCCTCAGCTTCAGAAATCCTTTGTCCTGATATTCCAGAGTCATCAGTGGTTCCAGGCAGAGCTACATTGATAGATCATAAATAGCAACAGCTATAATTGTAGGGCAAAGTAACTTTATTCACTACAAAGTGAATAAAGGCTGGAGATGAATCATTTCAGCCAAGGCTATTTCACTGCAAAATGAGCTTCCAGAGAATACTGTATTAAAATCCACAGCTTAATTATCTTCAGGACACATTATAAGACCTTACTGATTCATAAAAACTTTCCTACAATAACATGGTATAAAGATCTGATCTGGTTTTAATAACAAAAGGGAAAGGGCAGGAGTTTCTGGCATTTGCTGCGATCATCACTGTATTGTTCTATTCATCTCACTAGACAGAGATTGGCTAAACTGCAAATGGAGATAGTGTAACAGCTTACAAGGGAGGGAGCAAAAAAAGAGGGACGAATTTAATATAAAGAGTTACGTGTGGAAGCATTAGAAAGACACTAGCGAAGGAAGGGGTTTTGGGACATCAAAAAAGTAATCTTGTCAGCAAAATGCATTAAAATAGCATAATTCAAAAAAGAGCTGGGAAACAGCGGTCCTTCTAGCTCTTTTCAATCTCCAGGTTACATGAATCATATGGATAGGGCATTTCTTTAATTTTTGTGGGGAATCCAGCTTTCCTGGTGAACTCGAGAAGAACCAGTCAGAGAGACATACCACTCTTGTTATTCTGTGACAGAGATTGTGGGCTTGGTTGGGGTAAGACTTCCTTCCACAAGCTGCAAAGGTAGTTAGGCTTCCAATTTCCTAATTCAAGTACGCAGAAGCAAAGAGGCAGCTACCACACCACGTAATGAATGTGAACAAAACAAGATAAGTTTATAGGAAGATTTTATTTCAGTATGAGCAGTAATGGTACTTTTTGTCTGGAGAGGCAGTAAGAGTCCGCAAAAAGGATCCTCAACCAATATAGTCCACCATACTTTCTGCAGCAGTTTTATGCTTCAGTGGTGTTTGCATCTAAATAAAGCAACAATCACCCCTGAGTGGAAGGAAAAGATCCTGTATCTGATGTTGAACCATTCCACAGCTATATCTAAGGTATCAAACAGCAGCTATTTCTGCTGGAAGCAATTTTAAATTGAGGGGAGAAAAAAAAAAAAAAAAGAAAGAAAAAAAGAGAAAAGCTGTTGAAAAGCACCAAAGAAAGCTGGGGCTCTAGAAAAAAGTGCCAATGGTCCTGACTGAGCTTTCTGTTCACTTCTCAATACATCAGGCCTGGAACAAGTTTCCCAGTACAAAATTTCTCTAATTGGTTGGAAAGCATTTAAGGAAAAATCGTTTTAATTAAAAACAGAGAACCAACAAGACATGAAAGCCATGGGGGTTGGGAGAGGCATATGTTGACCTTATGAAGCTTCACAGCAGAACTCTGCAGGGGCTGTTTAAACTGAGAAAGCACAGTTTTAATTAAAGAGTCCTGAGGAACAGACAATTCAAAAGAGCAGGTCAGCTAGATTCCAAGAGGTCAATTTAAGCATAAGCAGAGGGAAAACAAGACTTCTGGTCATTTTGCCTTCCCCTGGGAGAAATCTGTTGCTAACTGAGCATTATGCTCTGTGCTTCTCAACACACAAGCTAGCTGTCCTCTAGCCACCTCTATGGTTGCGTATCATTGGTAAGTGTTTGAGGGAGGGAAGAAGGGAAGTCTACCCCGGTTTCTTGACACTGGATCACATTCTAAAATAAACCTGATTGTTTTTTCCCCCCAATGCATGAAATCCCAGATATGCTTATGCATACTTGAAAATAGAACTCTGCATCTTGCTAAGCTTCTAAAAACAGTGGGAAATCCTGTAAAAGAAACCAGATCCAGCATATCACCAAACAGAAATCCTCATTTAAAAAGGAAAAAAAAAAAACCAAACACAAACCACCAAAACTTTTTTTACTTTTTCAAGTGTGTTATGTTACTATCACATTTAGTGAAGCTAGTAATTTTTCCTTGCTATTTGGAGACAAAAGGAAAAATCAATCTCATCTACAAACAAACGGAGTTATGAAGAGCAATGTAACTAGAACCCATCAAGTAGCAGGGCCAAGACAGAAAAATGTAATATAAAAGCTGCTGCATTTTTCCATGAAGAACTACGTTCCAGTAATTCAAAAGGATAAGGAATTAATATCTGCAGTCATTTCCCGAGAGAAACAGTAATGTTAGTGCACTTCGATTAGTGTTAACATGGTTTACATGTATATGGATTCTTAAATTTAAGTATTGCTTCTGTTCAGATAGAGTTCTCTCTTATTGGCCCTTTGAGAACTCATGGCTAGATTCATCTGCTTGACCGAACAAGGTGCATATTCCAAGACTTATTTCAAGACTGACCAAGCAGTAAATTTCCTTGCATCAAGGAGGAGCAACTAGCAGCCAGATTACGCAACCAGTTCACCCATTTGTGAGATATTGTCTGTTTTTCTAAAATCCCAATTAAACGCTCAGAAGGGGAAAGGTGGGGTTGGTTTTTTTTTGGGTTCTTTGAATTTGTATAAGCTTGGAAATTGCATTGCCTTACATCTTTAGTTCTATTCTCCCTTGCTTCCTCCAGCCAGGGTGCAAGCTTTGGTGCAAGTTCTCATTTATTATGTTGACCTATATCCTCACAGAGCTGACTTTTATGCAGGATTACCTCCACAGATGGACAAACCTAAAAACCTCCACCACTCACACCTAAAACAGAAATTCAAATCCACAATGAAACTTAAAGTAAATGAGAGGGGAAAACTTAAGTAAACACTTTTATGGTAAAGGAATAAATAGACAAGAACATCCTAGGAGACATGGATGTTAGTGAATGTAATACTGTTGACAAAGGAAGACAAAAGATATCTTCATAGTTCTTCATAGACATAAATCAATTACAATACTGAAGAACGGAGCAAACTCTGCCCGGAAACAAACCCAGGACAGAAAAATGGGACAGAGCAGAATCTTGCTGTAGAAGGTAAACGGCATATTTTCACTCATCTCTGCACACAGAAATTCTATTGAAATAAAATGGATATTTGATGAATTACTCTCCATATAGCTGACACAGGGCACCAAATGCAAAAAAGTACTAGTTCAGTTCTCAAAAGCAATATGCCAACATCAATGCAACCTATACTGCTTCTAATTTCAGAACCAGCAAGTTGTCTGTCCTGTGCTTTGTTGCATAGTGTAAGATAACCATAAACAGAATTTCTTACCAAGACTCTATAACTGACCTACCTGACCCTACCTTGCGGTGGGTTGACCCTGGCTGGACGCCAGGTGCCCACCAAGCCAGTCTGTCATTCCCTTTCAACTGGACAGGGGGAAAGAAAACATAATGAAAGGCACACGGGTTGAGATGAGGACAGGGAGATCACTTGGCAATTACCATCATGGGCAAAACAGACTTGACTCGGGGAAATTAATTTAATTTATTGCCAATCAAATCAAAGTAGAATAATGAGAAACAAAACCAAATCTTGAAGCACCTTCCCCTCACCCCTCCTTCCCCCCAGGCCCAACCTCATTCCTGATTTCTCTACCTCCTCCCCCTGAGTGGCACAGGGGGACAGGGAATGGGGGTTGTGGTCAGTTCATCACACATTGTCTCTGCCACTCCTTCCACCTCACTCTCTTCCCCTGCTCCAGCATGGAGTCCCTCCCACGGGGGACTGTCCTCTGTGAACATCTCCAACATGAGTTCTTCCCACAGGCTGCAGTTCTTCGCCAACTGCTCCAGTGTGGGTCCTTTCCACAGGGTACAGTCCTTCAGGAACGGAGTGCTCCAGTATGGGTCCCCCACAGGGTCACAAGTCTTGCCAGCAAATAGGCTCCGCGTGGGCTCCTCTCTCCACGAGGCCACAGGTCCTGCCAGGAGCCTGCTCCAGCACAAGCTTCCTATGGGGTCACAGCCTCCTTCGGGCATCCACCTGCTCTGGTATGGGGTCCTCTGCAGGCTGCAGGTGGATATCTGCTCCACCATGGACTGCAAGGAGATAGCCTGCTTCACCATGGTCTTCACCACAGGCTGCAGGGGAATCTCTGCCCCTGCGCCTGGATAACCTCCTCCCCCTCCTTCTTCATTGACCGTGGTGTCTGCAGAGTTGTTGCTCTCGCATATTTTCACTCTTATCTTCCAGCTGCTGTTGCACAGCAGTTTCCCCCCCCCTTCTTAAATATGTTATCACAGAGGCGCTACCACCATCACTGACTGGCTCAGCTGTTGCCAGCAGTGGGTCCATCTCGGAGCCAGCTGCCATTGGCTCTATCAGACATAGGGGACGCTTCTAGCAGGTTCTCACAGAAGCCATCCCCATAATCCCCCCCTGCTACCAAAACCTTGCCACACAAACTGAATACACTCCTGCACATGATACAACATTTAAATTGTCAAAATTGTATTATCATAAAATGAGATGCTTTGGCAACAAACTATCTGTAGATAGAGTCATAATTCCATGCAAACTTGTATAACCGGTTTTAATTTTATCTGTACACATGGTTTTATGTCGTAGTGCAGTGGTCATAAAGAAACAACTTAAAAGTAGTTTCTGGATTGATCTAATTAGAAGATGTACCACCAGCCACGCTTCTAAAGAAGACTCCAAGTTGAAAGTCTTACTCGCTTTGAGCATCACCTAGTCTGACTTTTTCTATTGTCAAGAGAATCATTCTGTAGTTCAGATCACCAATGGTCTCCCTTCTGGTTGCTCCTACTTGTTGTATAACATGATTCCTTCCTGCATTCATCTAAAAGCAATGTATTTCAAGGAAAGAAATGCAGGTCTAGTCTATGCCTGAGTGGGGTAATCACCATATTTCACCCACCATGTTGCATAAGTTCAGCTGCTTCTTAGTAAATTAGTTTAGTTCTTAAGGCGACCATGAATGTTCTGAGTTCCCCTATGCACAAGTATAGCAGAAAAAAAAACATAGCAAAGAAAACTGAAATTAATAAAATCAAGGTTCTGGTCTGTAGTTACTGCTAGAGAATCAGAGAAACTGGATACAGTGGATGAAAATATTGACAGCAAGCTCTCTGAAGTGATGCATTTCTGTCTCTAGTTAATGTAAAAATAAAATGCATAAACATACAGGTAAACATGCCAGATTTGCTCAGACTGAGAAGTGCAGCCACTGGACTTTAAAGTCAGAAAAATATATGTTGAACTCTCTTACAGCCACAACCAGAGCATAGTAACATCCACCTGAGCTTTTGTTCCTGTGCTTCCCCTTTCCCTTCAAAGTACCTTGGTGATTACATTTTCTTCCACAATCTTTTCCATATTCACATAAAACTGCTAAAAGTAAAAGAGAAGGGAGATATCATGTAACTAAAACTTTTCAGTTCTTTCCAACAAATCCAGGTGCCCATCATCTGGCTGAGTCAGATGCTAGATAGATGAAGCTTGACAAAAACTTGCATTGAAAGTGCAGCAGTGAGTACTTTCCATCAGATAGCTTCTTCTCAGTTTGTCAACAAGGTTCACCACTGACAGCTACAGTTCTAGTGATGACTTCTTCACTATCATCTCTAATTCTCCTATAGAAATACGTTCTAGGAGTCTACGCCTTATCTTTTCTGACTATGACATGACCTCAAAACAGATATGTCCTCACTGCATACTAGTTAGATTGGTACCATACAATTTACCTGAAATCTTAAAAATATGATCCCTGAACTAATATAAAGGATTTAGAACTTAAGAAAGTACCTATCACTGGGAAGAAGGTTTTACAGACAGCATAGTGAGTCACTTCCGTAGCTAATTACCCAATGATCTAAAATGTCATATGTCAAAAAAGTCAAGTCATTATTCATAGTCTTGCAAACTCTGTTCATCATGAGCAAAGCTTAGCCAGAAGGTGAGGTTTTATCTATATTTAAGAAAATGGTTCTAGCCCTCCTTGTAACAAGAAGTGAAGCTGAACAGCCTGTAACAAGCAAGGCTTATAGTAAAAAAAAAAAAACCAACCACCAAAATCCATATTTGTATGGCAACTTTCAGTGTATTTTATTAAAATACTAAATTAAAAACTAAAACCATAATTTTAGTTGCATGTAGTTACATGAGTTTATTTTGAACTCTCGCCAGTTCTGTAATACCTAATATACCAAGTGCAGTATAAGAATAGCTAGCACAGTGCTGAATAGTTATTTTGGCATTGGAACTTTTTACTTGTGGGTAGGGTCGGGGAAGAGGTCACACAGTTGTCAGTGGTTCTCCCTCCACAGCCGGCAGGATCCTGCAGCATCATCTAGGAGATGTGCCAGGACTAGCTCACTCAGGTTGCAGCATTTCACCACTCTACAGCCCAACACCACTATATACTCTCACTACCTCCTGCAGGGCTCCTAGTCAAAGCACTTGTTACCCCAACCGCTTAATAATGTCAGCACCTACTTCCCTCATGCTCCATGCTCTATATTCTAACCATCTCTGGGTCTGCTATCCTGCTCCCATCCACCAATCCCCAGCACATGTTGGTTTTTTTCCTATCCATCCCCATGCACAGGCCCAACAAACATCCTTCCTCTCGTCTACTGTTGCTTGACATGCTGTTAGGTAACAGAAGTAGCACTGGCAACAAGGTGCTCCTATGCTACTTTATGCTGTGAGCATTTTAAACTATTCCACAGGCAACTGTGATGGTGTCTCCCTATTAACAATGTTAGAACATTAGAACACAGTGTGAAGTGTCAGTATTTGTACTGCATTAATAGCCTAGCTAATGGATTTTAATGTCAAGGTAACAGGACAGCAGCAGATACTGGAATACTTGCCTCCATTTTTCCCCACTGTTCGGAAACACCTCCAGAAGGTCCGAAGAAAAGACACCCTGTTATGAGGGGTAGCTTGAACAAAGCTGAACTCACGGAACAAGATGTGTGTTCCTTGACGCACGCTGTTAAAACTGTGGAGATAAAGTCAAAACAAGAGCACGTTAGAAAGCTGAACCAATGTGAATGTTCTGGAGCCAGCTGGACCAGTAGCAAGAAAACCACTGGCAGTTACATTTTGTGAAACCAAATCTCCAAAGCTTATATCCGTCTGTTCTCTAGAGAGAAGACTATTTGCGAAAACCACACATTGGGACTTAATTATAGGAATTAGAGGTTTGTGAATGTAAAATTCATTCTAAAGAATCCCAGCAAGGGGTGTCCAAGAGCCACTTATTTGAAACCAATCCATTGGAAAATGGCTGGCCAAGAGTAACTGTTGTTTATCTGACCAGAAGATGCCCTTTCTTTTAGCACCATTTGAACTTCACTGCTATTCTCATCACAGTTTTCTGTGAAGCCACAAAACAACGAAAAAAAAATCCTCTTTAACAGAAGCCTTAAGATTTAATTTCTAGGTTACTGAGACTTGACTGTATTGGATGTATAAAATCTACTTCAGTTGTCACAAAAAGCAGATTGACACTTCACTAAATTACACTTTGCACTAGTGTGTTTTGAAAAGAGTAGCTGGTCATTACGATGGATAGTCAATTTGATATTCACATTCTTGTATTTTAGTAGGAAATTCTCATATTTGAGTTGTGAGCACTTTAAGCTAAGATTATAGTAAACATTTGTCTTAAAAAGGTTTCTCTGAAGTGTAAGAAGCTCTCCTTTGGGCATGGTAAAGCTCAACATGCAAGAACAATAGAAATGCAAATACAAACATTATATACCAAAAGGTATAATGACAGGGTTACCTCAAAGATAGATTTTGTGCATTTCACTCTGAATCGTGCAAGTGGGACAAAGCTTTCAAACACTCCAGAGAGATCATTAAAAACATTCACTTGGGACAGCAGCTTAACTCTCCCTCATAGGAGAGAATTAATGAAAAGATACAAGTTTACTTTCATCGCAGCAGAACCTCTCCATAGGTAGCATCTCCACAACAGACAAAATCCAGTGGTCAGTGTGAACCCCCTCTGTTTGCAATTTTAAATAATCTCTTTAAATATACACAGTTTAAATCACTTTATCCTTCATAGTATAGAAAAGGGTCTCACATTTGAAAGAGAATTATACCAGAGTTGAGCAAAATTAAAAAGTCATGTAACAACTGGGGGAATGTGTGGAGAGAAGCCAATTTAATTTTTCAGAAAAGAATTACAATTTCTGTTTTTTAACGCCCTGGTTATCAAAGACATGTGAGTAAATGGATTTTTTTGTCAAAGCTAGGTGCAGAACACTGTTTCTAGCCCTTCTACACAGAAAGAAATGCAATTCAAATAAAATAAGTACAACCACCTGGTGGTTAAAAAACACTCATGACTCTTGAATCCTGGAATTATGAACACTCTTTCTGTAAATATCATGGATAAATATATTATTTTGTATTTATGAAACTTTATTCATGCACCAGTGCTGTACAAACCACAGGAAAGTACAGCCATTGTCCCAAGGGATTAAAGTAAATAAATAAATCATGTGCCTGATCAAAATATGCCAAAATTACAGGAAAGGGTTCCCATGACTGCCATTGTAAGTAAAGAGTATTCATTATAAAGTGCTGTAGCTCACTGATTTAGGGTGAATGAGCTCAGAGTAAGGGAAAGTAACTTGCATAAAGACCCACAAGGTGTCTGTGACAAAGCTGGAAATGGGATTTCAGATCTTCTCATCCCAAACCACAGCCTGTAAGACTCTTTTCATTTCCTATTTGCATTGTTTTGCTGATGATTTGACAGGCTGATGGAGAAAAGAGGGATACGAATGAAAAAGAAACTTGGTGTAATAGGTGAAGGCAGCTTTCAGAAAGATGACACAGGTAAGGGAGGCGTTTAGGAAGAGAAAGAAGATGAAGGCACAACAATACAACTAAAGGCACCAAATTATTTTGCTCAGAACAACTACAGCGCATGCAACGTCTGGAAGCGGATCCTGGCACAACTGTAACAGAAAGGACCAGACACAAAGTTAACATATTATTAATTCACAGCAGATAGCCCTGCTATGTTACTCCTTAGTTCTAATGAGTGAAAACTCAAGTCACTTCCATTTTCAGCATGGGATGGCTCTAAACCTAGCAGGCAGAAGGGTATGATATCATTTGTTGTTGCTTATTCAGTTAAAAGAGTGGGTGGATATGTTGGAACATCAGCACACCTGGATGTGCTAACAGCCAAGTGCCGCCAGCTAGTTGAGTAAAAGAGGTACAATATTTCTTTCATTCCTCATTTCTTGCAATAAGATTTTGTTTAACTATACAATGGAAGGATTTTTCCTCAAAAGCTCAAGTCTGTGAGGATGGGAATCAGAATTTTATCCCAGTTAAGATGCTGCATTTCAGAGACACTACTTTATAAATACCTTTTCATACATTCTGAAAGTTGAGCTCAAAGCAGCCAGCCCCTGATGGAGCTATCCAGCAAGGAGCCCAATGACAACTCAACAGATCTCTTCTCAGGCAGGGTCGAGATCTTGAAAAGAGACAGGAACACTACACATTTTGAACAAACTATATATATTGAAATTCCTTTATCATGGGTAGATGGACAGTACAAAAATAATCTGTCCACCTTTTCCTTAAAAATTGCCCAGAGGTAAAGTTACTGTTAATGTGGCAAGTAGTAATGGCTTGCCAGTAAACCCTTCTAGAAGAGAAAGAAATGGTGATGACCCAAAGGTGTTGCAGGTATTCCAACAGCATGTAAAAAGCATCACATATATCTAACCTATGATTTTTATATACATGCAAACAGATGTCTTTTCCAGTTTCTTTAGAACACTAAAATAAAACAAGCTGAAGATTCAGAGGAATGGCTTAAATAAGCAAGATATCAACAGCAAAGCAACAAACTTAGTTCAAATATTCTCAGCAAGTCTAACAGCTGCTGAGATTCTTCCTTTAGGATTGCTTGGTCTTCCCTCTATCTGTCCTGCTCTCACTGAACAACTCATATCCTTAGCAAAGTTAGGTGGACAGAGCTTATCAGCACATTTGCAGGAGAAAGACTTACAGACAAACTAGGGTATCTCAAGAAGGTATTAGTTTGTCCTCAATCATTTAGAAATGGGTTTGTGAAGCAGAAGCAGGGAAAATAATTTTTCATTTCTCTGGTTAACTTCTCCTTTCTCCCTTTTAGGCATTTAGTGCAGCCACCTGCAGGAGATTCCTTCAAGAATAAAGCTTTAAACAACTTTGCAAGTCTCCAAACCTCCTATTGCAGACCTAATGGTTGCCCCAGCCCTCTACATTACCAGTAAATAGAATAGGCAAATTAGAACATTAACAAAAGCTACTAATGACGTGATTTTATTTGTCTTGCTGAAACTGAGACTAGAAATTGAACTGGATGTTCATTAGTTAACACCAGTTCACTGCAAACGCTCATATTTCACACAAGATTTGTTACACAACTGGGTACTCCTGCTAACAAACTGTCTTTTCCCAAAGAAATTTTTACAGTAGGGACTTCAAGATGCTTACTTTTTCACGCCCTTCCTTTACCCCCAGAGGTATGCCCCAGAGCAGCCAAATCACAGAATGGAGTCTCTTCCAATGCCACTGCTGAGAAAACTGCGTCTTGCAGCAAACCCAGCCTATGCTTATGGGATGGCACGTGCACGTGAGAGGAAGAAAAAAAGTTTTGGGAGGATACTGTGATAAAACAGCCCCAGCTCTCAGAAATGGCTGTGCTGGGAACTCTAGCACTCAGGTGCTGCTTCTCTGAACAGAGCTGCTTTCAGTAAGGCTTTGTCTTTTGTGTAATTACATTTCGGCAACTTGCCAGAGTTCAGAAACTTTCAAGCACTCTTTTCAAACCTTTGGACTTCCAAATAGATTGTAAAAGTCCCAGGATGCTATGGTAACATCCCAATTGAAACCCACTACAGTAGTTAGCCTCTGCCTGCTGAACTCAGGCAAAGCCAAATATGCACAATGCAGAAAGAGCCCCAAGTCCCCGAGAAGGACAGAAGAGCTTGCCAGGACCCTGCTGTCCCCCTAGCAGGTGCCATCTTTGGTTACCATGCAAAGAGCTGAATGAGTTCACAAGACCCCTCCTCTACTAAATGGAAAAGAAGGAACAAGGACTGTTATTCCTCAACTTACAGAATTACTGCTTGCATTTTCCATTGAGCATGACGAAGGAAGAAAAACTCACTTTGAAGGCGTATGCTGCTTCTCCAGCATGAGCAACTTCCCTGCACGCACTACTTTTTTTCCCAGTTACACAGGTGTCTAAGTCAGTAAAACAGAATTGAGTGTCTTAAGCAAAAATACGGTAGTCTCAAATGCAAAGTTGCCTTTGGAGGCTATGTCTTTACTGACTGAAACATCTGTAGGGAGAAACAGTGGAGAGGACCTGATGTCAACATTATGGGTATCTCAGGGTGTGTTTTGTCTTAAAACATGCTCTGGATTAGCTCTAGTCTGGTCCCATGGGCTGAATGCTCATTTGCAGTTGGAACACATCTTCCAGTTTAGTTTCATATGAAAGGAACCCAGGTCACGAGCTCCAAGACTGCTTCATGGCGTGAACCAAAGCACAGTAAGTAGGGCTAATCAGGAGTATTAGGATTAGAGACTATGGTACAATGGGTAACAAAGAACAAGCTCAAGCAATAGAAAATACTGAAATTCAAAAGGCTTTAAAACCCAGGCAATTTCTGTTGTTAAATAACTCATCCACACACAAAGCATCCTCAAGCGACCAATCACACTTACCCCAAGGCTATGCTCTGAAATAGCCAAGTGAGGTTTACCTTGCCTGGAAGGAGCCCTGAGAGGGAACATTTGAAACTGCAGACACCATTGGAAAAAAAAAAATATATATATAAAATCCCAGTTTCACTGCTGTGATGAATAAATTACTGCCACATGAGCATAGTTTAAGACCATTTTATTCTTCACCTATTAAGTGTACTACACTACATGCAATATTCAGACCAGTCATTGGACTGTTTCATTACCTATCCCTCTTGGAAGGCAGCATAGGAGCACCAGCATTCCTCAATTCAAAGCTGTTTTATCAAGTGCTTTTTAAAATTCCATAGATATTAACACTTGGGACAATGAAGTCAGTCTCAAGGAAATCACCATCTTCCTCTAATGAAATTAGTGCTGCTTTTTAGGCACTTCCTCTTAAATGTGTTAGCACTGTTAAGACAAAACAGATGCTGAAAGTTATTTCTGATGACTGGCTTTAAAGAAAAATCCTTTTTTAACAACCAGTCAGATAGGAAATCATTAACACTTTTAACATTTTGGAGAGACTGGGTGATACAACACTGCAAACACAGTGACTGGATTTTTTGAGATCCTTTCTGTCTCACCCACTCACGTTTATTTCAGCTGAAGGGTGTGGAAAGAGGGAAAGGAGTGACACAAATTTTAATGATTTGTTTTCAGGATTCTTGGTATAGGCTCAGGAATTTCTGTATCCATGGCAGAGTTAATACAGGTGGTACAGAGATTATCCCAAGTACTGTTTGAAAGGAAATTAACCACAGCACCTGTGACACAGCTCAGAGTAGGCAATGAACAAGCTTTCTAACGTTGCTTTGTAGCAAATCAAACCCTCCGAGACCAGTCTACAGATTCTGGAGAAGGAAAGGATTAAAGGAGTTGCTGTGTTTGCTCTTAATTACCCAGAATCCCTTTATCATTTTTAAAGTCCCCCTCCCTTGATTCTTCCTATGCTAGGTCAGTAATTTAACACCTTGAAGCTTTCAAATCAAAAGCTAAGATGACCTTACTGTGTTGAATTATTAGCCCAGGATTTTTAAAAAAACAAACAAACCCAAAACCAGAAACCAACAAAAAAAAAACAGCAGACAGGGGGGGGGGGGGGGGGGGTGGTGAAATCTCTAAAAACAGAGGCCTTTTGATCAGAGCAGCATCCTGCAGTTTGCTGTAACTCAAGCTGGCCATTCTTATATAGCAGGAATTAAGGACTCCCCCTGCCAGGCAGGGCCCTATTAAAACACAATAGCTGTTTGAAAAGGGTAAGCAAGCTGATATGGATATAATAGGCCACATATTGGGGCCCCTTTCTACTCTGAAATAAAGCTTCTTCTTAGAGTTATGAGCTGGGAAATCTAGTATTCAGGAAGATGGAAAAAAGCAGACAATGGAAGATGGTAAACAGCCCTGCAGAAGCCCTCCAAGGTGCCTAAGGGAAAAGTAAAGAAGCCTTCAGAGAGAAGCATCAATCACCCAGGACTAACTCTTTCAGTCTGATCAGGTGCTATTTCAGACCACATGGTGTTTCAGTGAGTCTGGAAAGGTCTTGCTGGTATAAACAGAGATTTAGCTTCTACAGTAGAAAACACGGTGAGTTGTGCACAACAGAGACAGCTGCATGAATACCATTATAACTAGTTTTATGGTGATCATTGCAAGTTGCTACCCAGCTTCCCTCAAAAGCCCTTGCCCTTTTCCCCAAAACCTAAAAAAATAAATACATACCAAAATTAAAACCATCCAGAATTATAACTACACAAAGAAAGCTGCTAACTCTCCAGCTCATGTATTTAGTATTTGTTCAAACTGGACCAAATAGACATTTTGGAGGATGAAGAAAATTCCTTAATGAACTGCTCTATAACCTTCTGTACGCTGAGGGTATGGGATATTCAAGTCCTCAGGAAGTTTTATTATCATACAGCCATGATCTCCATTCTTTGGTTTCCTTTATTAACCAACAGATGTATTTTTGCCCTCCCTGCCACGCTGTGGAATTCACTCACTAGCTGCAAGATGCCACAGAAACCATGCAGTGAACCTGTGGCAAGGGCGAGAAGACAGCACAAAGAAGAGAAACACTATTAAAAATACAAGCAACACAAGGTAGTGTTCAGTGTCTAACAACTCTGGAAGTAGCTATGGAATTGAAATTGGCTGGAGATGGATTTTGGTACCAAAATGTCAATGCCCACTGAAGGAGGAGTATGAATTTGTAAGTTGTTGAATAACTGCACCCATCTTGTTCTGCTGAGATCCAAGTGTAATGCTAAGTGAAGGCAAACTGGCTTCTCAGAAAGTTGAGGCCAAAGTATAAGCAGAAGTAAGGGCCTGCTTGCTCCATTCTGCATGTCGTCTCCTTTATGACAGTTCCACCTTTTATACGTTAAACTTTTCATTATTTTAAAAGGTAGCAGCACAATCACATTATTACTGTGATGATCCAGGAACTCCTGAAATATAACTTAATGACTGTTCCAAGGAGATTCAATACTGGTGCCATGCATGCAGTTCCCATATTTGCTCTTTTCAGTCTTGGTTAGACTAGAGAATTTCAGAAGAAGAAAAAAAATTTACAATTAATACTCTCTCACCTATTCAGTTGCCTTGGCAAGAACTATAGCACATCAAAGGCTGAGCAGCTTCCAGTATTTCCATCATGGCAACAAATGAACCTTGCCAAAATTCCTTAATATAGATGAAGCTTCATCGTTTGACATTAATGCTCACTCTGCATTTACAGATTGCCTAGCTAAACCACTTTGCGCTCCTCACTACAACTGCTTGGCTACAGTGTCGACCAGCTACAGTTTGTCTAATTTATTTGAAGATATGCAATAGGATTATTTTTGCAGGACATGAGGTTACTGCAAGTCTCTAATGCTAATGTATTCTGGAATCTGTATGATTTCAACATTACACAGCACAGAAAGTCTCAGGTTCTCTGAAGGCAACCAGATTTCTAGAAACTAGACTTTTTTTACTTTTGTTTTGGGGTTTTTTTGTTTTTTTTTTTTTTTAAGAAAAGAAAGATAAACCAAGTTTTAAAAATGCATTTTTCAGGCAAGCTACAAGACTTTCAGCAGTTTGCTATTCATGGGGATGCATCGACAGTTAGGGGATTTTATCCTGTAAAGGATAAGGAATCCTATTATGGGATATTATGCTGCAGGCATTTGCTGATTTTCACAGCTTGGCATATCCAATTTCAGATAAATTTTACATTTGTTGGCCTTGTCCACATTGGAATACATGTATTCTTAGCAAGGCAATTAGCAGTGCTCCCCAAGATTTTCTGTGACACCACAACACTTTACAACCTAAGAATGAATACAAAACTCCTTCCAACACCACAAGACCAAAAAAAAAACCCAACCTCAATTCCGATCCATCTTTTCTTAAAAGATCTTTCTGAGAAAAATAAAGCCTTGCTCAGACTTACACTAATTTACTCCAATTTAATACAAAGTCTTATAAGCTTAGATAGATGGAAGCCAAGAACTCCTCTGAAATCGATCTCCTATAAGCATAGAGTAGTCTGGACTCATGCCAAAATGCTTCATTAAAACCAGAACTAAACCATATGAGTTAGTAATACAGAGAAAGGTATAGTTATTGATGAAGCTATCATGTATTCAACAGCGGTTCTCTTACAGCTTGAGGCATCAAAAACTTTATTGGAGGAAACAGTGTATTCCAAAAGAAATTCCTAACAGAAAAGGATAAAAATATGCCTTGTAATTCATAAAAATAAAAAAAATAAGAGAAAAAAAAACCAATGGGTATCAAACTTCCTATGTTATTATGCTTTTCCAAAGCTGCTATTCTCTAGTGCATTTCTACTGAATTCCAGGTGCCAATTTCATATTACTAAAACAGTTTTCTTCAAAACATTTACACAAGCTGCAGGAAATACAATCCTTACAGCATGTGACCAAGCATGAAAAGAGATTACTGTTTTAGATACACATTACAGATTGCATGCAAAAGACTGTACATAGTCTCACTACATCTGTTGTGGATATGTCACTATTTATCTTTCTCATTTTTTCCTGTATATTCCAACGCAATGACTCAGCAAGCACAGCTGAGCGGTTTTCCAGAATGATTGAGAAAGACGGTTGTCAAACAGTGATCTCAGAATTGAATATCTGTTTTGCATCATGGTGAGCTCTACTACAGACCTTTCCTCAGTGGAAGACAGGCAATATAAGACTGCCACAGTTCACCAGTTCTGACTTGAAGGCCCTTTCACTTCCACAAGAATACAAACCAAAACAGATTTGCAATCAGAAATGCAAAAACGGGGATAAGAAAGTAACTACCCAACACCACAGATATAAAAACCAAGTAGACTGTTGGAGTAAACAAAATTAAACAAAAGATCCTGTGGCATCCTAAAAATGATATGATGAGCACTATGAAATACCCAACTGATGAAATGAGTTATGGCAAAATAACCACAAAGAGCATGCATACAGGATACTCCTTAAAGATCTTCTAAGGATCAGCAATGGCTTTCATATTTATTTTGTTGTACTGCCAAATGCAGATCGTGGGATGGACTGGGGAGTAGGAAAACTGTATCACAAATGCACGTAACCAAGAAAAATTACTTCTCTATTACCTTCTGATCTAGATAAGAGAACAATTTTCAGCAAACCCTAGGATTTTGCCCTTTTCCTTCTCTCCCTACATTATCCAGACTTGTTTCAAGAATAAATTTACACATTTGAAGTGTGTCACAAAAGTCTGATTTTAACTCCCAGCTGGGATCATGTACACATCTCCAAATTTGTACCAGTAACATTAACAACTATGATGAAAAGCAATAAAAAAAAAATGGAAGCACAAACAGTATTATGCTAGAGGTATGAACCAAAGCTAGACAGAGGATAGTACATTCAACTCTAGCACAGAGACAGCACAAACACAATTAAGTCAGATACGTATAAGTCCTAATGCTTCTACCATCTGCCAGGTTTCTGGATCTTGGCTTTTGGAAAATTACTAATGTCTGTTTTTCAGTTTTATTGGCTATCAACACTGCATATATGCAATTGGCTTTAACCATCATTAACGGAAGCTCAACTTCATGGCAAATGTGTTGCATTTCATCATTCAAGGCTGTAAGAAGGAATACAAATACACCCGACTACATAAGGTCTCCATAAAGTAGTCTGTCCACTTCTGCTGCAACTATTCTGACAAAGACCACAAACAAATATGTAATTTCCATGATGTAAAGGAAAAGGAAAGAAGTGAACAAAAACTGCACTGTTAAACCAGTGAACAAATACTAGAAGCATCATAATCTGACCAAACTGCATATAAAAGTTGTGATTGCCTCTCTTAAAACAGCAAGAGCACAGTGCAGCTCAAGTCAGTGTATACGCAAGTGAAGGGTTATCTATGGACAAATGCCCTGTGCTGACAAGGTGCTGATATCAAGTGCTAACATTCAAACGCTATGGCAAGTTCTCTAGATTTTTCTGTCACCAAAAGAATACTATAAGTTTCCTAAGTGGAGTATATTATCACACACAATGTCAATAGTAAACACTGTCTTTCATGGTCAATTCTATGTTGCTCCTTTAGCTACCAGCCCCCCGAGTTTGTTCTGCTTACCAAAAAGCTTCTTTACCTTCCCCCCACCCCACTGTATTTCTTTGCAAAGGTTTGGATTCATCTGAGTATCCACTCACCTGTAAGATTCTCAAGTACATGGGAAGAAAACACTACATTTTCGAACATATTGGCAACATGTTCAAACTACAGTGGGAATCAGTGTGTTGTTCCCATTAATATATGCATTTTTTCCAGCTGTTTACTCAACAGCAGTCATCCCAATGAGCATATTTGTCAGGCTAGGACTTGTTGCAATGTTTGTTACAAAGAAACAACTCTGGGAAAATCAGGAATTCATAGATCCTGCCTGTCAGATGAAGGTACCAATGACGTTTCTGCTGTCAAGCAATTCTGTAATAAAAACACCACCCTTCAGGTGGCAGATCTACAGGTTCTGGACAAAATTCACATGATTTTAAACCAAGTTATCCACACGTCTCAAATCTTCCATAGGTCTCATACAAAAAGCATACCCCCTGCACAATAGACGGGGTATTGAAATCCGATTTCTAATATGGATTGGAGAAACTTAGGTTACAAAGAAGAGACTGCCATTCTGATAACTCTTCTCTGTAGAGGTAAGACTGGAAGGCAACAAATGGACTTTAAGAGAAAGGCTTTGTGTCCTCTAGCAACACTCTAAATGGAGAAATATGCAACTACTATAGGTTCCCCAGAAAGATTTATCAACAAATTCAGTCCTGCAAATCCATTTACTCTGTGGAGAGATGCTAGGAGAGCGACATTTTCAGAGTAACTTATTCACATTAGCTGCAAAATCTACTCCTCAGAGCTTCTGGCACAAGTGCTGAGTCTGAGTACACATATTCCTTCTCTTTCCACTGATAACTGAAGAACGAAGGAGAGGCAGACACCACTCTTACGCAGTGCCCTAGGGATCAAGGAATTCCAAGTAAGAGCCTGTCAGGAACCATCAAGCACATTATCCCAGCTGAGATTTTCAGCCCAAAGGGCTGCCTCACAGCTAGGTCACTGACAGCAGCAGCTACATACCGATTGCATGGCTCACTGCAGTCTTGCACTGAGTGTGATAATTTTGCCTTTTTCTCTGCAGAGCAGAAGAAATGTAGGAATCACGACAGTATTTGAGGAAGACATGAAATACTATTTTTGCAATTGCTCATAAGATTATATCAGAGAGAATATCAACATTTTCTGTAAGAACCTGAAATTATTGTTACCTCCCAAAGGTTACTGAGTTGCTCAAAACGAATACACACAGAAGTAGTGCTAAAAAAACCAACAACCAATGCCCCTCCCCCAAGCAGCCTTACTGAGAAATTCTAATGAACAGCTCCATCTCTCAGAAAGGGAATCTGGCACAACCTGACAAAGCCCTAAGGACCTTCTCACTACTATTTTTGCTGCTTATACTACAATTGTACACAGCATGGAGACAACATTCTACAATGCTAGATGCTGTGAAGTACATGCAGTACAATATCATTTCTGTCTTGAAGAGCTTACACTATCCTTGCGAACAAGACAGAACAAGTTACTGTGAAAAGGGATAAGATGCAGAGCCGATGACAGCAAGATGATGATGATAAGGCCTACATACACAGAGATGAAAAAAAAAATAATAATTGATGGATCCAAGTTAGCTCTAAGAATCTCTCCTCTTTATAAGCAGATAATTCAGCTTATTTCCAGTTGCCAATTAAGGTTGTCTTCAGTGAGAGGCTTATATGTCATGGGCATCCCATCTGTCCCATTCCTGGCCCTTCTGCCCTGCCCCCCTCAAGGATACCAAGATAATTTTAAAGAGGACATTGTTTACGCTACAGATTTATTTAGGTAATGTTGTATAGCACTACAGGACTGAACAAGCCAAAAGTTTTTCTGATACCAAAGCCTGTGCCACTGCTATTGCCAGCGAAAGCCAAGAAAGCAGTATCGTATTTGTCCCTAAGGAATGTCTTGAACAAATTGTTCCAGCCAGTCCAGACAGCAACAGAAAATGAGGTACTTTCATTGCTAGAAGTTGATAGTTCTCACCATGATAACATCTTCCTATCCAAGGATCTCAAACTATACAGCACTGGCAGTCCTGTTACTCTGAACAAAGCAAACGTTCCTTTGTGTAAAACAGGGCTCTGCACAGCGCAGACCTGGTATTTTGAATTGCCAGGCACACAACAGATCTAAAAGCAGTATCTGACCCATGCCCCCTCCCCAAACACACACATCACAGATACCTTCTCAGATAAATATTATCAAACTGTCACACCAGATCCAGCAGGAGCACTTCAAGTTAGAGCCAGCAGAAACATCCTTTACAGAAAGAGGGGATCTCAGACATCAATTTGCAGAGCCCCATGAAGTAGCGATGCATCTGTAAGCTAAAAGTAAGATGTCTTTCTCAATCATGCTCCAGCTGGCATGCGATCAGGGAGATATTTCACCAGAAACAAAAGAAAATGAGAAGTGTTTTGGGAGAAGAACATACACAAGAAAATGCCTTTTCCTGCACCTCCAAGTCACTTGTATTTGGTTTATCAAACAAACTATGAAAGAGATAGGAAGAAGAGTTTCCTGTCTGAGGTAAGTTTTCACTGGTTAATATTTCCAAACAGTCTTGAACAGAGTAGCACATCTACCCACAAGCTGGAAGAGAAAGTTTCAAGCAAAATGTTAGCCCAGAAGAAAAGCAAGAATTACTAGTAGGAAGTTTCTTGGTCAAAATATTTTTGCTGCTTCTTCCAACTGAAGTGAAAAGAAAAAAAAAAAAAAAACAACCCACACAGACTCCCTTTAAGATCCCAGAAAATATAAAGTGGGATGCTATGCACATTCCCTCTGCGTGATCAAATGCATTAGCATGGGGCCCCTGTTTTTCTTCAGTACAGGAAAGATCAAGAAAACAGGATGATAAATAATGTATAGGAGGAACATGTCCCTTTAAGATATGTTGGCACAGAAGTTCGGCTGGAAGAAGTAAAGCAGCATTAGAGTGTAATTACACAGAGGGCTTTCAAGAGTGCATTTCATGGAGATTCAAAAGCAGAGCAGAAATTTCTTGGGTTTGTAGTGAACAAATACCAGTAGCATTTCAGCATATCTATAAAATCAAGACTGGTCCTAAGAGAGGCATACTTTTACTCATTTAGCTAAAAGATGTGGATTAATTGGCAGAAGGGTGATTGATCCCTATTCCTGTAAGAGCCAGGAGTAAGTCAGATGAGGGTAGCCTCAAGGTACTCCCAATATTGAAAGCAGATGTCCACATGATTAGGACAAATGAACAATGGAATAAAGTTGGAGAAAGAACACCCTTGAAGACTAAAAATATTCTGGAAGAAGAACTGTAGAGATGAAGGTTAGGCCTCTGCAATCAGCAATGTCGGTGCTAGGCTGTGGATAGTAGTGGAATACAAATACATACCCAATTTAATTTCCTAGAAACAACTAGAAACACTCATTGCCTGCAAAACACTGGCTGCTTGATCCATACAGAGCTACATGACAACATGGTTTTCAGCTCTGAAATTTCACTTAGCTAAGCTAAACCTCAACAAAATTTTCTTAACTACCCATAGAAACAGTTGTAACTGGCACAAAGATTTGAAATGACTCATGGTGAGGTGGAGCATCGCAATGCATGATGGAAAGGCCATGATTGTTCTTCGATGGTGAATCCAGCAAGAGAAGTCCATGGAACACCACTCTATTGAAACATGTGCCCTCTGAGAAGAGTTTGGAGGATATCTAACACCTGTCCTTGACACACTAACTTCATTATTTCTGAAGTTACAGAAGTCATTATTTTATCCCATACACACTTGGGGAAAAAAAAAAAAGCCACTTTCTTGGGCCTACCTGCTAGCTTTCTAAACCCTGGGCTTGGTCTCTAATTTTAAGTGACCACAAATAGGAAAAGCATAACGTGAAAAATTAAGACACCCTAATACCAAGTAGCTTCATCTCAAATAACTGCAGCATACTGCAAAATATGCACATGCCATAATAGGAAACTTTGTATTCTGAGTCTACCTACACCCATATTGCCGATCATTTATTCTCCACTTCAAATAAAGAATCACATATTTCAAATCTTAAGAGTTCCACAGCTCTCAAAATTACTAAGCCTGTTTGTGCTTTGGTACAGTTTGATCTGCTAAACTACAGACATACTATAAATGAAAAAAAAAGAAAAGAAAAAAAGACAATGACTAGTTCCATAATACTCACAGAAAAAATGAACGCACAGCCTTTTCCTGTCTTTCAAGAAACCAGAAGCTCCACAGAACACTCAGTGTGAACAAAAAGCCATTGTAGAAATTCACATCTTTCTTTGAAAATAAACAGGAAAAGCATCATCTCCAGCTCTATGGTGACAGGGTTTTTTGTTATAATGATCTTGAATTACTTTTTATTCTTTCAAAGGTAGAAGTGGAATAGGAAGTGAAAAGAAGATGATTATCCTGGCATCCTGGCCTGTATCAGGAATAGTGTCATAAGCAGGACTTGGGAAGTGATTGTCCCCCTGTACTCGGCACTGGTGAGACCCCACCGCGAGTACTGTGTTCAGTTCTGGGCCCCTCACTACAAGAAAGACACTGAGGTGCTGGAGTGTGTCCAGAGAAGGGCAACAAAACTGGTGAGTGATCTGGAGGACAAGTCTTATGAGGAACGACTGAGGGAACTGGGGCTGTTTAGCCTGGAGAAGAGGAGGCTGAGGGGAGACCTTATCACTCTCTACAAGTACCTGAAAGGAGGATGTAGAGAGATGGGGACTGACCTCTTCTCCCTAGTGACAAATGATAGGACGAGAGGAAATGGGTTCAAGTTAAGCCAGGCGAGGTTTAAGTTGGACATCAGGAAAAAATTTTTCACTGAAAGGGTTATCCAGCATTGGAATAGGCTGCCCAGGGAGGTGGTGGATTCGCCATTCCTGGAGGTGTTTAAAAAAAAGGGTAGACAAGGTACTTGGGGATATGGTTTAGAAGTGGTTTTGTCAGGTTAGGTTAATGGTTAGTCTTGATGATCTTAAAGGTCCCTTCCAACCTCAACAATTCTACGATTCTATTCTATCATGTCATGATGAAGGAATACTACGTAGAAGCAATGTGAGCAGTTTCAAAAAGTGTGGAAGACATCTTGCTCACCATTTAATTTTTTAAGTATATGTGATCAGAAATTTAGAAAAGGCCCTGAGGTGTCAGCCTGAAAGCGGGTGCAAACAAAATCTGATCTGGAGACATGCTTGAATGGCGCTTTCAGCTGGGTATTTCAGAGCCACCTTGCCTTCAGCTCTGGTAAAGAAATCCTGTTGGTGGGTGGAGGTCATTGTAGTCACGCGCTTTATCTTTCTTAAGATCTTGTGTACTGATTATTTGTTCAGATGACTAATCTCAGTATTACTTTCTGTGCAAACTCACCTATATCAGACGGAGTATCATGATTCCCAATCCTGTCAAGCGCACAGGTTGTACTTTCATTTTTTCTCAATACCTACTCTCTATGATTAATTGTCTGCAACCCTCACTTCACAGTGACCACTGCAACTTGCTCAGAACACAGAAGTATACTGTTCATTGGTTTGTATAGCAAGAGTTTCATTCCTGATACTATGCATTTTTTTTATCTTTGGTAGTCTACAAAGAGGGAATGCATTTTGAGAGTTTAAGCTACTTTATAAAAAACAGTAACAACAAAAAAATTAAACTCCTTATAAATATCCATGTAGTACCAAGTATTACTTGCTTCTAAAATAGATTTCTGAGGTCTTTTAAAGTCAGTATTGATTCTAGTTACACTAAGCTACAGAGAAAGGTCTGCCAAGATGGCCAAAACCACACTGATCTGGAACTGCTTGTTACCCTATTGGGGGAAAAAATAAGCTTTAAGAATTTCCCCTCAGACTTGCTGCAGTATTTATCTTAATTACTCATTTACCAGTGAGAATCTCAGTTCTTTAAAAGCTGAAAATGTGCATGGAGCAAGAAAATATAAGGCAAGTTGTCCAATAAGTCAAACTAGCAAGTTAGACCTCATTTGGAGATTAGATGGAGACTGATGTGCACAAAAAAACAAAACCAAAGAAACCCCACAGAAAAGCCTGAAACGGTGGTCAACTGAGAAAGCAAGCTACTCCTATGCTTTGAGATCCTCTTCCACTGCTGTAGTGCAGAGATTGTTGTGAAATACTCTGCACATTGATTTGCCTCAGAAAAAGACAACAGGAAAGGAAGCAAGCAAGGAAAGATTTTCAAAGGGGCATCAAAAGACAGAAACACATAACCACAGCAAGCACACACATTACCAAGAGATCTTTAATGAAGCTGCCTGGAAAAGTTTTAGGCATTGTGCAAGACATCATCAAGTTGGCAAAACATACAGCAATCGGCTGAGTCAACATCAACAACACTGAAGACCCACACACAGCTCTTCCCCCCTCACCCCCCCAAATCTTTCCAAATTAGTAGGAAGAGATTATCTGTGCTAATTATTACGTTCATTATTTAAAGACTTATGCAGGTTACGAGGGAGAAAGTGGCATTCTATTAAAGCATTCCACAGGACAACAAACACACAAGGAAACAAAACAGTTCAAATTCACACTCAGAAAAAGGAAGAATGAGTGCTGCTGAAACCAGAAGCGGTCTCTGCTTTTCATACTAGCAGTCCTGATTAAGGCAAGCAGAATTTGGTTTTCTGTATGCTCTTAAAAGCTCTGTTCCCCAAGGTGACTGCTTCACATGAATGTTTGTAATAGAAGAGGTACTGAACTGTACGAAACCCATGCACGTTTCCGAAACATGCTCAGGCAGCCCTTGGCTAACCCAGTGAAATCCAGCATTCACAACATAATCAGCATGTGTCCAGCTCCATTCTCCATGTACCCTGCCTGCTTCCAAAAGCCCCCCTCAGGCTGGCCCTATTGGCAGCATCCTGATGTACTTACTATTCAGTGAAGAACCTGGCAATGCCGTACTGACTAATATCTTCTCTGTTCTCCAGCAGCTGGCTCACTGCATCCTCCATGTACGTGAGGACATGTCTTTGAGCTGCAAATAAAAGACAGTAAGAGACAAAAATTAGAATACAAGGAGCCTGCAAAGCCCAGAGCCAGACCAGCCTAGTTGTGTGCCTTACACAACAAGCCAACAAGTATTTGCTCCCTCATCTAGAGAGTAGAGATTTCATTCTCCCAGATATGGATAGTAAAATTCCTGAGCTAAATCCCACTTTCTTTCCTGACTACACAGAGTTAGTCATTAACAGTGCTGACCCTTTTTTAAAATCCCCTGAGATTCTGGAAGTGAAGGAGGAGGAAGAGTTGCGAGACTGCCTCACTGGAAAATGCTTACTCAAGAGGAGATCCTGATCTCTGTCCTGGTTCACAGCCATCGTTCCTATACAGACTGTCAATGCCATATCGATGGGGCTGTTGCAGCTTTTTTCCCTGCCCTTCCCTCCTTACCAAAGCCAATTAACTCTAAGGCTGTTCTGTAAAGTCTTTTTCCTAAAGGTGCAAACAAAAGTACATCTGTTTCCATACAAGCATCAGTGAATGTTCTTGGAGTGGCAGGTGGGGAACAGGTCTCAATGCCAAGAGAGATTTATATTGCTCAACAGTCAGTCTCAAATAACTGCCTAAACCAAACATAAGGATCTGCCAGTACCCAACCACAGAATGCCACTCACTTATAAGAGTCCTGCGTAAAGATAGTTTGGTACAACACAAATAATTTTGCTGCTTCTACAGGGGGCAGACTCTGTACAAATTAAGCATGTGCCAGGGAGGAAGCAGCACAGATTTGCCACTGAGCCCCTTTGATGTTTTTGGCTAGAAACCAAGTTGAAGCAACAAAGAGCCGAGTCTGGGGTGATGCGCCAGCTACCAAGCAGTAGACTTTCCAAATCTACAAGTTCAACAATCAGAAGACAAGTCACAACAAACCCAGGAAAATCATTTCTAACCTGGAAAGCACACAAACCCTGTTCCCAAAGCACACACCTCCATCCTAAACACGCATGCTACTGCACCTTTGCAAGTAGTGTCGTGTCCTAAAAAGAGCAGCAGAAAACCCTGAGGGGGATATAGAAAAGGCAAAAGGCTGTTCTTGCTCCTTGCCAATCTGCTCCAGACTTGGCAGCATCATCCCCTCACCAGCAACTGGCCAACCTCAGACCCACATCAATATTCTTCAAACCATTTTAATTTGTGCTTAATATCCTGGTAAGCATCAAGCCTGTGCCACTTGATACACAGCATGGAAGTCCCTTTCATCTTAGTGTGGGGCAGGTGGACTTCAAGAGAGGTCCGGAAATGATTATTCCCAGTGGATACAGTCATTAAAAGTATGTAGGAACATTGATTGCTATCAGGGGATTTCTCTGCCTAGAACACTTTTCAGGACAATGGTAAAATTGGTTAAGCACACCCTGGAAAATACCTTGCAGCTGATAGCAAAATGGTGAGCCAAAAGTTCAAAGATATTATCTGGCACTAAAAGATACAGGGCGTAGCTTTATTTAATTATTTTAATGCAAAGGAATAAATTTAATTTATGTGAGTGATTAAAGAAAAATAGCTCTGCGCACCTGTGTCCCCTGAGGGAGGAATGAGTTGTGCAGCTCAGTCACAGGCTCAAGATAACAGCAACTGGATAACTTTATTTCAGCCTATCCTTCTTCCCTCTTCATTATGCAGCCCATCTTGCACTCAGAAACGGTCTTCCCAGGCCCCTCGTGAGCTGTCAGCGTTACCAGATTAAGCCAGGGAACAGTACTAGCAGACAAGCTTCCCCTCATCTCGGCCTGCAATAAACTTCTGCTCAACTGCAAAACCACTTTCAAAACTTTGCGGGGAAGCATGCACTCCTTTCATAAAATAGCCCCTGACAATGAAACATATTTTTGTTATTTTGCTTCTTTAGTGTCATTAACCTCTCCCCTAAAAGCCTATGGGAATAGATAGGCATGGTCCCACAGTGCTATACAGCACAATGGGTCTGACCTCTGTAACAAATACCTTTTGAGTCTGCTCCTGGAGAATAAATTAACTTTCAACACAGAATTGCAGATATTTCTGTCACACTTAAAAATGTACACAAATATATATGGGTCACTGTTGAATACAGTCACTGGTAAAAGGCTATTTCTATTGAGCTTTTTGCTGCATGGCCTAAAGATCCTGGCAAAGACCCTCTTTCCCTGTTTCCCTGAAGGTAGGTAGAGGCGTGGGGGAGGGGAGAAATTGGTGAGCAGAGAAGCTGAAAGAAAATAGCACTTGAATCTCCTTGAGAAGTCTCTTTCCTTGGCTTTTTGGCTGCTGTGCTGTTTTCCAGGTAGCACAGTTCACACTGCCAAACCAAATTCCAGCTCTGGCTTCCTGTTCGCTGGCTGCCCAGTTCCATGGAACGGCACATTTTATAACCCAACCAACTCTATCCTACACAGAAAAGTCATAGAATAAAATTTAATTTGCAGGCAGGTTCTAGCAGGCCAGGAGTCTGGTTATAGCAAAATAGTAGTTCCATAATTTATACAAATGGTACTTTCCATAACAAACACTGGAACCATACTGGAACATTAACTATTTATGCAAGCAGAGTTAAAAATCTGTGGGGTCCTGTGCAAAAGACATGAGATGATTCATACATTCATACATTTTCATACTATTAGTTTGTGAAAATTCAGAGAGATAATGGTGTATCAGCATACATGTTGTTCATATTTTTGAGGCTCACTTTGCAATAGTAAGGCAGCAAGTCCAAATCAGAATGTAAAGTCCAAATACGCACACAACTGAGCTATTACAGCTTGCCGTCTCTACCCATTTTCTTCCTGATAGAATTCTAGTATACTGCATCTTCCACACAGGAGGTATTACAGCAGGTTATCATCCTCAGTGCTTATTTGTTTATGGCTTATTGCAACAAAGTCTCTCTTCCCTACTCATACAAAACTTTCCAGTGCAACCCATATTTGCTAAACTGAATATCCCCTGCAACTACCCCAAACAGTAAGTAACTGTGCCTGCCACACTTATTTGGTAGGTGCTACTCTTTGCTGTCAGATTTAAGAACTACCAGGCAACTTTCACAGAAGAATCTGACAGAGTAAGTTCACAGAGGAGTCTTCGGGCAGCCCGTGACCTGATGTTATATTTGCACAGAGTATCTTAATTCTTATCACTAAACTACTAGCAGCGATGTTACACTTAAAGCCTCTGTCCAATCACTAGCAATATGTACAGTACAGCTCCTGCAAAGCTGGCTCAAGCACCTGGGAGAATGGCCTCTGATGGTATTACCACCACATTCACATGCTCACACCCCACCATCGCTCATACACACAATCTTTAAAGTGAATTTTGGAATTAATGCACTTTTGGCTCAGAACCAAAATCAGGGCTGAACAGGTGCTGTTCAATTCAAGCACGGCCAGACCAAGTCATATAAATCTCCTCCAGCTTACAAGTAAAAGGCAAAAGGAGGATTACGTCCACAGCCAATCCACAATCTCTGTGGACTTCATTACAACAGATTAGACAATCACAACTAATTCCATTTAGCCATAACTGCACCAAAACATTTTGCACGTGTATTTAAAATAGTAAAAATAGTCCTTTTATAAGCCACCAAATGTCTTGTTTCAATCTTCTTATGAGAACAAACAATCCGCTAATTCATAGGTTTGATAACAAATATTGTAAGAACAAGCATTGATACTGAAAAGATCTTGAAAGAAAAGGAAAATTTAACACATATAATACTCCTGCATGTAACAGAATATATGCACTGAAACTCTCAAAGCCAGAATTTCAGGAGGAAAGAACAAAATATATGTCGCCTTTAATAAAAATATTAAATATATGCAATATCATTACTTATCAACAGTGCTCAGGAATGGAAAGGCTTAAGACTCTGGAAGTGCCACAGTACTGTGTGTCAGTTCCCTGATACCTATTTCACCACATACTGGCAACACAGTCACATTAACCGTACTGGTTTCGCATACTAGTTTCCCAGTTTCATAACTTAGATGCACCCTCCTAATGCTACATCGATAAGAAGCTTCTCTTTCCAACAAGTTTGCAGTTTCTAAAGGCAGAGAAGAAAAAACTGAGGGTTGGTATACCAACACACTTACCAAGAAGTGATGCTGTCTGTCATACTTGAAAGGAATAGCAAACATGGGATGGCAAGAAGATGCAATAAAAATAGCAGACGCTGCAAAAGAAAACTAAAGTGTGCCAAACAACCTGAAGAGTATGATTGGAATAAATTTGGTATAGGATAGTAAAATACATATCACATACCTTGTTTAAAGAAGCAGCAGAACAGAGCCCTACCGCAGGGGAAAGCCGTTATTTATCAAATTATTATCAAATCAGCTAGCTACATTATTGCTCAACTCTTCATGAGAGATGACTTCTGGAACGTGAGCTGTCTNGCACATAAGAGGGTTTTTTTTTTTTTTTTTTTAATGGCTGGTTCACTCCTGGCATAACCGAGCATGTTGAAAAATCCAGAGTGGGAATTCCTGGATAATAAGACCAGCTTTTATTAGCTGCCACCTCCTCAACTGAAGTGCCGAAAATACACACTTCGCATTTGATGCAATTAACATTATGATTAATTTCAGTTATGAGAAGTTCAAGACCATAATAAGATTTACTGTATTTGGGACATTTCTGGTATTTTTTAATTTCTGAGACCGTATAAAGTAACAGCTACATACCTTTTCAGAATTTATTTATTAGAGCTGAACTAAGGACACTACTGTATTATGCACGTTGGAAAGACATCTACAGTAACACAAGATCAATTTCATGCAAATATTGCCAAACCAATAACGGTGCAAGAAGGAATTAGTAAGGATACAAATTGCAAGAACAAAATCATGTCAACTCTGGAAGTTTTTTGAGCATTAATGATCTTTCGGGATGCTCTTTTTAGGCTTTTCAGGCATCACCAGGGATTTAATCTCTTCGGATATCGCTAAGGAATGGCCTGAGCAAGAGAATTATATAAACAAAGTGATCAACCTAAAAGCTAAGTCACTATACAGCTGTAGTTCCTTCCAGCTTTGCACAGCTTCATAGTGTAATTTCCTAACAACCCTCAAAAAAAATAGGGTTTTTTTTGAAGGACAGAACACGTAATGAAGTACAAGGAGACCTTGTCATACCAGAGATACCACTATGATGCGAGACATGCGGTCTTACTCAGAAACACATGCTAAGTGGCCACACAGCACTATATCGTATTTCGTATGTTCACAGTTTCAAAACCACTTTCAACAAAAAATTTATGAAATGTTTCAGTTTATAATTTAATATTGACCATAACTGAAAATTTGTTTCAAACAATTAATCAGCATATTAATCACAAACCATGACATTGTACTCTTTCAGTTTGCACTCCTGAGGCTGCACACAGACTGACTTAATCGTCTAAGTCCCTCCAGCAGACCACTTCCTGCAAGATGTCCTAACAGCTGCTAGAAATCACCACCTCACCAATGCAAAATTGTTGAGCTTCTTTTTTTTTTTGATCTGAATGTATGTAGTGTATTATTAACACTGTGGAAGTTACTGTCATTCTAGCTTGTTATAAGGGCATTAAGTAACCTAAGGGTTCCCTACCTATTCCTACTCAAATGCAGAAGGTCTACGTACTCTCCAGTTCTGAAATCTACCCAGATCAGGATCAGATTTCACCTGTTACCTTTCAAGTTAAGGTGCAAGTGCTGCAGTGCAACAACAAGTTTGGAGATGAAACCTCCATCTTTTGGAGAAAGTACCAGACTGAGTCTAAGAGGATTCAAACATATCTAACATTTCTAGAAGCAAACTCTTACACATCAGTGGGGGAGTCATTCATCTTCCACGTTATAGTTCTCCTATCTGTACAATGGAGAAATACATAAAATTTAAAAACAAAACAAAATAAAACCTTCTCTTCTCTTTTTAGCTCTTTCAGACAGAGTACCTCACAGAAGCTCATCAAATGTCTAGACTAAAAGGAGATTCAGTGTCAGCTGAGATGTCTGGATAACAACGTCACCTATACATTGATTATGCTATTAAAGAAAACGATTGCACTTGGACTTTCCAACTCAGTATTTTTTAAGGCTGTTCAGAAGAAGAGTAAAGGTATCCACAGAGTCTCTATACAACTGAAGTTCTCTGCTGGGAGCAACTCAGTTTTGTAAAAGCACCAATACCATGAACGTTATTTCTAATCACGAAGCCCAAGACTACTTCTGAGGGATGAGGAAACATAGCCTTGTTTAATAGCCCCATGCTTTACCGATAAGGCACTTCCCTAACAGAGTATTTGTATTCTTACATGTCTTACATTGGCAAAGAAAGAAAAGAAAGCACATCCTGGAGTTGGGGAGTAGAGGGGAGGAGAATCCAGAGAAAAATAAAAGTTCAGAAATTTGCAATAATCTACAGCTTTTTCTCCATAACAGGAAAGGGGAGGGAGTACAATTTGAAGCTTCAGAAGACAGCTGCATGAGCCGAACAATACACTAAGTACTCCATTGCCTGCCATAAATAACTGAGCAATCACCAGTTATTAAACCATAATGAGGAAGGCATGGAAAAGTGTCTCAAATAGGCCTCATTTTGCCTACTGTTGTTCCAGTCTCATCCATCAAATGAGAAACACATTTTCACCACTATCCCCAAACACTAAATGTTGTTTATTCAGTGAAAATGCTGTTTAAAATGTCCTGCTTGTTACAACATCTTCACTGTAGCCTTTCTGCCAACTCTGCAGGTTTCATCTCCTTTCCTATTCACTGAGTATCAGTCATCACTGTTCTTCTACCTACTGTCTCACAACTGTAGCATGAGACATGTTACCCTGATTTTTATTTTCCAGGAACTCTGCTGTACCAAAGCTTTGCAATTATTTTTCATCTTAAATGAATGCTTAATTCTCTCCCTGTTCAATTATATTTTAACTCACAACTGCTTTTATTTCCCTCTTAGCAGCCAAAATGGATGTGGAATAATCACCTCAAATAGGAAAAAAAAAAAGGAAAAAAAAAAGTAATGCGGCAAGTAGCATGTAATGTTATTTTGGCCACTTTTTTTATTTGTTGACCTGGTTTTGATATTCAAAAAGGAAAAGGGGAAAAAGAGGCTAGGTGAAGCTTGCCCATTCCAGGTCAGGAAAGACAGTGCCATCTGATGTGGGAGCCTCACAGAATACCTTATGTGGCAGCCAGGGGCAACACAACTTCAGAATGAAATTACAGATAGTGAAATTTATCACAATTGCTTACAATCCCACATCAGACAAGTGTGTTAACAAGACTTTGAGGCACAAAATAGAACAAATCCAAAGCATGGTGATTTCAGAATGCCAGGTCAATGTATAAAACATAAAAGCATCTTATGAAAATGTGTGGGGAGGTGTGTTTATTTTGGGGGAGAGAGTTGGGGTTTTGTTTGTTTGTTTGTTCTAACCAATTTCCTACTGCTAACACACAATTCATTCAGTAGTATCTGTGAGCAGTTCGGTAAGTTACAAAGTCTCACAAAGACAAAAACATCATTACTGGTAACTTTACAGCTAATAACAATATCATCATGTAGCAGACACTTTTTCCTCTCTTAACAGACAACAGATACTGCAACCTAAACAGAAGGACATCCTAAGTGATCAACAGAACAGGCCATTATAGAAGTTATTGCTCAACCTGACATGCTCACATGTGTGTCTTTTTCTGACCCCAATGTCAGAATAATTTAGAAGGTTTTAAGAAATGAAAAAGGGAATGGTAGATCAGCATATGGAACAGAGATAAAAGGAGGCTCACTTTAAGTAGGTTAATAAAGCTGCTCACACCTAACAACCTTGCACATCTCTTAGAAGTCTCATTTCTCAGCTTCAGATGTGAAACAGAAAACTGGTTTATTCTTACACTTTAAGAATTTTTAGTCTGCTTCCTAGATTTTGAGTGACTCAATCCTTGCTGACAAGTTTCACACAAGTAAAAGTTAAGTGCCTGTTTCACTAAAAACAATTAATTGAACCTAAAACCAAGTTGGCTCATTAAAAAAAGCAAGTCTGTGGAAAGGTTATGAGTCTCTCTATTAAAGCGTAGGTTGAAAATGCTGATGTAGGGTGATTGATAGAGTAGCGCAAAACCAAAGGGTGTATCTACATGGCACTCTGTGATGCTGTTCTCAAATGCCTGAACTAGCTCCAGAATTGAAATCAGCAATAAGAACTTCATCAAAGTGGCTTCTGAAAGTCACCCTGAACAGAGCACTGAACAAACTCTTACTTCTGCCTTGAGTTTCTTTAACACAGAATAGCATTGCAGTTACATAGGTGTGCACAAAGTACTCTGCCAGCAGCTTAGTAGCGAAAGCACAAAGCGATTCTACTCTAAGAAGAATTAGATCACTCCTTTACTTAAATACTTCATCTCCCTTTTTGCTGTGATGCGCTATGAAATAACAAGCAGCCAGATCCCTCCTTATTGACACTACTGTTAGGCTAAACAAACTAAGCTCTTTCAGTCTTCACCTCCAAGACAGGTTTTCCATTTGCTGGAAGCTAGCAGTGTTTCTCCAATCATTTCCATTTTGACTTACCAGAGATGGCAAAATCATGGTGGAACAAGTAGCACAAACCAATCCATGCCATTTCTGACCTTTCCTTGTATAAGAAAGCCACAGATAATTATGTATACCTTTATAAGAGTTATTACCAAACAGCCTCTTGGGCCTAGAAGGTAATAGCTGAAGAGTTTCACTTTAAAAATACTATCCTGAACATATTCCAAATGCTTACTACTTGTAATTCACCTCCTCTTTAGCAATTAAATGAAGTCATATTGAATTTATTCCATCTTAATTATTTTTATTTGACACATAAACATCAAATCACTTTGCTCCTTAGTTTCCTGGAACACCAAGCAGTAACACAAACTGTTAGAGACAGGTTAAAAAGATGTAATATGTGAGGGAGTGACTGCTTTATAAGTGAAAAAATTCCATTCTATGTGGGAAACATTACCAATATTACCTTATTTCAGAACGTAAAGCTGACATTCAAACCACCTCACAACTGAAGAACAGTACCTCTGCCAATGTTGGGAAATGAGCGTAAAATAAGGTTGCTCACATAGATCTGCGAGCAAAACAGGTTGGTCACGGACTAAATGAGGTTACACTCTGCCACTCTGCCATTGAACAGCTAGACGGTCTCGCAGTGCCAACGAGAGGGGAGGAGGCCGCAGCTCACCTCCCTCAGGCCGGCACTGCCTTCACGGAGACCGCACGTACGGGCGCCGGAGGGGAACCCCCTGTGCCCAAGCGGGCCCCGCAGCCCTCCGGCCTCAGGGGAGCACCCGGGCCGGGCCGCAGCCACCCCCGGCCTCGCCGGACCCTCCCCCACGCCGGGCCGCAGCACACCCAGGGGACCATACCCTCGGGGCGCTGCCCCGCCGCGCCTCCCCGCTCCTCACCCAGGTACTCGGGCCCCGGCAGCGAGAGCCGCTCGGGGCTCAGCATCCTCCCGCCGCCGTCGCTGCCCTGCCGGCTTCCGTCCGTTTCCAAGGCGCCCGACGCTCCCCAGCGCTCAGAGCCCGGCGCTGGCCNAAGCGCTCAGAGCTCGGCGCTGCTCGGCCGCTCGCCCCGGCTGGGAACACGCCCCCACGCCGCCAGCGTTCCGCGCCCAAAACTGGCCGGGCAGGCGCGCCTGCCCGGCCTCAGCCCACCCGCCCCCGAGCGGGGGCTCACGGTGGTTTCCCCTGGCAGTCCGGCCGTCTGCACAGGTCAGGGGATGCGGGCGAGGCAGGGAGGCCGGCAGCGACCTCGCGGGAAAGGTCTGTGGAGGAGCGTGGTGACACGGCAGCCCGGCCTTGCCCGGTGGGCAACATGGCGGGCTGGCTGTGAGGAAAGGGCGGTGGGTGATGCCCTGGGCAGCCTGCTACGGAGCCGAGGAATGCCTCAGAGGGAGAAGCGCTAGTGAAGCTGAAGAGCCAAAATGGCACGAAGAGATGCCGTGAAGCCATTCTGGTTAGATTTACCTTGGAAGTCAGAAGGTGCCTAATGCCAGAGGCTGTTGGGACTACAGCTGTGGGGGAAAGACCCTAATTTGAAGGTGAATGGTAATAATGAAGGGCACTGTGTAACACCCTTGTCCTAGGGAGCAGGGACTGAACAGAGTGACCAAGGAGGTCTTTTACAGCTATGTCCGTCTGTCTGTCCATCCCACTGCTCTGCGGTTTTTTTGCAACGCTTGTGCTATGGAGAGGGAGGTATGGGGAGCATCAGGAATCAACCTTTGTTCACATAAAAGTAGAAACTGGCAGAAAAGTCCTGAGCCACAGGGCTCTTTCTCTTCTTGTCTGGGAGCTTGTCTGGGAATGGTCCTTGTCCTAGGAATGTAGGAGAGGCAAAGCTCCTTGCATGGCTGGAACCAGCCCTGCTGTGCTCCTCTTCCCCAGAAGCTGATGGGGCTAAAATTCCCAAATTAATTTCTTTCATTACTAGTAGAAAAATCCTAGCCTAGGATGTAATCCCAGGTGTTTAAAAAAAAAAAAAAATGGACTGGAAATGTTGTCTATGTTTTTGCTGACAAATGCAAAAGAACAGAAATTAAATAAACCACTTGTGCTTGCATATAACTGGCCTTTATTCCACTGGAGGAAAGAGCTGAGTGTGACTGTTGGCAACCCAACTTTAATCTATACTCAAAGGCCAGCCACAGTTAAAAAAGGCAAACAGGATGTTATAATTTACCTATTCATATCCCCCCCTAAAATTGCCTGGACGACCCCACTGTCTGACTTGTTATGTCTTGAAAAAGATATGGCTTAGATATAAATATTTCAAAGATGGGCAGAGAGAATAATTTGGGAAGAAGACAATGAGGCACTCCAGTGTGAAGAATGATTGGAAAAATGTAATACTGTCTTAAAGAGGATACGCATAACATATAAAATGGTGTTATCTAAAATGATTTGTGATACAATGAACCTTATTAAAAACTCGTATTTGTTCAGTTTTGCAGTTTATGCATTTGGTTATAGGCTATAAAATTAAAGATGGGAAATTTTTGATAATAGATACAATTAGATTGTAGAATACATTGACATGATATTTTTGAGGACAGGAATTCGGCAAACTTTAGAAAAGAAGCAGATATTCTCATGCAGAATGAGAAAACAGAATTATGTCATTGCATACAAAAGCATAGGGAAAAAAAGAGTATATAATCTGTAGGAATATGAACTATCCTACTTCACAGTGAAGCCAATTATCTGACTAACAACGTTTTGGAAAACGTTTTCTCTAACATGATGTCTATTCCATAACTGCTCGCTTTAGGGTTTCTGGCACTTTTCAGTGAGGGATCTGGTTCTAGGCCACTGTTAGAGAGGAGAAATGGAGTTTGATAGACCCCCTGTGATCATTATGTTTAAGAGCATAATTCCTGCACTTTTAAAACTAGCATCAAGATCTCTATTTTCATAAGCAATCCTTTATCATCAGCCAGGAAGTTTCCCTGGTGTTCAAAAGCCAAATATAAAAGGCTTCCTCTCCCATATTACTGTTCAGCTGAGCTGGTAGGAGCCTTCCACAGGTTGTGCACTTTCTTTTTTGTTGTTTAAACCATTTCTGTAAACCACAATTTATCCTTGATCAGTATCTGAACTACTTGTTTACAAGAGGTCTTTAAAGTCCAGTTTTAAGTGCTACATTCTAATATTTATATTTTTTATTCCTTCTGGGATTTTTTTCTTGTTACTGTTTGGTCTCTATGCATTGGACTTTGTTATTTGCTTTAAACCAGCTAAGGGAATCCTTCTGGACACTGAGCCCATTTGTGGTTGTAATAATGATAAGTTTCAGTAGTAGTGGCGCCTGACTGTTAACGACTCAAAGAAAACTATATAAAAACAAGATGTGTTTCTGGAGCCATTTATAGACTTCCCTGTTTACTATTATTTCTCTCTGGGACTGCCAGAGCCGGGATTAGGTGACATAACAGATCAGCTGCAGGACTCACCTGTTCTCTCACACTCATGACCTGAAAAGGAAGAAATGCTGCCAGCCTGGCCATAGGTATTAAGTTTGTTTTCCTGTATTGATTTTAGAATCCTAGACTAGTGCATTTTAATAAATTGAGAAGGCTTTTCTGCATCACTGGAAAACAAGTGTAAGCTTAATAGCTGCCCCAAAAGGGGCAAATCTAACAGGGACTTCATGTTCTTTTGGACCCAGCTGGAAGAATGACAGTGAAAAAACATATTTTTCTCTGTTGTGGCTCCTTGGTAGATTATCAGAGGTACAAGTCTCGCTTAAGGGCAAGCCTACGAAGTACACTCGTAGGGTTGCCATCTACCCTGGGAATCATGGTGGTGCTTGTTTTTAGTTTTTAATTGCTGAGTTTTGTCTGCCACAGACATTTGGGAATCCAAATCAGTCTTTCAAGAAAGGATCACTTGGACTACATTCATACGTGTTGTGCACACCCTCTTTCAAAGTTAAAGTGACCTTGATTTGGTTTAACTTAATTCACTTCAAAGAGTGGTTTAAGTAGTCTTTCAGAAATCATACCTTTAGGTAAATTGGGCTAATTTACTAATATAAGAGTCCGTGTGACCATAAGTTTGAAAATAGTCAGCAGTATAATTTAAATTACATCATGAAAGAAAATTTCTTTATTATGTTATGGTGCATGGACTGAAAACGCCTTTCTGTGTTAGTTTTATAAGTGTTTCTCAGCAATTTAGCTTAAATCAGATTTCTGTTTTCCTCCATTCCCACATACTTTGCCCCCACTATGTTAATTGCTTAGCTTACTCTTTGCTGGTTTTATGTTCGCCTTCCTAAATGATACTATCAGTGCTGAGCTGAAATACTTTCCTTTTATTAGCCAAAGTTCTCCTGAGAAACAGCTCCTCTTTCAGAGTGAGTATTATATAGAATAATAAACAGGACTAGATATCAAGCAACAAATTCCAGAGGAAATGCCTTGTTTTGAACAGACTGAGTCATTATGTCTGGCTTCTATTACTTTTTCTTGGAAAGAAATATTTTATTTGGTTAGAATTTTAACAATTATTGCTAAAGTAGTTACAATAAAGTCTAGACATATTGAAGGAAACGTAACTTTTCTTTTTTTCCTCTTCAGGTGACAGTTGGAAATGCTATTGCGTTAAACATTACAACTACAATGTACAAAGAACTAGACTGTGGGCAGTCTTCAGTCCTGTTCCATCTGACTTTTATGAAGTTAATGTAAGCCAGTTTCACAGAAACACTAGGAAATTGTCTCTAGCCTTTTTTTGTTCATCCTTTGAGCGTCCAAAGCCTTGTGCTATTTTAAAACAGTTTGCTAAGAGCATGCCTGCTTGTGCTGGACTTAGCTTTTTAGGGTTTCATGGTGCTTCATATTTTTTGAGGCTTCCCACACATTTGCCAGCTGAGTTTTACCTAGTACATAATAATTAATAAAATTGCAGGTGTGATAACAGAATGTGTTTATCTTAAGACACATGAAAAACAAGTCATACTGAGAGGAGAAAAACATTGAGTTAAACAGCTGTTAATCTTTATTGATAATCTATTGTTTTGGCCACAATAGCAGAGATAAATTTTGAGGAGAGATCTGAAGAAATGGAGAATAAGAGCTTCACTTGCTATTATTTATGTAAATTATTGGAAATCTTGTAAGTGAAATTAGGTTTCTATTATGCAAGACATTTTAAAAATCAGTGGCACTGAAGCTGGATGATTCATTTATGAGTCAGTGGCAAACCCATAAAAACCTCCTATTACAGTTCTGATTTAATAATTATTTTATGAATTATGACCAAACTCTCTAAACACATCCACTAAAAATAAGATTATCTTAAATAAAAAGGTCAGCCAAAATCACAATGAAATTATGTGATGAAATCCATATTTTCATATTGTTGATTCATCAGGAAACATTTACAGAGAAAGATCCAGTACTTCTCATGCTTTTCCTAATCTGAGCCTTCTCAAGCTGAATGAACTCTTTATGTGGTTCACATAGAGCACAGTGGTTTCGCACAAGTAAACCAATAATTTTTCTCTAATAATGCAGTATTAATACCAGTTTACCTCTTCAGGTAAAACCTAGACAAACAGATAGGACTTACATTATCCTTTAAGATCAATGGACTTTAGAGAAATAAAAGATTCACAGTTTCTCCCTCCTAACATCTGCCACAAGATAAAGACTGTAAGCAACTGTGTGTTTTCCAGCTAGTGATAGGGCATGATGACAACAGCATCTCTCTTAAGTAGACAGCATTTGTACCATTAAAGGACTTAAATTTAACACCTGAAATTGTACCTGGAAGTCTTAAGTCTAGAAAATACTTAACTGGTAAGACGTCATAAGCATGCAGGAAACTGTGCTGTGTACATTATGCCTTCATGATTTTTTTTTTTTATTTACTAGTTTAGCTGCATTTTAATCTGTATTGCTGAGATTTTATTTTTCCCCTTGAACTGGTAGACAGAAAGAAAGTAAGTAGAGATCTGATCTAATTTTGAGGTCTCTCTATGTTGATGAGCTTTATGTTCACCTGAGGATTTAGATCTAACCAAGCTCCCAGATCCACGTATTTTAAATACAAGTTGTTAGGGAAAAAAAAAAAAAAAAAAAAAAGGAACATTCTTCAACTCCTTAGTCATCGGAGTACTTCTAAATTCTGGCTCATCTGCTTATGAGAAGAGGGAATATTAGTACGACAGGTTCTGTGGCTTATGGAGGCCACATCTTCATTTTAAAATCAAGGGTAGCTGAAAGTTGTATGATAAATTCCTGGCATGTATTAAATGCAGTGTCCAAATTCTGGTCAGTTTTGAGCTTAGTGTTAGCAAGCAAAGTTGGCTTTTTTTTTGTAACAGCAAACTGTTGAAAGACTCTCCTTCATTTTTTTTCCCGTTATCTTGTCAGGAAGGAAAGGGCAACATCTTTAAAAGTACTTAAGTACCAAGCGAGTGACCCTTCTCTGCTGGAATGCTGCCCTGCTAATGATGTAGAGAAGAAAAACAGCCATTTCTGGCAGAAATGCAGGATCTCTCATGCCAAACAAAGAAGTCTAAAATGCCTGGTAAAAATAAATATCACTATGAAATTCTGGCATGGGAAACATTTCTGACAGCCAAAGCTTAGCTCATCCTGGGGGGTAACCCAAGAAGGCCTGAAATTTTCATTCTTTGTTCCTACTCATCAAATGTTCTTTGCAAACTTAAGCTGCTGGACTGGGTTATCTATGAGACTAGGTGTCCGTGTGAGAAAATTTTACTCAGTAAATGGCTGTGTGTGTGTGCAAGAGAGTAGGCAAATCTATGTGGGAGTGATCTATTGCTTCTTGGGCTGAAGTGGAGCAGTAACTCTGACTGCTATACTGGCCAGCTCTTATGGGAAAGGTATATAACTTTCTGTGTGCAATACAGAGATTTAGCACATTCAGAATACTCTGAAAGTGTTTTGTCTTGTAACATCTACAGGGAAAAGCAAATGATGGAAGCAAGGAAAAAAAAAACGACTGAAAGAAAGGGTAGATTACAGATTCATTAAAATTGTGGAACTTTTGCAAAACAGTCCTTAGTTCTGCTTCTTACGTACACAAAAGAGATGCTGAGTATTTATTAGGGCTGTTGTGAGAGAGCACTTTGGAACCCTGCAGCTATGCAAGGGCTGAAATCCATATTTTTTTTAGTTAAAATATATATTTAGTTAAAATTAGCTACACTGGTATCCCAATCATTCACTTTGTAATATAAGAGGACAAAGCGACGAATGTTCTTTCCTTTCTGCTTTCTTTGTGGGGTCACTAGAAGAGAAGATAGAGACCAGAAAATGATATAATGGTTGGAGTACTTGGGAAGAGAAGTTGAGGACTGGTGGATGGGAAATGGAAAGGGTAGTGTGTGAATCACTTACTGAGCGAGACAATAAGCCAGGGGAGACTGAGCAAATTAAGATCACAGCAATTAATTCTAAACAGAATAGAGGGAACATGGAACATTTTCCAAAGTATAGTAGCAAATGAAGACATTAAGTTTCATCTGAGGAATGTATTTAAATTTCTCTTTTGATTTGTTAGCTTTATCATGCTAGTTTCTAAAACACAGTAAAATAGATTGACCATTCCACATTTGAAACTGATAACGTGTTAGATAGTAAGAAAATGTCCTTAGGGTTCCAGCTCTTTATGTGTTAAACTTTACCCACTGTTAGTGAAAGAAGAGTTGTTCCTTAAACACTTCAGTGTTTAAAGTTTAGATGTGGATCAGAGTTTCTCTCAAACTCTGTGACTAGAGTCCATTTCTGATATTTACTAAGCATAATCAATGTGCTCTAAGTTGTGTGAAACAGAAACCCGTAGTCTCTGTGACAAAGTTTTCACGGTGCATTAAAAACATGGTTTTGTGCTTGCTGAAGTCACCGATAAGGTTTCCATCAACTCTACTTACCTAGAATGAAGCATAAATGGAAATGCAATACACAAACCCACATTACCTTGACCTCTCAGAATGCTAATGTTAATAAGCTTAAGTATCCTAGAATCCTAAAATTGCAATGACATGGATAAAAGTATATGTGGCTAGGAGGGAGGTTGGACATGCGTGGGTGGCTGATCTCAGACTCACGTGGAGGGTGTGTGCAACTCTGGATCTTGCTCCCACCTGTGCCTTTATTCAGATCTCACTTAGCGTTGGTAAGAAGCAATTAATTTGTTCCCTCATTCACATTTATCAAGAGCTAATGTGAGAGAGGGAGAGGTGTTAAGAGGCGTCTCTGATTCAGCCGCCTGATAGGAAAGCAGATGGTTGACATGCTGTATCTCTTATCAGACAGTCTCAAGGGCTGTATCTTGTGCATGCTGGCAGTACTTGCCTAACCCATCATGCCAGTAAAGTATTAGAACTGAATCATCTTCAAGAAAGAAAACACTCTTTATCTGTCTGGCTACATTTTTACATGTCACTCATCTCTATAGTGGTAGGGCTTCTGCAAACAAGAAGGGTTTGTGAGCTGAAGGAAAGATATGTTTATGGCTTCCGCATCTATTCCCATGACTACTTGTTTCTCTTACAGGCACAATTCATGTACTCTATTTTTTTGAAAAAGGAAAACTCAGCCCGTCAGAGATAATCTGGATACTGAGACGTAAGGTCACCTTTCTTTTTGATTGTGATTGATTTCTACCACAAACTTTTTGTCTGAATACAGACACCTTGGATAAACTACATCAATAGCTTAAAGTCAAAGAAAGTCACAGGTCTTCAGTTCTTTGGAAAATGCTTCTCTGTGCAGTCAAAAATTAATTTAGGAGCCACAACTTGCTACTTAGCCATTTGAATGTGTTTGGAGAATAAAGGTGAGTAGGCTTCTGTCTTCAAACTGAATTCTGCTATTGCCAGCTTTTAAAAGAACGTTTTCCTTTTATGCTCTTCCTCTTTTCTCTTCTTTTTTTTCTGTGCCAGAGTGAAGGTATTAAACTGTGCTGTTCTTAAGGCTAGGCCACAGGCTACCTTTGCAATGCAGACGTTGTGCAAGGCTTGGGTAATTGCCATTTCACTGCAGGGAGGAGTCTCATCAGGAATAGAAGAGGGTGTATTTGCATTATTTTTACATAGAGGATGTAAGGGAACCGGCAAAAGAAGGGGAGGAACCAGCTTGCAAGACACCCAGGAAGAACTACTATCTCAAAGAAAACATGAAGAAAGGTTTGGGTCTGGGTTTTTTTCCCCTAGTTTGAAAGTGAATTTACTTAGGGTTGGTTTTGGGTTTAGGGTTGTTTTTCCCAGAGTGGAAGGTTGAACAACCTTGCAGGCTGGCTTCAGTCCCGCCTTCCAGACACACACACAAAAAAAGGGGGAGGTGGGTGGGTTTCAGATCAGTCTGCACTTTAGTCATTAAATTACAAAGGACCTTTTGCAAAGATTATTCATATCTCAGCTTCTGAATGTAGCTAGTTAGTAGTTTTGCTGTTCTGCACTGCAAAGTAGAATTAACGGTGGTCCATGAGATGATCACAATATTTCCCCAAATAAATTTGCAATTGGAATGCTGAGAAGGCAGCAGATAAATGAAAGGTGAAGAAAATGAAGTAACACATAAGCTTTGACTTGTTAACCTGAATTTTATCTTGCTGTAAGTTAAAACAATTGTGTTAACACTGCAGAAGATGGCACATGGATTACTGTTTTCACAAGAGTAAGTGGGCAGTAACTTGAGAAACGCTGTAAAGGACAGTACTAGCAGGACTTGAATATTTATGACATCTATGAGCATATCTGGGTACACAGTAGTAGTGCTGCTGCTTAGAAAACTTCAGGGAAGGCAACAAGGGAAAAAGTGATAGCATAAAATATAAATCAACGCTAAAATTTCATTTAATGTATTTAACACAGAGACCATAATTTACAAACTAGGTCACCAGCTGTGAAAGCTGTAGGTCCCTCAGCTCTTTGGAAAATTAAACTGTTTCTTTACATGTCTGACAGTGAACTCGGAGGCGCAACTGTATAACTGCATCTTCCTAGGTGTGGGTAAAACCTTGACTTTTAACTTAGCTGGTATTCCAAGCTACCACCTCTTTGGTTCACTGGTGATACTGAAGAGGGAACAGATGTGGGTAATGTAGCAGTGCAATAATGACAGAAATTAAAAGGCCCATTGGAAAATCCCATAGTCTGATAGTACGGAACCTGTGATTTTATCTTGAATGAGAGCTCTGTTGGGAACAACCTGCTATTTTTCTGGCTTTTCTGTTTAGTTAGTGGAGCTCACTAGTAATACCTAATTTTATCAACCAGATTGCAGAGTTTGTAATGATCTTTCCAGTTAGAAGTTTCTGAATTATATCCATTGTGGAACCTCGGTTTGAGAGGGGTCCCAAAAGATCATCTAGTCCAGCCTGCACTGCATCAAGACTAAATATATCAAGGCTAGCACCAGCATGCTTATCAAACTTTGTTCTTAAAAAATGCCAGTGGGAGAGATTCCACAGCCCCCCTAGACAGTCTACTCCAGTGCTGAAAAATCCTAAGTTGGAATGCTGATCAGCAAAATCTTTTAAGCATTTCTTGTCACAAATCAAGTTGTCTCTTTCATGTCTTTCTACTGGAGCCACAGAGAAAAGTTGATCAACATCTCTTTAATGAGCTCGTATGTATCAGAAAGCTGCCTCTCGCTTCAAGCTTTTATTTTCTCTGCTAGGCAAATCTGATTCCTTCAGCTTTTTCTCAAAGGGTTTGTTTTTTAAACTTCTTGTTCTTGTTGTTATTTTCTTGTTTCTCTTCAGCTGTGTTTATATTTCTGAGGTGTTCAGCCAGGACCAGACACAATATACCTCTTGGGGCTTCAGTACCATGTGAAGTTAAGAAATCAAACAAATTGTCTTATGTATGACACGCCTGTTAACACATTCCAGAATTGAATGCATTTTTTGGCAGTGGCCCTGCACTGTTGATTTATATTGTTTGTTATCTGTACAACCCTAAAATCTGTTTTTGCTGTATTTTTGTCTAGTCAGGAATTGACATTGTTTATTAATGTCTGTTTCCTAAGAATAATATTTTATATTTCTCATTACTGTTTTTTTCCTTGTTGGTTTTTGGACAACCTGTCCAATTTGTCAATAGCATTTGGGGTGTCTGATCTCATCCTTGCTAGTGTTTGCATCCCCTGCCATTCATTTGAGGTTATCAGTTTTTTTTAGCACAGATTTTACACGCATCAGTATTGCATCATGTCTTTCTGAGGTGCCTTTGCATTTTGAAGTGTCGTGTGAGACAGTGCCAAAAGCCGTACAAGATGTATCACGTCCATTGTCTTCTGTTTACCCAGTGAGCTTAACATCACTTAAAACAAGGGAACCTGATTTAGTACAAATGCATTTTGCCCATTTTCCATGTGCTTTTTCATTCTGTTAAACTAATTAATTCTATCTCAAATATTTAAACCACAATTGCTCCAAACCTTTCTGAACATAGCAATTAAACTATCTGATCTGTCATTCTCTTCTAGGAAGCTTGAGGTGTGAAGGAGCATCTTCCCAAGCAAGGGGCCATTTGAATGCATTAAAAATACTTCAACAGGTAAGACCAAAACAGGCCACCCTGTTTTTTTTTTTTCTTTTTTTTTAACCTCTTCTTGAGGTGTTCACTGTTTTAAAATAGTTAAAGTCTATTTTCCTTAGTAATCCTACCTTGTTCTGGTTTCTTCCTTTCTTCTTTTTCCAATGACACCATGCCCTTGGTTCTGTTTTTCCTGACACAGGGTTGCTATTTAAAATCACTCTGAAAATGATGCTAACTTTTAGTATTATTTCATAGTAGTTATTTTCTGTCATTGGATTGGTTTATTTCTCTAATGTGTTTGTTTGGACTGGAGGGGGGAGAAATATGTCCCAAAATGGTTATTATGATAAGAATCTTTCCCTGCTCCCTTTATAATGCCTGGTGTGTTGTTTTTTTTTATTAAGCATGTTGGCATATAAATTAATTGTTAATTATATTTTAATTACTTCTTTCTCATATTTGTTACAGTACTCGTGTTATATATAACTTACCAGTGATCTATAAATTACGGCAAGTTACTTAATATTATGTTCCTCCCTCATAGCTGTGGGTAAAAGCAAGGGGTTGTAGTGCCTTCTGATATTTACATAGTCTTTTTTAAAGTTACTTGGTCTGAAAGAGGCAAGTCCTAAGCATATGGTTCAATTTTACCAGCATTATTTAGGAACCCTTCTAGTTTTCTTCCAACAAAAATATCTGTTTTACACTGCATAAATCCACTTTACAATTATTCCCCAAAGATCCTGCGTGGAATCAGAGCTATATTCACAGTATTGTATCAACAGGTAGGTAACTGAGAAGTTTATAATACAAATTTCCATCTGCTGAACTGCAACCTATTTAGGAGACTGTTGTGAAAGACAATACTGTGTGCTCCTCTAACATTTCACCAGGGGATTTCAAAATGATTTATAAGACATGAGATATAATTATAGGGAAGTTGAGCTTGGAGAGGAAAGTGATTTACCAGGATACAGCACAAGATGCAGAGGACTAGTAAACACACTTTAACAAACACAAGTGGGTAAAAACATTTGTTCCCTGGGGAGAGAAGGGCTGAAGAGCTAATGAGGGAATTTATTTGTGTTTAGGACAATATTTCTCAAGAGGCTTTTGTTTCAAACACAGGAAAATACTCATCGCAACTGCTGGAAGACTGTTCCATGACCTAAGTATATAATTATCAGGAAGTTCTGGCCCCTGTGTCGGTGCTTTATCATGTTCAGTACTTCAGCATCTAAACTTCTTACAAGCTTCTGTGAGCCTGAAGTCAGCAGGGCTCCTCTGATTTATACTACCTGAGGATCTAGCCTCAGTAGAGAATGTAAACGTAAATGAATTTTGGTTTCATTGCCCTGTATCTTGGGGGGATGCAGTAAGGGTTTTGCACGCTAGCCAGTCAGCTAACCCCCAGTCAGAGTGCTGTTAACATTTTCTGTCCCTTAACTTCAAACCACTGTTTCCAACTCTTCCGCTTCAATCATCTTAAACTCTGGTATCTTGGAGTTTATTCCTTCACAATAATTTCATGTTCTTTCCGTGCCTAATTCTGTCACTGCTTCCAAGTCAACGTTGGCATAGGGAAGTTTTTTAATCTCTCCACCTCAATCAATGCCTCTTGGCTACTTGTATTTGCTGTTACTCTTCTGCAACTTTGTACACTTTGCCTATCAAATGCATAGAATTCAATGCCATGGTCTACATGCTATTGCACTTGTGCTATGTGAAGTGGATCTATTCCTTTCTCGAAGCAGTGATTCTGCATATGAAGCAAAAAGTCTGTGTTTTTTAAATTTTGGGCACTGTATATTTATGCATGGTTTGCTGCCTACAGTTTCTTACGGTGTTCCTGCTCTTGGGAGTTCTCAGTGAAGCTCTGCGTTGGATTATTTTTTCCTGTATGTTGAGCTCAATTTGTCAAGAGTCAGTCCCTGCTTTAATTTTATGTTGATGTTTTTAATAATATCCCTTGTTTTCACTATTTTAGACTTAATAAGAGTGGCAGAATTGTCTCAATCACATGCTGTGCTGTTTACTTGCTTTTGTTATTCTCTAAAAGAGAAGATTAGTTGCAGCTTCCTCTGGATTAATCTATGCAAAGGCTTTAAATAAGACCACTGCTATCACTGGCCCTTTGGTGTCAATTTGACAAAATTCCCATCTTCCCCTGTGGTCCAGGATTTGGACTGTCTGAGTCAGCTTTCCATTCAAGTTAAGACTTTGAAATCAACTGAGATTAATTATTTAACAACAGTTTCTTGCGTTGCCAACCCTGTGTGTTAAAACGTCAAATCATGCCACAGAGGATCATAAAACTGGCTTTAACGATGACGTCCAGTGAAAAAGCCTGTCTGCTTTTCAATGCTGCACAGAGACCAGAAGGCACATAAGACAATTGTCCAAGTGTTAATTTCTACTCCGATAGGCAACGACCCTAGCTCTTTTTTTAGGGTATCTGAGATTCATACCTAATCAGCTGTCTCTGGACACTGTGGCTATAAGGAAAACACCAAATAATAAAACACTTGTCATGAATTGAGGGGAAAAAAATCAGACATTTCTTCTAGATACCGGCATGTACGGTGGGCAAAGGGCTCTGGAACGAGACGCTTAAGGCTTTCAGTTTCTGAACGGTGTTGGGACAGGGAGAATGGGCTCTACCATTTGCCGTGGGTACAGACAGCCGCCGCAAGCC